>BROG01000228.1:542500-991089 GCA_030159075.1 Atrina japonica | reverse complement strand
GACGTATTCTCTAGCTTCCAGACAAAAAATCATCGTTTCCCCATGGTCCATCTGGGTATATTAAATTTTGAAAGCCCATAGAGTTCATTATCATATTGGGACTCGTTTTTATTCCGGCCAAATATTTCATTAAATTGACAAATTGACAAACTTTATCAGGGACAGATCTAGGAATTTCCAAAGGTGCATAAAGTTGTAGTGTTTTTGTTTTTTTGTTTTTGTTGTTGTTTTTTTGTTTTTGTTTTTTTTTAGGGGGGGGTGACAAAATGCCGCACATGTGAAAATGGTGCCTTCACACTGTGTAGAATATCATCGATGATTAAATTTTCATATCTTTAGTTAGAGGGAAGAGTATAAATTTTAATTGTTTTCGCCGAGTGTAGCCAGGCACGAAAATTGCGGTACGACGAATTTGAAAGGTTTGGGAACCCTTTCTCTGGATTCCAGACGTGATGGTAATATGATTTTTTTAAAGGGGAATTGCAACCCCCGCAACCCCCCCCCTTGAATCCGCCAATGGTTTCAGTTTCACTATGAGTTGTAAACGTGCACGTGTACGTAGTACTACACTAAATACGCGATGAAGAGTTTTTCGTGTAAATTATCCCTCACGTACCAGTCTAATAGTTGTTCTAAGAATCATTTTGAAATATAGAACCACTCATAGTAAGGTCTGACATAGCGTAAGAAACCGCACGCGTATGGTTTCCACAAGAAAACCGCGCGTAATTAACAGCACGCAGAAATATCCACGTTTACAGTCGTACTTCGAAGCAGATGTAGACATAGTTTATACGTAAGAATAAAAATACGACCTTTAAGGACACTAATTTAGACCTAAGTTAAACTACGTCTACACGTAAAGTTACGACCTTTGGTGAAACTTGCGCCAGGTGCGTCTCTACCTTACGACTCTGCTTGATGTAGATAATTTGCTGGAAGAAGTTAAGAAAACAATAAGAAAATGAATCATCGCAATATTATCAGATGATATTTTGTCTGTCATAACAGCATTAACAAATCAAAACCATGAAACCTGGAAAAATCTAGACCTTGAATATGTTAATGTAGCACTATCCACGATGTTGATGGCAATGTCAAAGTATCAATCGAGCACGATGGCTGCCAATATTTCGTCCTATGTTAATTTCAGCTCAGACCTCAAAGCTCTCCGTTGCTGTTACTCTCTAAAGGTCAACATCTTATGTTCCTTTGCATAGTGTCGTTTCCTGTATATCTTTCCCGTGTCGCTCAAAATCGTTCTACGTAAAAGATTTTTTTATTATTTTATTTTCGCGCTATTTTGGGTCATTGGTAGATGGCGCTATGTGTCATATTGACATTTCTTATTGCCATATCTCGCAAACTGTGAGAAACTTTAAGCTTTCCAATGTAATTCCGTTAAAAATTTCATCGACAGGATGGTTTTTCAAATCCGTTCCAACTTTTAAGACACACGAACAACAAAAACCTCACAAACAAAAATAGAAAAGAAACAGAGTGGGCTATTGTGAAAACTGTATTCATGGCAGATATTGTTCACTATGTGGTGAGTATAAATATTACAAGATGCAAGATCGTTTATGGAAATCACCTGGGATCGAAATCACCAAATTTAATCAGTACTCGAGCTTAACTAACTTTTCATGATTTTAGGATAAAACCATGAACAAATTCTTACGAAAGTTTCAGTTGCCAAGTTAACAAAATTAAGAGCACTGATTGGTCAGAATTTAAATACTCTCAATTACTATTTAGTATACGGGTGTATTTAAACATTCAACCTTCAATGGTAAATGTATCGGGGCGTTATTTACCATTGTAACAAAATCAAGGTCTGTGATTTGCCAAGACATTGATTTTAGGTTTATGGGAAGGTATCAAATGAGGTATTTTCGTAGTATGAATTCAATAATAAATTTTGTAAATGGTAAAATTTAGACATTTTTTTTTATTTGCTAGAGTGGTATCATATAGAAGTATTTTGGTATCAGGAATCCAACGGTAGATATCACCAAAATGTCAGTAAAATTATTGATATTGTAACTTAAATGCTGCAAAACCTGTTCAAATCGATCTTTTCTTGTTAGTATTAAAGATTAAAATATTCGACGTTTTATACAGAGAGAATATTTTTTTAAAAATCTCGGGCTGAAAAAAAATTATTACAATGTCGTATTTGTGAAAAGAAATCAAATGTGAATAATGGGCGAGGAGTTCGACTACGAATATATTTGGACAAACGAACATTCTGTTGTATTTGAACGCTTAAAAGATCTCTTGGATTCCTCCCCAGTTCTATCATTCCCAGATTTCCGTTTGCAATTCCGTATTGCAGTGGACACGTCCTCATGGGAGATTGGTTACACGTTGTACCAAAATTGATGATGACATTTATGTATCATGGAGCCCACGCCGACGTATAGACGGATTGGGGCACCAAATGTCTGAACCAAATTGAAAAAAATATATCTGTATTATTTGTTTGTGTTTATTTTATATTTATCGCCAATGGAAAAATGGACCAAACATTTTACACATGAGCCAGACATTAACAATACATAACAGCAATATTAGATTATTGCAACATCGTATGAATCAAAGGTGGAAGTGGCCAAAATGGCGTCGAACAGTTAGAAAACTGCATACTTCATATTGATTAATGCAAAGGTGTGTGTGTGCGTGCGCGCGTGTGTGTGTGCGAGGTTGTGTACACATATTTCTCTGTAAACAAGATACGTGGGTGTTCATTTCTGTAAAAGCAAAAAACATTAATAGTATATATCATCATCAATAAATTCAAGGTGAATCTATACTTATTATTGTTGCCTACCTTATTTGTTAGTAACCTCACTGGCTAGTAAACAGCAGGTTTTGATATGGACGTGCATCCGTAGCTGTAGATCTATACAATATCTGATGATTCATTTTAATAGGATTTAAAATTCTTTGTTAGACCATAATTATGATAAAATATTGAAATAACTGTTTTGCGGTAGCTAATGTCAATATTGCAACACTCCAGATAGTATCTCGGCTTACTTTAAATTATACAAAAATACATTTTCCGTCTATCACAGCTGTTGACGCGTTACTAGTTATGTTATTCAATGGTGTAAATTAAGCATATGTCAATATCCACACTTTATTATGAATAAGAAAAATCCTCTAAATATTGTCGATTCACATAACCTTTTGATTATCATACGGATATTTCTACCGACTTTTCGGTTAAGACAAGCTGCACGGGAAAACGTTTTATTCCTCACGGGATACTCTCTTATGTATGGTGACCAGTAGGACCGATTACTCTAGCCAGTGTAATTTTAATGTTTAATCACTAAAAATTTAAACTCGCCCAGGTAAAAAAAAAAAGGTTCACAAGACTCCACCCTGCCAGGCTATATGGATTTTACTATAATAAATGCTTTGTATAGCATAAATAAAATTCAGCATTCTGTTCCGCCTTGACTATCAAAGTCTGCTAACTTCTGTCATTGCACTGCATGTAGAGGTTACTTCCCTTATACTTAATGCTAATATTGTATGTCAATTTTCATTATAGTTCCTTATGTAATTGTACATGAGCAAGTACACTTACACACGTGTCCGAGTCTACCGCTAAGTCATATCCTATACCGAGGAAAACTACTGACTCATAAGTTATTGTCCCAGAAATATCAAGAATTGAGTTTAATGTCAACTTTCCGCAAAATTAACGGTCGGTATAGTAGTCCATTTTGTAATTACTATTGTTTCACTAAATGAGTTACCTGTAGCGGTTGTTGAGTCGTCTGTACCAATTTGACGAGTATGTTTTCCTCACTTATTTCATTTGAATTTGACTGTGGACTCACGGCGGTGTGACTGATCAACACTTGATACTTACTGCTCCATGACACCTGATCCAACCTCTGGACTTCCAGAGGTCAGTGTTTGTCCAGTATTTACCAGATTTGTATATTGTATCCTGGACATCCTGAAGATTTATACTTTGGTGTCTGTGATATGTATATATCTTATTTTATCTCAAACATAACATCGTAATTATTGTTATTTCACAGCATATAGCGGGTGTAGAATTAGGACCGCAGATTTTACGAGATGGTGGATTACTTGAAAAGTTACAGATGTTGGGTCTAGATGTCGAAGACCAAGGGGATATCACTCTTCCAAATTTTGAGAATGATTTTCATCCAGACTTGAACCTTAAAAGTCCAATACACGTATCGGCAGGATCAAAGAAAGTAATTAACCATTGTCAATATCAGAATGTAATATATAATAGATACTTTATCGATTACAGTGATGAATTATTTACTGACTGTTGTAGTGTAATGTACTGGCAACCCACAGCAAATGAGGAGGCGGCTACACACTCTCTCTCTCTCTCTCTCTCTCTCTCTCTCTCTCTCTCTCTCTCTCTCGCTCTCTCTCTCTCTCTCTCTCTCTCTCTCTCTCTCTCTCTCTCTCTCTCTCGTCCATGGCTATCATGGCATATGATTAGAGTTATCATCCATTCCCTGTGCGAAGCGCACAACGAGAACGTTACCATTGCGTAAAAATATAACGTAGGTATAACACAGAAATGTTCTATAAGAAAACTCAATGTAGCGTTTTCTGTATAGGCTACTATTTTACATTGATAGATTAAAAAATATAAATAATATAAATAAAACGTAGAGTAAGGAGTTTGGTTGCCGCCTGAGAGGTACACCATGGGATAACGTATATCACTGTGATATAAGCCATGTCGATACAAAAACCGGCATTTTTTTTACTTATGTTCACCGATTCCTACATTAATATTGACATTAAAAATAATTTTTGCTTGTTTGTTGTTTTACATCCCGTCAAGAATTCTTTACTTATATTGAGATGTTACCAACTTTAAATAGTTATAGTATCCTATATCGTGTCCCATCTGCGACAACGACTTATGTTTTGGGGATATTAACTTTCTGGCAGATGATAGGACCCTTTGCTTGCAATGTCCAGTCCAAATAGGTTTGGGTTAATTGCACAATATGAAAATACGATACAGGAAGTGCTTAGTAAAATTATATGTTACTTTATTGCGGTCTCCGATCAGAATGTATTTATAAAAGTATATAGTCACCACTTACAGGAAATAATAATATATATACCTGCACGAAGCATTACAAAAGTAATTACCCTACCTGATTAAATATTGTATTTTGAATTCCCTTATGTTTCTCACTTTTATGTATGCTTTCCACATGGCTATGACGATAATAGATAATACATCTATTTCGTTGTAGATTTCAAATGTTGTTTTTCGCACTATTGAAAGTGGGAAACTTTGCATTGCTTTGGGAGGAGATCGTTCTATGACCATCGGAACAATAAATGGTCATGCAAAAGCTCGAGGCAATCCGATTGTTATTTGGATTGATGCACATGCAGACTTGAAGGTGCCGTCCGAAGTAAGAACAGGAAATATACACGCAATGGCGCTCTCGTTTTTAGTAAAAGAATTCAAGCCATTTCTTCCTGACATACCAGGATTCGAGGATTTTGAACCATGGTAAAATGTAGAAATATATCACGTAGTTCAACTTTACCGTTTTAGAGCTTTCTTTTTTTATATATACAGTAAAACCTGCTATAGCGGCCACCTCTATATAAGGATCACCTGTCTATAAAGGCCAGTTTTTAAAAGTCCCCGGACTACATACTTCAACTAAATTGAACCTGTGTATAAGGGTCGCCTGCACATAAAGGCCAATATTTTCTGGTCCCTTGGGTGGCCCTTATATACAGGTTTTACTGTATTTCTTACAAACATTTAAGCTAGCTCTTATTAACATAGTTATTAGAGAATGTAACAGAGTAATAAGAACAATTATTTAGTTTCTAACTTCTCATTAGCGTCAGATGGAGCCCTACTGGGTATGTTCTAATCCGGGATTAACCATGAAAAATTCTAATCATTATGAAATCTATAAAAAAATTCCTTAACATAAAAATTACTAATCACATGATATAAAACAATTTACATTGTCGAGCACAGCGGTCATCATGTACATGGGATTTTTCAAATATTCCCTTCTCTCACCGAAAAGTTACGACCAGAGACAAATCTGTGTTGTTCGTGTTCAACTAGTGAACACGGATATGGCGATTTCACGGTTATAGCGAAGCGAAAATGAACTCTCTGGCAAATCCCTTAGAATTCTATAAAAAAAAATCCGTTTTCATAGCGAACACGTTTATAACGAAGCAATTTCTGTTCCCCTTGATTTAACATAGAATGTAAATTAAACTTTTATAACGATTTTTTCATCAAACTCAGTTTTATTTTTCCTGTACTATGGGACCTACATGTGATACAAAATTTCTGATGGAATTATATTATTGTGACAATAAATAATTATATGAAAAAGTATTTCCTTAAAATATTTTTCTTTAGAATTGACATACGTTTCGGTATATGCATGCAATTAAGCTATTTTTATAACGAATTCGTAAAAAAATGTTACGAATTCGCTATAAATGTATAACGAATTATGCTCATCACGAATTTTTACACAATGTCCACAGGAAGTTGCTATATCAGAGTTTTACTGAAGTTACCTTATAGCAGTTTAGTGTTTGAAATGACATATTACTGACTGTGGAAATGAATTGAATTAATAGTTACTTTGCTGACAGAGGTAGCTATAAAGTTGGTTAGTATATCTTGATATGCTATAATTAAGGTTCATAGTAATTTTAAAAATCAAACATTTCATATGTTTCAGCATTTCAGCTAAAGATCTTGTTTATATTGGTCTGCGAAAAGTTACACCGGGAGAAAGGTGAGTAAAAATGTATGCAGGTTGATTAATTGGTGAGATATATAACGATATAAATATATATGTTATATAATAATAATATATATATTATATGATAATGGTACCCTATGATCATACCCGTCTTTACCTGTCTACCCTTTTTGTCTCGTCCTAACATTATCAAAATTACGGATGCACAGATATACATGGTATTTTAACTATTATTCATTTACAGGAATCAACAAGAAAATATTTACATTTTACAATGTTGGGTTCCATGAAGACTAGGGAACTGGATTTTCACTTAGATCTTTACTGAGTTATGGGGATTTATTCGTTAAAATTTGATAAAAACTAGACATATTTAAAAGCAAATCAAGTTTGCTTTCTTGAATCCTTACGAAATTCTTACTCAATTTTTGGTTCCTTTTCGGCTGGACACATTCCGATTCTGAGTTTTATCGTGACGGATGTATAGCACTTTATTCGTTAAAATTCGATAAAGAAATTGAATATTGACAATTAGTTTGCTTTGACTCGGCCTTACGAAATTTATACAAAATGTTTGGTTCCATGACGACTTAGGTATCTTTAGATTCTGACGATTTTGACTTTTGCCGTGATGTTGTTATGCAGCTTCATTCGTTAAATGTGAGAAAAAAAATAGACATGTTAGAAAAAAAAAATTTTCTTTCAAGTTTGCTTTTATTAATGCTCTTGAAATATGGGGATCCCTGTAGACTAGGTATATATCGACGGATTTGACTGTTACCATTACAGAGTTACGGTACTAAACATTAAACACGACGGGCGTAGCTTGCGCTATTGGTGCAGCAGCTTATTCATCTTGTATTATGCTCCATTTTCAAAGTGAGCGGTTAATAGGGCAGTGCATTTTTCACTAAAGACTAATCCTCAAACATTTATAAAGGCAGAATCCACAATCAATCCGCACTCCAACTGAAATGCTTTCTTTTTACGATTAAGGTCTACATATAATGTACATATAATTCTACCCTGACTTCAATCCTTACTATAGTACTACTTGTTTCAGCTACAAGGTGTTAAACATAGAACGACGAGGACAGATTTGTGGTATAAATGTTTAAAACGATGTAAATAAATATTGACAGATCAACAAAATATTTTATAAATTGTATGTAGAAAATGCGTGGCATTAATCGTCAAGTTCTGTGTCAAGTACTTGACATGAGCCACTCTGTTAATTATAATAGTTTGTGTTTATCTATTTTATATAAGAGAACTCAAAGACTCTGTACAAAAAACATTGAATCTGAGACAGAAGTTTTATTTTTGACAATTTGGATATGTTATTGCTTAAGTATACAGTCAAACCTGCCTTAACGATGACCTTACTTAAGCGGTCACCTCTTTTCAACGGTCACTTTGCGGTCTTCCCAATGAAAATAAGTATACATTGAACTTAATAAGCGGTTACCTCTCTTACGTGGTCAGTGGTCACTAAATTCTGGTCCCCATCACAATTTCTTCCTCAAAACGGTACTATTGGCTTATTCAAAACAATAACCTGTCATTTTGAAACAACATAATTATAGTAAACATATAAAACACAATGACATCATTGCTTTGTATGTAAAAATTCTTTTCTTCTAATTTTCATTATTTATTTATACAGGAATAAAGTAAACTTGAACCTTACTATATTATACCGAGTATCTTCGTTCGCCATCACAGACCTCGATTAAGCAGCCACCTCTCTTAAAACAGTCAATTTTTCTTGGTCCCGCCTACCGCCGAGTGTCTGACACATGGCTGTCCAATTGCTTTTTTGACGTCATTTGATTGTGATGTCATAATCATACAAGTGTTTGGTGGGCCAGTTAATTGTGACGTCATAATGGAGATGCATTCATTGTATAAATAAGCATGTTGAATTTGGATATTTCCGTCCCGATCTTGATAAATTCCAGAAAATAAATACATGTATGAAATTTCATCGAAATATCATAAAATGAGTTTTCTTTAGATGAAAAAACATATTTGATATCTAATAAAATGCATTTTTAATTGTTATTTTACAGGAATAATTTACCAATTACAACAAATATGTTTACATCTGTTATCAAGATTAAATCGGAGGAGATCAGTGTTTCGTCAACTTACGACAACAATTGACAACTTTGATGTGAAATAGCTGTTTCCACCTTTGATATTTGGTCCCTGAACTCCTTATATCTGTACATTGGACATACCTATCTATCACGAAATATAATCATTATAGTACCTTAACAGGCATCATATTTTGACCTTTTATACATTTAATACCATAATAGAGGTTTGATTGTATTAATTTTACAGTGGGGTTTTAGATGGATTTAGCAAATACATTTGGATTACTCATTTGACCTTGTATGATACCATTTTTTCTTTCGGATTTACTGTAATATACATATATATTAAATTCAACTTAGCTCAAGTCTTATTGACAGAAACGATCGTCTTAAGCATTTGTTTTGGCCTCTTTTCTCAAGCTTTAACTTTGGTAATGCTGATGGTATTTAAACAGGTAATTACATATTCTTCCCCCAAAGATATCAGGATTTTACATTGTCCATTAAACCGTCTGTATCGAACTTATAATGTATTTTAATGCCGAAACAATTTCTTTACAGGAAGACTATCGAGGATCTTGGGATCCTTACATATACAGTGCACGATATAGATAAGAATGGCATTGGAAACGTACTAGAAGAAGCATTGCATACATTAGACCCAGAGTAATGCCTCAATCGTCAATAATATAACAATTTAATAATGCTGCTAATACACTTGAATTGTTTTTTTTTATCTAAGAAAACGTAAAATTTCGAAGATCTATATTAACTTATCAATCCCTGTAAAACATTTGACTCTTCTGTAAATCAATGACTTAGACAAGTCCAAATGTGAATTAGGAGTGAATGGGTTAATAACCATTCTATGTCTTTAGATAATGCCATGTTCACAGAGTGTATGATCCAAATTATATTTTATGATACAGAATGATGATTGAAAGAGGATACATACTTTGCAAAATTATTTTCAAGTTTTTGTAATTCTCTGTTTGACACAATAGTTTTTGTTTCACAAACTGTAATCACATTTGTCATGTATTATATATATTTACATTGAATATTGCAGAGGAACTCGATCGATTCATTTTAGTTTTGATGTTGATGGCTTGGATCCAACAATTACTCCCTGCACAGGTTTTCCAGTTCCGGGAGGTCTGACAATTAGGGAAGCTTTATATATTGCAGAAGAAGTTGCCTCGACAGGTATATTGTCTTCCCTTGCTAATCGCTCGATATATGTGAAGTGAAAATCACGTGCCTACCATATGGATCTAAAAACCGAGGTCCCATTTCATAACGGGCGTGGCATGTGATGGAACCATCACTGCGTTTGGTCAGTCCACAGAAAACGTCGCATTTTGTGACTGATGACGGCCCAGTATATTCTAAAATAAATTTTATTGTGAGACGCATAATTTTTGGCGAAAAGTAATTTCAGCGATTTTTTCAGACTTTGTCATTTTCATTCATTTTTGTATGATTTCTTTGATTTTCTCCCCTTTTATTCATTATGATGCATTCATATTATATGTTTTACTTGTAATTATGTAGAGAAATTATTTCTTGAAAAAAATTTGCTGAAATTTAATTTTTGAATTTTATGAATATTTTAAAACTACAAAAGGGGCCAGTGGGCATTTCCCCCAGACTATTACCTTGTTTTTCAAACCCATGGAAGTACCAAAGATCTCCTACCATGTTTGTGTATTTTGGCCAGACCGACTCAGAGGTGGATCAAGGGTGGGGTAAAATAGGTCTCATGGGTACCCCTATCTAAAAAATCTTCTTCTCCAGAACTACTGCTTGGCTTGAAAAACTAGTGAGTGATTTGCATGGATGTATGATTCAATTTCGTGTTTTCCGAATAAAGTGGAAAATGTTTTATGTGTGTTTTACATTATACACGACTTTATCATTTCCATTCATTTTTAAGACTCCTCCACTCCAAAGGAGTGTTATAATGATTTGTCATTTGCGATTCTCATATTTGTAAGATACCAGTACTGTTCAAGTGAGCGGTGTGAGTGAGCAATATGGCCTATGGACCTCATGTTTTATAAATAACACTTTTGTAATATGAATGGTTCACGCTATTGATCAGTAAAAAAGTAGATACTTGAAGTCAGTATTTGGATATTATAAATATAACACCGAGCCGGCCTGGCTTAGTTGGTAGCGCGCTCGAATCTTGATCGTGAGGTCGTGAGTTTGAGTCCAGCCGGCGGCAGGTCGTATTCCGGTCCTTCGGACGAGACAGTAAAAACCGAGATCCCATGTCACAGTAGGTGTCGACGCGTTAAAGAACCCTCATTGCTCAATCACCGTAAGTGCCGAGCGAAGGCCAAACTTTGAAGCCCTTCACCAGCATTGGTGACGTCTCCACATGAGTGAAAGATTCTTGAGTGGGACGTTAAACAACAAAACATAAACATAATACTAAAGAAATAGATTCACAAATCCTTCTAAGAATAACTGTAAAAGATTATCTTATTTCTAGTAGATTTAGAATTCAAACATTGGCGCTGTCATTATGAAATATTACATAAGTATGAAATAATCAACTGATACTGGAATACCTGGAACAAGGTTTATGTATACCTTCGGGGACTCAAATTGTCCACCAGAAGTGACAACGCCCAGTGGTTGTAAACATTCTAAACATAAGAACAAAATTATAGTTCTGCTAAAATAGTCAAAAGACAATTATTTTACTACTGTGTCAGAATAAATTAAACAGAAAAATGAAGATGCATTCTGTGAAAGCTTGACAACTTCATCTTCACAAGCTCAAATAAATCTGGATTCAGCTGGCCTAATTGCTCTATAGTGATAAAGTATTTAGTACTATTATTTACTTTGTATGTATATCTTATAAAAAAAAACTATCTATCTTATCTTACTACTGGGTCAGATCAGAGAAATGAAGATGCTTTCTGTGACAGTTTGACATCTTCATCTTAACATGCTGAAATCTATCTTGATTTATGCTGACCTAATTACTCTATAGTGATGAAGTATTAATTTCTATGATTTAAAGGGTCATTAGCTGTGTTATTTCCAAAACTATATATGTGTAGTCTTGCTAGTTAGATAGATGTACAATATCAAAAAGAGATATACACAGGCATAAACATTCTAGAATTCCCATATATATATATATATATATATATATAAAATTGCTTGAAAACCCCAGGTTGTCAATTATTCGTTTGCAAATGATTAATTCAACCTGACTAATTGTATATGTACACGGTACTGGACCTGGCCTTGCCTTCACCAATTCTGAGGAGTATAAGAATGTTTATGCCTGTGTATATATGTTATTGGATATTGTGCATCAATATAAGTAGTCCTAACGGACAATTGTTTGGGGAACACAGCTATTGCCCCTATAATTTATCTGTATAAACTATATGTATTTTATCTTTATATAGGTCGATTGTCATGTATAGATGTCACAGAATTGAATCCAAAATTAGGAAATGAAAAGGATGTAGAAACGTCTGTCAACACTGTGTTAACCATTCTGCAAAATGCGTTAGGAAATCGACGTCAAGTAGGGCGATCCAAATAGAAATATATTTGATAAGATCGAGGATATAAACCATAAAAATATAAAATTGGAAAGGAAAGTGCGATTTGTATCATTTATGTCATAGTTAAAGATGTTATATTACGTTGCATTTAGCCGATGAAAAATATCATAGTAAACGCTGTCTACAATCGTTTAAACTTGTCTGTTGAGGTTTCCTGGCAAAAGGGTCAAATGTAGCACTGGACAAATGTCAACAAATTTTGACTGAAAGCATGGTCCTAGGAGGCGGATTCGTGTTTTCAGGCGGAAAGTACTCCAAATGGTACCAAATGTGTTACAGGTTTGAACTTGTTCTTCACGGGAACCAATAAAATATCATTCTTTCCACTTTGGTATAGATTACTGGTACGGTACCTATTCACGGACGAAAATCTAGATTTTTACCTAATATCTTCAGTTTAACTGATAGTATTACTTTGAAATTTTGTATCACAATAGGTTGCCTTTAGATGCAATATAATTTGACAAGTTTTGGAAGAAAATGTGAAACAAAAAGTGAATTTAGCACACTTTAAAAAAACTCAACCTGAATGCCGTAATCGTGATGCAGGAGTATCTACTGCCGGACAGTAGTAGTTTTTACATTGTGCTGGTGACGTCACTTCCACCCCGGCTTGTCCTTGGATAGTGTGATAGAAAGATGAGCGTTTACAATGTTGTAGTGGAATTATATATCGTAAATTTTTAAAAATATGTTTCATCTAATGTTTTAAATCTGACGTTGTATAAAAATTATCTGGAAAAATCTAGATCATTTACGTGCAAAAAGAAGCGTCCGACAATAGGCACTGTCCGAGAATAGGTACCGCACCAGTGTATTAAAACCAACGGATGAAAATGACATCTTTCCATAAACACGTGCCACTTGAGGGCATTTCAAATGACAAACAAGTACGGTTTTATACAAATGGCTTATTAACTGAAAACTGATTAGCTTTTTCTACACAACGATAGTTACCAAAGATCTAATGAGTTATCTAATATAAAACATGACATCAGAAACATATGCTGGTCACGTGAGAATGTTTTCTAGTTTACTCATGGAAGGCCATCTATTCTTTTTTTTCAGGGTTGAAAACGGACCACCATCCATATGTACCATAATATAAAGAAAAACAGAAGATATAATTTTACGCATGTGAGCAAAACAAAGTTTCCGTTATGTTGATAACGCTGATAATTTCTTATTACAGTAATGTAATCCAGTTTGTTTAACCTTTAACCCATGACCTATCGACCTCTCGCCACTTAAGATTTATCTATAATGTGTTTGTAATGACAGAACGATTAATAGTACGGCCTTATGTGAATGTTATTTACAGGTACACAAATAATCCACTTAAGATATTCCGGTCTTTATAACAATAGCCAATGAGGCAGGTGAGAAAGAATTAAGGAGGTTTGTCACCTACTGTCATATTCATATCTCGCGACATTTCCTAAATGTAGATCAACAGTTAGATGTATGGTTCCACTAAAATAAACTGGCACATGTTTACAAACATCGAATCTGTATTAAATCAAACCACGGGTGACAGGCACAAGTTTTCGGCACAACAAAGAGCTACAGTACTGCTTTAAATCAGTGCAAGGACAAATGGTTTTTGAAAAAACGACAGTGTTTGTTTTTATAGAACCCGAATGTGAAACCTTTTCTTTGTAGACATACGTCATTTAACCAAAAATATTTACAAATTAGTAATAGGTGGTTTTCTCCCCTGATTTAAATGATTTTTTAGAAAATTCATTTGCTATTTATTTCAAAACACGCGTATTTTAATTTTGTTAGTTAAATAGTGGCGGCCAGTTTTTAATGCTGGAGGAGAGAAGCCGGTTAAAATGTACCCGGGAAGAGACCACCGGCTTTCCACACATTCTCACAAAAATCAGTACAGCGGAGCTTGACTGCGTTGACCAGAAATGAAAGACTTCATGATACTACTCGGCCACAGAGGCCTATCAGAACACGTAAAAATCTTACAATAATATATATATATATATATATATATATATATATATATATATATATATATATATATATATTATATATATATATATATATATATATATATATATTAGTAGTAGTAGTAGTAGTATTACATGTGCTTTTCCATATCGGCCAGGTATTATCCCGAGACCTCCATATCAGCCCGAGGGCCTTTAGGCCTCAATTATGTCAACACTTGAATATTTATTCCAATATACAATAATAGAGAACTAATATATATATATATATTGATATATATTATGGTCATAATTTTATCTATTTTATATAAAACCACATTTTAAAAGTTATATATATTGTGAAACAACCTCTTATCGCATTTGAACAGGGAATGTTTCCAAGTTTCAATGCTTATTTGGATGTAATATTCAATTTTGTAATTTCAAAATTTGACAATTAAGACAAAAAGTAAAAATAAGAGATCACAATTTTACTTACCCAAATAGGGAAATTTAGTCACAAAACTTACTGTTTAATATAAGTTCTAATTAAAAAAATAGAATTAGAATATAAAATGAAATTGTATTCAATTCTTTGTTTAGCACTAAAAATTTTATTGAAATGCGATAAGAGATGGCTTCACAATATAATTTTGGAAAAATGTAGTTATATATGAAATATAAAGTAAAAATAATAGTGTCTGTAAATGCTGACTTAAAATGTATTTGGTATTTATGACGTGTTTTGTGCGTTTTCTGGCCGAGGTAATTCTGAAATTCTGAAGTATTTATGGACAGAACATCGTAAGTAAAACTGAACCGAGATGCTAACTGTTTGTTTCCTTTGGAGGGAAGAGGCTGTATAAATTCCGCTTCATATAGATACAAAAATATGTCAGCCAAGAGAGGTGCACAGTTGGTACCCATTGGAATGCCGACAATCTGTTGGAAAACTTTTCCCACAAAAACCACGAAGATGTTCTCTACTAGAAACCCCAGCATCTTGATAATATCGTCAGCTACATGCCGTACTTATATTTCATCACTTGAGAAAGAAATTTGTCTAAGAATTTCTTTATGGTCCACAACTTTACCCAAATTGAGAAAATTCTCAAGATTTGAGTAAAATCTTGAAGTTGAGTAAAAGATTTGTCTGAGAATTGCTTTATGACCCAAGGCCCTGGTCTGGTGATATGTTCGAGGGATTTAACATAATAACATAACATAAATGACCATTTGTATTAAAGAATCGGCGGTAGATGGTAGTATGCGGGTGTTGACATTATGGGGAATTATATGAGAAGGAATCCGTTCTTCAAGAAATAGCGGCGTTATGCGGGTTTGGCGTTATAACGGTATAAATCTGCAAGTAGTGCAGGATAGACATATACATATCTGGTCAATGTTGGACAAACACGGATCTCTGTATATAATTAGTCAAAGCTTAAGGTCACCTTTTATTCTGTTAGTTTTACTATAAAGTCATTTGTAAAAAATCTGGTTTTTGCTGAATATGAAAGACATTTTCATTTCCATCATTCGCATGCAAAAATGAGTCTCATTTCTGAGTTGCCGGTAAAATTGAATAAAGTATGAGTTCAATACTCAACATTAAAATTTCTCTTAAATGAACGAGCAATCTCCATCATCATTTACAATTGATTACAGGTTTACCAAGGTAAATTGTCACATGTTCACAAACACAACGAGTCTAAATTAAATCATAACAGGGGTCACAGTTTACTTGTCAAAAAGATATTAGAGCTTCAGCAATGCATGGAGTCTGACCAAGGCAATATATTTTACATGTACAGCCTATTTTTGGAAGGTGTATCGTTTTGGTTTTGTTTTTTAACAGAACCCGGATGTGTCACTTTACTTTGTAGACCTATACCTTCATTATACAAACATCTCTTCAATCATGAAAAGTTTGTTGAGTTTGAGTAGCGAGTGATTTTGGTGACTTTGGGACTAAGTTATATCGGGAAACGATTTATTTCCCATGGATTTAGATTGGTACTCAAAATACAAATTAAGAACAAGTAGCATTTCAGAATCATTTATTGTTAATCACCAATATTACACTTCTGACGGAAATAATCGTGTTTCCATTTAATTCAATATCTAATAAATATTCATTTTAAACCATCATTTTATATAAATACAAATATATTTTATACATTTGTGTATTAATGAACTAAATACAGGTGAAACAATACATTTACTTTTACCTAATCGTCGTCGTCATCGAACCTATCGTCATTATTGCAAACCGCACGACTACTAAGTTCACTCCATCTGAAGTTTCTTTTCACTTTGACTTCGTACTGTCCGTCGAGACCTCTCTGTGTTGGTCTATCCACGCCATATGTTTTGAGAGGATAGTGATCGCTGTCTTCTATTTCTTGTAGCAGTTCAAATGCCTGTAAACATGAAAAAATATACACGGTAATATCATCAAATAATTAAACCTGTGTTTAATTAATCAAACATTAGTTCCAAGTTTTTCTTAACTCTTACGATAGGGTACCCTGGTACATCAAGATGAAATAAGCATAGTTTTTGTTGTTGTTGTTGTTGTTGCTGCTGCTGCTGCTGCTGTTTATAAATATAACAATCAACAATTTTAAGTTTTCAGTCCGTGGTAAATATTTAATGTAACTATTATTATTATGTATCCGGTAAAAAGACATGAACAACCTTTTACAACTATTAAAAACTAAGCTTCCCATATAACTACCTTAGGATTCATTAAGACTTGAATGGCCCCTGGTTATTTTCGCCCTTATTCAACAGAAAACATAAATTTGTCTTAAATCACCATAGTCTCTTCGATGGCATGTATGTAGCTTGAAAATTTTATTTTCATTTGAAACTCGTCATTCATTTAATGATGAGAATGGCCAAAATAAAACGGAAGCGAAAATGTCCAGGTATACAGTATGGTTTACAGCATGAAACATGTGAAACTATTTAAAGTACATAATACACAATCATGGGTGCAAATACCTTTAATATTTAGTTACACTAGGTAAAAACGTGTCAGGTAAAAGTGGTATATAAAAAATGTTAGTTTACCGTTCCTTTATAACGAAATCTTATGAAATGATTACGTTTCAACAGATATTAAAGATTTTTGGTATTGTTCAATTGTATACCTCATACAACGGTTATTAGAACAATCAATGGTATTTCAGTGGTTCTGCATAATCACTTACGCATATTTTAACGTGATAACTCTCCTCTCCTTAGACGGAATGGATTCTCACAATCCATGCTACGTGTCGTATTTATCGGTATTATTAATACTAGGTCGAAACATATCAATTTTGTCACAGACAACTGTAATTTGGAATTTTAATCAAGAAAACCAACCTTTCTCGAGACTTTGATTGGGCATCGCATCACCATCCATTGTACAGTTTGGAAGCATGGTGGCGTTGTTAAAGACCCGTTATAAGTGTAGAAGCTCCAGTCATAAGGCAAAGCGTCACGTGGTGTTATGCCTTCATCGATATCCTTCTCATCAGCTAAACATAAGAATTGAAATAAAGATACAATGTTATCAACTATATCAGTTTTGTTTTGTTATCATTAACTTTCAAAAAGTGTATCTAGTACAATATTCTCTCTCTCTCTCTCTCTCTCTCTCTCTCTCTCTCTCTCTCTCTCTCTCTCTCTCTCTCTCTCTCAAAGTCCCATATTTATATCTAATAGCGCTATAGCTATCTAAACCAAGTACTGTTTTAGCATATTTCAACAAAAGTTTTATTGAGTCGTCCACGTTTTAAATTTTTGTAAACGATACAAACGGCTGTGTTTAATCAAATTTTGATATGACAAGGAAAGTTTGCAATTAATTTGGACTGAAAACTGGTGCAATATGAAAATGAGGAAGTACCAATGGATATAATCGAAACCCCAAAAGTTCATTAGATTACCACAAATTAGACTTACAAATGGTCTCATATACATCGGTGGAAAGGCAGATACAACAACGGTCTCAATATAAAAAGATAAAAACGGCAGTATACAAATTTGGTAAACACTGATCAAACGTGGACCTCTAAAGAATCTAGCGGTATGGTGGAGGAGTTAACATCCCTGTCAAACGCGCCATGGGTCTACATTCAATTTCAAATGAGATAATTATGAAATAAATGCTCATAAAAATTATACGTAGAATTCAAAACTTCTATCGTACAGTTAACTAAACATTTCACCTAGTGAAGTATTGTAATGACGAACAAGAAAAATAAAATAGATAGACAGAAATGGTTTTACAGATATAACGTATTGAACTGATAGCCTTGTTTGCTATTACTCTGTTTCACTAAATGAAATGTTGAGTTACCTGTTCGATAGCGGTTGTTAAGTTTTAATTTGTATATGTATCCTGGACAGCCTGAAGATTTATACTTTGCAATCTGAAATTTACTACTTACCGTCTTCATCATACTCTCTTATCTCTGGGTAGTATTTTTTCATGAGGGAGTTCAGTCGTCTTGCAAATCTGACGTCACATCTCCTTGGTGCACTGCAGTATTTCCTTCCTTTATTATTATCATCGTCTTCATCAGAGTCAGATTCAGAACTAGAACTATCGTCATCATCATCATCATTGTCATCGTCATCATCAGATCGACAAATACTGTCTCCATCACAATCATCGTCAACATTACAGCCACATACCTTTGATTTTTTACAATCATCGTCGTCATCATCACAAGTACATTCAGTTCTTGGCCATCTTTGTCCAGGAGTCTATGATGAAATGTCAAAAAATGAAGAAAAGCAAATAGATCATCAGAAGTAGAGTACAGAGTTCCAAAAGATTAAAAAACAAACTCTAAGAATCTTGAATACATCGATGAAAGTTCGGATAGGGAACACACATTATAGTCATCGAATTTTCGGTGATATGAAAGCATGTGAGCTAGAATGCTTAACGCATTTACTAATTGGTTAAATCAATTTAAAAACCATATACTGTCGGCTGTACCAATTGTGACGAGAATTTCTTTCTCACCAATTTCATTTGAATTTGACAGTGAACTCACATGAACCCACATGTGATCGGTCAACAGGGGATAGTTACTCCTCCATGGCACCTGATCCCATCTCTGTATTTCCAGAAGTCCGTGTTTGTTCAATATCAACAGATTTGTATATGTATCATGGACATCCTGAAGATTTATACTTTGGTATCTATGATATACTAAGTACCTACATACACCGATCTGAAATGATTGTGATCTGATTATTTGTAATCGCGTGCTTGGTTTTGTTCATGGTGAAGATAAGTCATTCTTTTTAAATTCAGGTGTTATTGAAACTGTTCTTCTTTCATCAATTTTATTCACTTGGTGAATATCAATTTTCGCATTTTTGTAAAAATGCGGTTCTCAATTACGACGAACATCGTAACTGTGATATCGTAACTATATGCTATAGTTGAATTTCGCCCAAAACCACCTCACATTTAAGATCATACGCATGTAAATCTCTTAAAATATCCTAATAGGTTTGTAGTAAGACCATACCCTTCTTGCCAATCGACCACTTTAGTAAATTTAGTCAATTAGGTGGTCTTAATAGCAAGGTTCTATTGTATATTGACTCATCAACCCCTGTGGTCACATTTAGACTCACCCAAATAAATAAATAGTATGGTCTACTGTCATCATTTAGGAGTAAAACAGTTCATATTGCATGTGATATTATTATTGAATTCTTATTCAAAGTCATATACCCCTAATTTATGACAATGCATTTAATCATTCTTTGAAAAGGACAGGTCAAAATGTGACTTCATGGGTTGATGAGTTAAACTCGCAGAGAAAAAAATTATATCTTTTTGGTTATGTATATTATTTGTAGTCAGCGAAATAACGTTCAGCTCGACACACCATCAAGTTCTAAGCACAGAACATAAGATTTTCACCTTGAACACGATCGGGAAGAGAAAGAAAAGCTTGAAGATATAGGGATAACATTGCACTGTATGATTCACTGATAAATACGTAAAGCATGACATCGAAAATAAATTATGAAATATTTATCATGTGATATCTTGAGATTTCAAACACTTTTGGCGATAGCATAACAACGAAGGAATCTTGAGGCATCATCGCCATCCTTATTTGTAATATATTTGCACGCACATTGTAAATAAGTGATATGGAAGTTAAGTCATGTCATAATTTGTAAAAACATATATAGAAATGTTTTGTTTGGAAAGTAGTTAACGCCACACTAAACAATTTTTCACTTATATAAATATGGTGACTGTCAGATTTTAATGGAGGAGGAAGAGGGGAGAAAATCCTGTTACAATGTACCCGGAAAGAAATCACTGGATTTTTACAAGCCAACTAGCAAACTAGTCCTGCTTTTAACGAAGTTCATTTTGTAAGATAATCTTACGGGACTCGGACTACCACTCACTACATTTAAGAGGCTTCATGGTTTAAAGCACAATACACTATCTATTCGACCTCTCCCCGGTTACCACAAGTTTTTCTACGTTATGATAAATACAGGCCTCAAATGTTTACTTGATTGTATCTTAAATAGTTACAGTCCGTACAAACATGCACATTAATTTACTTCAAAACAGGATTTTTATGTGTGCTTTATCATGTGTAATTTCTGTTATCTAATTTCACGGGGATATTCCCAACATAACAAACTGTATATATATATATATACATATATATATAAAGCACATATATTATATATATATATATATATATATATATATATATATATATATATATATATATATATATATATACATATATACAAGACTTCAGATATTTTAGTGAAACTTAATAAAACCTTTATTTTTTTTCGATCAAAATAAGTATTTGAAAGAATGCTGTTTTTATTGATAAAATATATATTTTGTTTTTTCACATTTCTTAAATTCTTTGGAGACATAAAGCCAAAAGGACCGTTATGAAGTTATGAATAAAACACAATCAATAGTGAATTGTCTGACAACTACCATACGCAAAATTCACATTAATGAGTTAAACCTACCTTTTCTCATTAACTGGAGAAAAACTAGGTTTAATTGTGCCAAATCATAAAAACGTGTATTTGGGTATTAATCTGATTTCAAACCTAGCATTCCTCAGTTACAAATTCAATCTGTTAATCCGAAAGTCACATTAACTTATCAAACCTAGTTTTTCTCAAAACTCGTATTTATTGAAGAAAAAACATGGTTGAAATGTATGAGTTATTTACTACGTACATCATCTTTACTTTCCCATTCATCTTCATCATCTTCGTCATCATCATCTTCTGCTACCTGTCAAAGATAATGTAGAAACAAGAAATTAAGATGCATATCGATACAAAATACATATCATCGTCCGGAAACTCACTCTTTCTGTCTGTGTGTCTGTCTGTCTATCTATCTATGTTTTGCCTCTGACTGAAATATCGCCATTTCATTGCATATTAAGACTCACGTGACTGCCATCCAAGGTTCTATGGACAGTCAGTAGCAAAATATTGACGGCAATGGCGTTTATACGAAACACATTCTGTGCAAAGTGTTGATTAAATACATTTCCTAAATAAAAATATGGTCCTCGACAAAATAAAATAGTAATTACGTTTGTTACTGACCGTCCACGGAAATATATCGGGTTGAACAAGTTCATGGAAGGCGAGGCGAAGCCTCTACATTACAGATATAATATATCTATCTACCTATCTAAAATAACATGAAAAAAGTACATACACATTCGCACGCAAACACCAACTCGCACACACAACCTGATAATGAAAGAGTATAGTGTAATAAATGAAGTTATAAATCAAACAAATGGATAACAAATGGTAAAAATAATAATAAACTACAAAGTTACTAAATTAATCTGATCAACAAAGTCAAAATACGTTAAATTCAAAATTACACTATACTTGTAACATTCATTTCTTTCATAGAAATTCTACGTTATAAATTATATTGTGACATAGCGCGTGTAGCCACATCTTGGATGTGGACAGAGAAATTATCGCTTGGCAAAATGGCAGATACGCCTGTTCAATCTTTCTATCTATCTATCTATCTATCTATCTGTCTGTCTGTCTGTCTGTCTATCTATCTATCTATCTATCTATCTATCTATCTATCTATCCAATCTTTATGCTTTAGTCTTGTTCTTTGTTTTGCGTGGATTTACCTTAACAAAAACTCCGATAACAGCCAGTCCATCTGCGCTTCTTTCGGCCTCAACAATATCCGAGTATTTATTATTCCAAAATACCATATGTGTCTGCAATTAAAGAACATTTGTACTTCTTTTGTAAATGATTTAATTTCATTTTAAGAAGAAACTTATCATATGATCTTGGTACTTCATTGCATAATGAGGTTTTTATTCTGAGCACACAGTTATTACTACTATTATTATTATTATTATTATTGGTGTTGTTGTTGTTGTTGTTACTATTATTATTATTATTATTATTGTCATCTTCATCATTTGAGTTACACTTACCTCCATCGGGTAGAACTTGGAATTCAAAGAATGTTCTGAACCTTTATCGCGTGATAATCCAAGGTGAACATGCATTTCTCTGAATATGTATACATCATCTTTAGGGCGCATTGGAACATTTGTAAGCTTAATAACGTCATCATCGTCATCACAGTCGTCATCCTCATCACTGTCGTCATCATCACAATCGTGATCGTCATCATCGACTTCAAAATGAGGCGCATGACCTATATATGTAAATGATACAATAACCAATCAGCAGCGACATATATGCTAAATCGAATAATTTCAGCGCCCTGTTGTGACCAGTGTCCTCCAAAAATAAGTTAATGCGGTGATAGTTGTGAGCAATTTAAAGATAACGAGTGGATTTTTCGGGTTGGGTATATGCAGAATCCTGACAAACGTAACACTGAAAAAACATTATTCGGTTCATCATTGTCCGAATCACATAATATAGTGGGCGGAATAACTTTTTGATTATGATAACATATCGAATCAAATCGTCTTAATGGTCGTCTAGCAAAATCAATTGTAATTTGGTCGACTAATCCTGGCAGGTATTTCATGACCGACCTGTCAATTCATCCAATTATATTATATTCGTTTCGAGAATCCCACAGTATCATGGTGGTCTAATTTTATTGTTATATTATGGTCGTTTGTTCACCCACACCGACTGTAACAATCAATCCAATTTTATTTTGGTCATATCTGCAGTCATTAAACTATTCCTTGATTTACATCCCATCTAGAGTTTTTTTTAATTATGTGGAGATGTCATCAGATTAAGATGAAGTCCTACAATCTTTGACCAATTCGATGGCCGATGGGCCACACTTGACATGACACGAGACCTCGTTTTAATTCTGACCCAAAGACCCATGACTTTTACTTGATAAGGGAAGTTACTACCATTTTAAAGTATTTACTATTACCCATTGCTGTGAATCGAGTCCAGGACCTTCGTCCTGCGACTTAATTGCTTTACAAATAAATGCAGTCCGTTTAGTCAATCACAAACATCCTTCTAGTGAATCTGTGTTCTTTAATTATGTTATACTATTGTCGTGTTGTCAAACAGTAATATGCAGGTCGTTCATCACGATCATCCAGTCAGATCTGTAGTATTGCGGTCCAGTCGACCAATCAATTTTATCAATCTGTTGATATAGAGGTTGTTTGTTCAAAATAATGTTTTAGGGTCGTCTAGGAGATCTAAATGCACATGCACAGGTCTATCAACTGAAGACAAAATGATACGTCTGAATTTCGTCTTTTTTCCTAACAAGGGGGTGTATGGGTCTATCAAGGTAAAGTGGCACAGCCGGATTCAGTTAAAAACCAAAACAATACAGTATATTTTTCAAAAACAGATTGTGCAGATAAAACCTTGCACAGATCCCATGCATTACTGAAACTCTAATACTATTGTGTCAACAAGAACCCTGTAACCCCTGTTATGATTTAATTTAAACTCGTGTTTGTGAACATGTGTCAATTTACCTTGGTAGACATGTACATGTAAAAACAATTTGCGTTGTCCGATTGCACGCATTACTGTAGCTCCTATACTTTGAGTAAATATGTAGCCCGTCACACTTTTGCTGTGAACCTGGTTATGTTCGTTATTTTCGTACTTTTGCGACAGAAAACATATTCACCCCGTCTTAAATTCGCCTTTAATCACTAGTTTCATAGATTGTATGTTTGTCCGTGTATCAATTGGTTAGCTTGAAAGTCTCGCTTTCATTTAAATTCGCCCGCCCATCTATGGGCCAGATAACGAGGTATAAACAGGAGTGAAAATATCCGGGTATACTGTGTGATCTAATTTAGCCTCGTTATGTTTGTAAACATGTGCCAGTTTATCCTGGTAGAACTATTCTACAGCCATTCTGTCGATCTATTTGCTTTACATCGTCTACGTTACGTTTATTTATTGGAACCTGTTTTGAATTTTAAATAAAAGCCCTGATTATGACGTACGGCGTGTGTGACAGAAATAACGGTTAATAATTGTTTTAAACAGCAAATTATGTATCTATGCCAGCCCATCAACGATTACAACGATTTTCTTGTTTTACTTATGTATATGTTTTCCCTTTTTTGAATAACTTTGATTTTGGTAGGAAATATATCCAATACGTAACGAGATATACATACACAATCTGAAACATAAAAACATGCATTAATGCATTATGATAAAATCAAACATAACATTGCTCCACATCTATATGTATTCATTCTTTCATTGCAATATTTCAGTTTTCACGGTAAGTAAACCCCGTCACTTTTGAATGTAAACACGAATGTAACTAAATGAGATTACTATCTTAGATTTGATAAATACTCCCTAAATAGATTCATTCGGTTTTCCCGCAAAAGCCATTTAATCATCGCATACAGTAAATGACAGTGATAATGATGCCTGCGTAACATCCATCATCTGAGGAAGTAAAACTCGACTTAGAACATGGTCATTATTACCTGTACATTGTAAGTTCCATGTAGATATGTGACATCGACATGAAATGAACAAGACAACAAAATTATTCATTGCACTTGGTACATAAAATGTTATTGTATATGTGCAATACAGTTATATATTTTGTAGTAGGGAAGATCATTACTGGAGACACGTTTATGATATGTTTAATAATACTATTGCAGGCAGCTCTTGTTACTTCTTTTCCTGGGTATTTAAAAGGACATTTACTTAAATGAGACACGGTCATTCATGGCGACCGGTGTCGTATAATAATCTGTCCGGCAACAAAATGTTTCCAGTCGGATCGGTCCGGCCTCTGTATTTAATTTTCGGTCTAGATAGCAAAATATGGATAATAAAAACTGAATTTAAAAAAATTGCAAATTTATCATATCTTAATATATTCTCAACTGTCATTGATTTTATCTCATCGACTCCTGAAAAACAATGGACTCTTCTGTAAAGCAATAGATTGGACCAGTCCAAATGTGTCTTTAGGGGTGAATGAGTTAAACGCGCTTCCTCTACGTTAGTGGTATTTATTCAATCAAAACCATCGACATAATTATATGGAGCTTCACCAGTATGTTATATGACTGTGTGATATTGTCCGATACTTCATATGTTCTTTGGTGATTTATATGGACAAAATATCTAGACTTTATTTTCTGACACAATAGATATCCCAACAGAGTGTATAATACATAAATATTATTTCATTTTCTACCGATTATATATACTCAACTTAGTCACTACTGTACAATTCAGTCTGTAATTTTTCCGACTTTTTATCATATCAAGAACAGCCATAAATAATGCTTTCTACGGGAACTGAAGTTACATGATATAAACTTGAAAATTTTATTATGAAAAGGTGAATTTAACTTTGTTTTATTTGTTTTGTAATAATTGCTACCACACGCGTACGTTTTTATATGTATGAGTGGATGTTATAATCGTTTTCAATGTTTACACACCTTTCTTAAATTTTGGAATTAATATATATAGATGTCATCTTTCTTCCAAATTCAAGCACCATTATACAAACCGATATCAAATGAAAAAAGGAATCAAATTGATTTGTTTTATTCTCTCTCTCTCTCTCTCTCTCTCTCTCTCTCTCTCTCTCTCTCTCTCTCTCTCTCTCTCTCTCTCTCTCTCTCTCTCTCTCTCTCTCTCTCTCTCTCTCTCTCTCTCTCTCTCTCTCTCTGTGGACAGTCTTAGACTGATAAATTAAAAACGTTTTGTGCAGAATAATACATACCGTTATTCTTGATTTTTGCTGATACTCTTTTACATAATTTGGAATGAATTCTAAACATTGGATAGGGTTCATACTCTGTATTTGCCAAACGAATATTGACCGGTGATTGGAAATGGTTGGTTTCATTGTTGCATTCATACCAGCATTCAGCTAACTCGTACCAACGAGAAGGTTCTGAAAGAAGAAGACGAATAGCTTTGGCACATCGTATATGAAATAAAGTAAATCTAATTTCAATTGCACAAGGTGAAACAAAACTCTCACACTTCCCTTGTTAGCTTTACGACTTTTATTCCCCAAATTATCATTTTTAATCATTCAGTCTATGAAACAAAATAAATCTATAGCAAAAGTAATTTTGTTTTTGTTTGAAAGTTTTGTTTGTTTTGTGTGATGAAGACTTAAAAATAAAGCAAATTTCAAGGTCTGAAAACTATAGTAAATATTAACATATTGTCAAATTTATCAGGATAATGGTATAGGTTTCAATGAACGTATTAACTTATTAAAATGTGATTTATTACAGTAGAATTCAAATTCAGAGAACATATATTTCTATATGATATAATATAATATAACTGTTAATATTAAAAACTGATAAACCCGTTACGGTTATAGCGAAGTGGGGGTTTCTCGACCAATGAAAACTAGCATATATTATCATTCAAAGCAAAATGGCATCTGCTGTTACATTTCAGCAAATTGCACTGTAAATTTGTATGATAATGATGGCATGGCATAGTTTTCTTTTTCAGTGAAATCTATATAAATATTTAAACAAATCGTTTTTAACAAACTGAACTTTGAACAAACAGTGAATAAGGCTAAGTCCCAATTCCCCCAGAAATACAATGCAGCCCCGGTATCAAGACCACTTGACATACGGACTCAAAATGGTCGGATTACAGAGGTGGACAATTAAGTGATATCCTATGCCTAAAGGTATATAAATTTGTCGAAATCATCAAGAGACCGAAATTTAATGTAGGCCTACATGTTTTTAGAAATGTATGCCACCTTACAACGCGCATACACCTGTAAATGTTTTTTTTTTCAAATATAAAATACATAGTGAATACATGGTGAATATATTTTACGAGGTTATTTGAATATGATACATTTATATATAATAACTCAAATAAATTCAAATACCATCACATGAGCCTTGTTCATAGCTGAAATGTGCTTTCGTAGAGTGTTCTGGGTATTCACATTCAGCAAGCCGACAGTCGGTTCTTGGTTGACGGGGGCCTTTATATAATCCAGCACCCTGAACGGACACGAAAGCCAACAAAAGCACGGCTGCTAATTTCAGGATCATTGTAGAAATTGCTGTCGATAAATGAAATGTTAATTGATAAAAACCTACAGACATCTGTAAAAAAAACACCAAAAAAAATCACAGGAAATACTTCTTATATGTCACTCTTTTTTAAGACGGATCAACTTTTGTTTTCAAAGACTTCTTAGTTTGATGTACAATAAGAAAAGGAGATATACAGAGGTATATAATGTATTTTGTGAAAATTGCTTGATAAACCCAGTGTGGCAATTATTGAATTGCAAATGATTAATTCGACCATATCATTTGTATATGAATACGCCACTTTACCCGATTTCTTTTTTCACAAGATATATAGGAATATAAGAATTTCTATGCCTGTCTATAGCTTTCATTTGTTAATGAACATCAATCTAAGAAGAAAAAAACGAATTATTTGTTCTGGAAAAGACGGCTAATGCCCCTTTAAATCTCCGAAAGAAAACGTAGAATGTTAACAAAATGTTCCTCCATAAAAATTATTCTTGTTAATTTTAAGCCAGTCTGTGGATAACTAAACTTTTTAACATAAAAATTGAATGTACACGGCAAAATTCGTTAAACAATGAAAACACGGGCAAAAGTCATTATTACATTACTATTTACGTTTCGATTTGGAATTTATTTATTTTTAACCGATTCATTAAAGGGTTAAAAAATGAATAACAAAATCTCACCAATATGAAAATAATCTCAATTCCTGATATTTGAAAAAAAGCCAAATAACCGCACAATGTTCCCGGGCCTGTCGTTGGCCGTCACACCGACTGTGTCGTTTAATTAGATAGTACCTATTTATATATCTGACATATAATGGTATGGAGGCGTCATAGTGTAATAAATACAAATGTATTATAGCTTTTTCTGATTACTCAAGCTTTTGATGTGATTATGTTAGGTATAAATCTATATGTACATGTGTATAACTGACATTAGCTTGTATGCAAGTTACATACGTGATTCCATTGTACATTTCAATACAAAAAATTTCCAGTCCGAGCCCGAAGTCACCGAATTGACCTTTTTCACAAGCTCATCTTGTATTGTAATATTTTGACCTTAAAGCTATTTGCAGAGCATCTGGGTTGCAGACAATGATACATGTTGTTTTTTTAATCATTCACAAATATACGATTGGGTGATTTTTTTTTCCCATAAAAAAGGAAAATACCTTGAGCAGTGTACTCAAAAGTACTTAAGTAGACTAAATATGTTATTGTCTATTCGGATTGTTTTATATTCTCGAAGTTTTCTTGAAAGACTCATGAATATCAATAAATAAATATATATATATATATATATATATATATATATATATATATATATATATATATATATATATATATATATATATATATATATATATAATCTCTCCATTTACATTGTAAGAGAAATATGCTGTATTGCTATATAATCAGCGATATATAAAGCTTATGTAGGTTTATATATCGCTGGTTTAATTCACTAACACATTTTACTCTTGACATATTGTTAAATCCTTATATCTTTGGAATTAGATTTCAGTAAAAAATATTTACGAGAGGGTATAGAATACCCAGATTAAGATTCACGGATCAACTGTCAAAAGTCTGACCTTTCTGCAGTAGAGCAACTCCGCAGATGTGTCTGACACTAGACAGAGTAAACGCTGCATGTCATGTTTTTTATTTGAAAGACTCGCCTAATCACTGTTGATTATGCATATTTGTCATCGGCTTCTGGTTTCAATTTGAAATAAACAAACACGAACGTAACTCGAATTAGTCAAGCCGTCTCCTCTGTTCCCGATTCCCCCTTCTTTCGAGGAATGAAGTGATCGTAGTAAGCGGAATGTAACGACTGTTTAACAACACGAAAGAATAACTTCATATTTGCAATTTATACTGATGGCACTAAACGCCTAACAGACACAATATTACGAAAAAGTTATTTAGAGGCTGGATATATTATCACATCTACGTTCAAATTATATCTGTATTTATCAGTTATAGATAATTTTATATTCTGGAATATTACGTTTTTTATAAGAAGTATTGGTGTCTGCTTCAAGTAAAAGTCATGTCATTTACAATTAGTCAACTGGTTCTTAGAACTCGAAAATTTCTATAATTGGACTAAAAAACTAATTTCTGTTTACCTAGGTGTCTGTGACATTTGATCCCATGACCTTAAAATGTTGTCCAAATGATCTTTAGATAGTTCCTAACAACTTACTCATGTATTTTTGTATACAAAAAGTCAATCAGTTTTGAGTTATTAAACCATTTGTATACAACCGTTCCATGTGATATTGAAGATAAAAGGACAAAACTGAACAAAACATGAGAAATCCACTGAACAGGAGAAACACCTCCCATAAGAGTCGATCCGACAATTTCGGACCTATTGACTTTTTTGTAGATCTTTGCATGCTGAAAAATTTTGTTTCTTTCGCTTTCTCTCTATCTACCATACATTTCAAGATAATGTAAAAAAACATAAAACATGAATAATCCACTTAAAGGGGAAAAACTCCCTTAAGGGATGACATGACAATTTCGGCCCCATTGACACTTTTTTGTAGATCTTTGCATGCTGGACATTTTTGCTTCCTTCACTTTTACTTCACTTATACTTTTCAAGATAATGTCTGAAGAATTTTGGCCCTGTTGACTTTTTTGTAGATCGTTGCATGCTGAACATTTTTGGTACTTACATTTTTACTCTAGCCATTATACTTTTCAACATAAACCAAAACATGAAAAATCTACTTAAAAAGGATAATAACTTCCATAAGTGGTGACCCAGCAATTTCAGCCCTGTTGACCTTTTTGTAGATCGTTGCATGCTGAACAATTTTGCTTCTTGCACTTTTACTCTAGCCATTATACTTTTGAAGATAATGTCAAAAAACATCCAAAAACATGAAAAATCCACTTAAAAGGGGTAATAACTCCCATAAGGGGTGACCCAGCAATTTCAGCCCTGTTGACCTTTTTGTAGATCTTTGAGTGCTGAACATTTTTGCTTCTTTCACTTTTAATCTAGCTATAATTATACTTTTCAAGATAATGTCAAAAAACATCCCAAAACATGAAAAATCCACTTAAAAGGGGAAATGACTCCCATAAGGGTCAACCCAGCAATTTCAGTCCTATAAACTTTTTTGTATATCTTTGCATGCTGTATATTTTTGTTTTTTCCACTTTCTCTCAATCTATCATACATTTCAAATTAATGTCAAAACAGCCCAAAACATGAAAATAACTCCATAAGGAGTGATCTGACAATTCCGGCCCTTATAACATTTTTGTAGATCTTTAGGTGCTGAACATTTTGCTTCTTTCACTTTCTCTCTATCTATTATGCCTTTTCAGATAGCAGAACAAAACTGTCCAAAACATGAGAAATCCACTTAAAAGGGGAACTCCCATAAGGGTCGACCCACCAATTTCAGCCCTGTTGACTATTTTGTAGATCTTTGCATGCTGAACATTTTTGCTGCTTTCTTTTTTTTTCTCTATCTATCATATATTTCAAGATAATGTCAAAAAACAGCCCAAAACATGAAAAATTCCCAATTCAAGGGGAAATAACTCTCATAAGGGACGACATGACAATTTCGGCCCTCTGACTCTTTTGTAGATCTTTGCATACTGAACATTTTTCTTTCTTTCACGTTCTCTCTATCTATCATACTTTTTAAGATATGGTACAAAAACAGCCCAAAACATGAATAAACCACAAACAGGGAAATATCTCACAAATGTCTCCAATTGGACGAATTCTTCCTTATTCAAAATTTTGCTGCAATGTTTAATCTTTATTTTTCCCAATTCAATGAACCCCTACAAATGAGCCATTTTCTCCCTTTTCATCTACCTCAAACCGACTGTGAATTTAACTAATTTTTTCCTTGAATCAGAATTGAGAGTTTATAATGTAAATCACACCAACTATTTACAATACTCGAATCTAAATTAAATATAAAGTATGTGAAAACTGAAAATACTTACAAGCGGTAAATGCCAATTGTGTATTTCAAATAGGCCTTCGCCTTCAAATCGATATCATGTCGTTTTCGTAGCCTATTTTGAATTAGGTCAATCATGTGATTTCTTGCTTGTGAGCTACCATGTGTCAAAGTATTTTTTCAAGTCAATTGTATTTAGACAATATCAGATATTATAGTCTATAAAAAGCAAAGCATACTTAAATACGGTTCAAACTATATATATATATATATATATCAATGAGTACTTCAGTGCTCGCATCGGTTCATTTTTGTGATTGCGAAGCATAACTCCGTGAATGTAAGGCTATCAAGGCGTACATGGATTGAAGTGCGCCGTACCATCATTGTTTATGACTTGCAAATCCAGTCGATATCTAAACACATTGAATGTCACACAAATATATTTTTATTTTGATAGATTTGTCACCAGCTTTTAGTGAAGTTCCACATTTTTTTTATGTGCCACGTCTATTTTGAGACGAGATCTCGTGTTAAGTCTCATCCAAGAGACCGTTTACTTTTACTTCTTATTCCAAACGCTTTGCGAAGAAACAGTTGTTATACCATTGTCAAAGCATTTGGTATGACTTGGTACCGGATGTCGAACCCGGACCTTCCGGTTGTAAGTCTAGCCCTTCTCTGCCCCTAGACCATCGTAAGCGGTTGATTCGTCGGATGAAATGAAGAACAATTAGTATAAAAATCACAAGAACCAAAATCATTTCATATTCACAGGTATTAGATCTTTATAGCAGATTTTCTGGTCAACTCGAAATGTGCGAACTCATTACGTATGATCTGCTAGATAAAATTGTTATCTATATCTGTCTACGCTAACTATCATGTTTCATTTGTTCCTCGACTTCTTTTTTATCAATTATCAATTCATTATTGGTTCAATTATCAATTCATTATTGGTTCAATTGTCAATTCATTATTGGTTCAATCATCAATTCATTATTGGTTCAATGATCAAATCATTATTGGTTGTTTTGACTGCTTCTATTTTTAGTACAATATTCTAAAAATATATCATGCAGCTTGTTCTCACTTCGGCCCGATCACCACTTGGACAATCGACTGCGTCCATATCTTTCACAGGTCCTTATCAAAATACCATTTCATGATAGCAGTAAGGGGTTTTCGTATGTTTGACCTATTTGTCTTTCATAAATACTTCCGTATTGTACCATGATAAATATATTAATTAATAGAGAAAAATGGATGCGTATACCTCAGGGCAGAGCTGAACGCAGATGTAAGAATAATAGAAAATAAATTGATTCAAATTTATTCTAAATTTGGAAAATCTAAAACAAAATCAATTCAATTTAGTGATTCCTACCCTACTTCCGATTCTCTTAGGGGACTACTTTCGGAAGGATTTGTCAACATCATTCTTAAAACAAAAGAATATGAAATAATGATAAATCGTGAGCCGTGAATCATAACAAATTTTCAGACACAATATCGATACGTGCAATATATTTCCATTGCATTGACAAATATAAAAAATCTCAAATACCAAAGTATAAATCTTCAGGATGTCCAGGATATAGATACAAATCTTGTAAAAATGGACAAACACGGACCTCTAGAAACTAAGAAGTGGGGTCAGGTGCCATGGAGGAGTAAGCATCCCCTGTGGACCGGTCACACCCGCCGTGAGTCCACAGTAAAATCCAAATAGATTACGTATGGAACGAATCCTCGTCACAATTGGTACAGCCGCCATCGAAAAGGCAACTCAACATTTCACTTGGTCTTGTCCCGTTCTTCATGATGAGACCATTGCACATCTAATACGTCGTGGTCTAAAGGACTTGGGCTTCGATTATTAATTGGTACTTCTTCATTTTTACTCAGTGGAACAGAGTAATCGCAAACAAGACTATTTTACCGACCGTAAAATTTGCGGAACGTCAACATCAAACGCGGTTTTCGATATCCCTGTGTCAATTATTTGAAATAGGAAAAACAAAAAAACAAAAAACAAACAGATAAATGAATCTCCGAAACATCACTTAGACAAAAGAGAGACATTTGTACTTCCTGTAATTTATCTACCTGACACCTTACAAAAACACAGTCTTCTAGTGAAATACATCTATATCCTCTGCTGCAAGGTTATGTATTTATTTAGACAACGGGATATGTCTGGACTATCTCTTTATGCGCTACATGTGCAAGTGGTTATGACTGAATTTGCACACCAGATGGAAGACCCAATGATTCTAAAGATTAACAAGTTTTACGAAATCGAGTCTCCAACATCCATTGTAACTTTTTAACTACACACAAGCTCAGAAATATATGTACAGTCGAATATCGCTATTAAGACCACCTGACTGTCTCATATTGATCTGATTAGCGAGGTGGTCTGTTAAATTAGAGTCTGGACTTATTTAATATTTATCGAATATATTTCAAGGGACTAAACATTTATAGTCTTCATTGAGAGGTGGTCTCCTAAGCAAGGTGGTCTTACGGCGAGGTTCCACTGTGTATGTATGTATGTATGTATGTATGTATGTGTATATATATATATATATATATATCCGTAGTTTCCTTATTTGTTTTATGGTCTCTGACTCAGTGCTTTTCACTTTTGCTATAGCGGTCAGTCTTTAGTAGTGAAGGAGATAACCCAGTCATAATGTGTCCGGGGAAAAAAAGCTGCTTCCAGATGAAAATTTGAACCTTTCTCGCATTAACAGCTTTAGCTCCATCGGGCCTGACCAGAGATGAATGAATGGGATGCTCTGACCACTAGGCTACGATGTCCTATGTTGTCCTGATAGTGTGTTCTGACTTAACATTTGCGATATTGATATGCATGCATGTATTATTTATTAGTTTATTCAATTATCTATCTCTTTACTGACATCAACAAACATTCACCTGACCTGCGGTCAATACATGTATAGATCCATAAAACAATGAGATAAAAAAACATTCAAACTGCATATGCGTCAAAAATATGGTAGCCAAGCTTGGGACAAACATTCTGTTAATTTCTGGACAACGCAACATCTCACTAGCTTAGGCATACCGAATATACATCACAACATATAGTGTAGCAAATATAAAAGAAATCGAAAGAGTAGGACTTATAATGTTCACACAATATTTAAAACCAACTGACTGAGTTAAAACAGGATACTATTAGTATTCACTTCTTTACAGGCTATGAGGACAATAGCGAAAAAAATTATTTAGTTTGTTGTCCCTGAATCGTCTGTTCGTCGAAAAAGTTAAATCTGAGACAAAATTATTCGTGTTAATACGGGGCAAATGAATTTAAATTATGTGAGTGGTTAACACAGGAAAGGAAACACGGGATAAACTTAAATCTTTATTTTAATGGCAAATGAGACTCGTTTTCATAGCCTAAGAATTCGAAACAATTATATCCTTGGTACGACATTAATAGTAAAAATAAATATCCGACAAAAACGTTAAAAGCAAACGATTTGAACCAACGAAGGCTTACATTATAGGACTACACAAAAAGGCCATTACAACATCGTGGTATCTTATAGATATCAACATAACCAGATTTTATTTTCATTTGTAGATATACACAATAAGAAGACTAAAAATAATTAACTGACTTTATCATTGAATTAAGATAAACCGACTAGTAAGTCCAAATCTCATAACCAAATGTAAACGTCGTGTCGTCTGCAAACGAAACAGCACAGTAAGCATTTTTTTCTTCACTAATGTGACATTGATACGACTCAGAATATGATTATATCTGCATATTTACCGTAATAAATACGATTTTTATATTTATTGATTGACAAATGACATTCAACATCAACACCGTTCCCATCATGAAAAGGTAAATAATTTTTCCGTCACCTCTCTTATCGGACCTACACGTTGATTTTTAAGAACTCTCTCTCTCTCTCTCTCTCTCTCTCTCTCTCTCTCTCTCTCTCTCTCTCTCTCTCTCTCTCTCTCTCTCTCTCTCTCTCATTACACTGGATACACAGGCTCATTGACTTAAGTTGTTTGTGAAACTTCTGGATGTCACTGACTAGGAAACATTACTCTATTTTCATTTATATAAAAACATTTGGTAAATTTTATGATTTTCTCATTTAAAATGATACCCTGGTTATCCTGATAAGGTACTCAAACTTTTACTTAGAATTAGCGATGATTTTCAATACTTTTTGATATACTGTATAGAAACCATGCAGTTCAGTTGCAACTAAATGTCCTTGTGTGTTATCTTAAATCGTACACAGTTAGTTGAACTTCAGTATTGAGTAAATGTGGTAGCAGGGAGAGATATCAAGAGTCTGTGTCCTTCGTGAGTGGTCCACATTTCAAGCTACTTTTAAAGTGTCACTACACTTGTACAAACCGACGAAGGCATCGAACTGGAAATCCTAGAACATTTAACTCCATCTAGGCATAGAGCGGAGATGAAACCTTACGACTGAAAATTATGCACGATCAAGAATCTTTCCAGAGACCCTCTTGTAGAAGATCTGGCGCTCTACCAACTGAGCTATTAGAACTGTCCGCGCCACCCCTTGAATCCACCACTGGCGTGTCCCTATCCGTATTCCATGGTTTGGTGTATCGATAAGAATATAGTGTTACACAGACTAACGTAATTAATGATCACAAAATGATTTATTGTTAATGCACATCAACAATGGCTATTAATATATCTACAATCTGTGTCAGTCTGTATTTTTATACTTATGTGAGACACCTATACGTAATGTCCGAATGAGCAACCATTCATCAATTTCTATTCATATCGACGGATAATGTATACCATTGTTTGTACATTTTATTGTATTTACGTTTAAGCCTACAGTTCTATCATACAGTGTTCGATTAGATCTAATTGTCACTTTATTCTGTTATACATGTAATTCCGTCAGCGAAATATAGAAATTATATAGTAAACCAAAGGGGAAGTTATACCTCTTCACAACTTTTGTGGTTCAGAGCGCGGTTTAAGAACTATAAAGACACCACCAAGTTTTAGAGCTATCTATATAACATTTCGGCGGAAAATCTGTTGGATTTTTAGCCGGTGTCACGGACACTGACGGGTCGCGAGAAAGCTTGAGGAAACATGCGAATCACTTGGAGGCGTCTTTGTGGTTCCCTGTAGTTATGAAACCACACTAAACCACGCCCGAATCGTAAATATGAGCACGGGGAATGACTGCGCATCATATATTACAGATAGGTTCAAAACTTGGTCAGACGAGTGTTCCATTTGATATTTACTTTCAATTTGACGATTTTTCTCTCGACTTAAAAAAATGGAAAAGAAATCTCTCTCTCTCTCTCTCTCTCTCTCTCTCTCTCTCTCTCTCTCTCTCTCTCTCTCTCTCTCTCTCTCTCTCTCTCTCTCTCTCCGCATTCACTCACTTAAGTATAAAAATTGTCGTAACTTATTGAAAAAAAATATATTTAAAAGGAGCACAGTTGGTGCCCATAGTAATAGTTTGCTCAGTCTTTGTCGATCTTAGAGTACACGTGTAATAAATCATTCAGAGTTTGGACAAAATACTAGTGTTGTTTTACACAACAGAAGTGTAGCTAGTTTATCAGTTAATTTTGTTCACAAGCTGAACGCGCTGGCCATTTTATGTCGACAAAATTAATACGAAAATCTAACGACGCGGGCTATCCGGTATCCTAGTACAAGAATTTCAAGTCAATGCGGTGGCTATACAGTGCAGCAGGTAATAGGCAAGTAATAACGATAAGAATCATCTTATTTTAATAATATCAAGATTCAAGTTTTTTTATTCTCTTTCACTAGTGAGTACAATGATATCGAGAAGAAAAAAACAGATATACAACAATATTTCCAGTGATAATATAGGCCTACAACGTGTATGTGTCCTCGAGCAAAATATATATCAAATTTAGGACATTTTAAGCTTCACATTTCATTTAAGAATTATACATTTTAGGGATCTAAATTTAATTATTCAATTTTCTTTTATTCCAGTTATATTTCAAAGTGCCAATTTTATATAAATATATATTTATTAATCTCGGTAATTTCTTGAATGTAGTTTATCTATGATACTAAATTACGTTATACCTTAAAAACCACCTGCCACGGACTAATCCGTGTAAATAGTATGCATATAATTGTACATTTATAGTTGTATAGTATGTGATTAATATGTAAATGATGGCACGTGTAATTATGTTGTTTATCCTTATATGCCGTAAGGCTTACAGCTTACAAGTAATACAATAATCCAAATCGCCTGGCCAGACGAGACGTCATCCGTCAGATAATTGTTTTATAGCTTAGGGGATTACATATTAATTAAGGACATAATTATTAGGTTCAACGGATTAGGGCGATAACAGTACTATAGGTGTTGAACATTTGAATGTTTTAGATCGTTAGCATTAAGGCCTCTGTACTGAACACACAGGTGTGATAAAAGAAATTCCAGGATCAACCAACTGTCGGTGTGAAATTATTTTAAGTCATATTTGACATTTATATCTTTCTTTTAACTCCATTATTCTAATAACCACACAAATTTATGTGGTTATAAATGTTATAAATTAAATAATCAGTGATAATCATTAGACATGTTTAAAATTCTTCAAATATTTCTATATCAATCCATTGTCCAGTTTCAATAGGTAATCTGTTTTTACTTATGATGAAATATGTATATTTTTATGAAATTACAATATGTATTAAAAATGGCATTTGCCATATGACATTTATACGAAAAATACAAAAGAATATTCTAATATCATCATCAAGTATGTCTAAAAAGTTTTCAAAATGAAATTGTTATTTAGAAATTCTATAGAACTTCTTTTAGGTGATTTAAATACATCAGTTGACCATTTCTGTTCAAATCAATCACAGAGTATTAATGAACATTTGATTACCGAATATAGCAGAAAAATGTACACAAAGTATTTGAGATTTTGTTCTCATCTGAGATACAATGATACGATGACGACGAAGCGATTTAATTTCAATTTCTAAAGGTTACAACAATCCCTATGACATGTGAAATTTAAAATGATTAATCTTAGTAGTTACATCATTTTCGGTACTCCAAAAGATGTTTACACAGACGAAATGAACAAATCATTCATATTACAAAAATAAAACGGTAAAGATATAAAACATCTCAGATACCAATGTATAAATCTTTAGGATGTCCAGGACACAGATACAAATCCGACAAAAATGAACAAACATGGACCTCTGGAAACCTAGAGGGGGGATCAGGTGCCATGGAGGAGTAAGCATCCCCTGTCGACTCTATCAGCTGTAATTATTGCATATTGACATCGACTTTCAAGGAAAATCTTTTTACAATTTGTTTGCCATACAATTACTTTTTATTCGCTAGTTGGGACACAATGTTGTAAGTCGCCATAGCTAGTAATGTTAATTAACGAAATCACAAATAGGGAGAGTTCACAAATCATAGACCAAGGTTTAAACTGATTGTGTACCTGAAGTAAATTCCAAAATATACCCAAAACACAATTAACATCATTGTTGTCGCAAATTCAGAAAACTTGTCCTAGGTCAACAGAAACGTATTTTGTCCAACATCTGACTGAGTTATATTACATATACTCTTAAATGGATATTAGATAGATGTTGCAAACCCTGGCAATCCTATGGACACCAAATGTGCCGCTCTTTTAGCCAAACTGTTTCTTTTGAATTGATAAGATGCACACGTTATTCCAAATCTAGCCTAGTCCTGACGTTTCTCAGTTGTCTATGACAATATTAAAGTTAATTATGTGTGTGGACACAGAGCAAGAGGGTCGTTATGTAGCAGAATTAAAAAGGAAGAGGTACCATTGAATAACCGAAACTCAAAGTCCACGACAAATCAGAATCTGATATACAAATGGTCTCAACATGAAGAACAATTGCGAATCCCAAACAGGATAGGACCAGGTGTCCGGAAGGAGTCAGCGTTCGCTGCCAGCATGCCACACCCGTCGCAAAGGTTCCATGGAAATCCCCTGAATTCGATGAAAAGGTCAATTGCGGTGAATGTTATCGGTTAGTTTTAGATATGATAAGCGAAAGGGATTGACTGTATATGATCATGGTCCAGAATACTGTCCAGTATTCCAGAGAGGGGTTCTTCATATTGTTTAGCAAGGTCTCCGTATCGACCATAAATCTTCCAAAGTTTTCTAAACCTAAGATAGTCAACTTTTTACAGTGGTTACTCTTAGACGGATTTCGGCTATACTTTTAGATTTATTATTTGGCCTTGTATGATACCGCTTTCTCTTTAGGAAATACATATACATTTTAAATTGGAGCTCAACTGATGAAGTCTAATTGACAGAAACGATCGTCTTGAGCATTATAACTTTGGTATCATGTTTATAAAATAATAAGTGACGTTTCTAAGCATACAACAACGGGACCTGTACGATGTTTCGACGTTCGAAAGTCCTGTATATGAACAGATAAACAAATTAATGATATATATATATATATATATATATATATATATATATATATATATATATATATATATATATATATATATATATATATATATATATATATATATGTGTGTGTGTGTGTGTGTGTGTGTGTGTGTGTATTCATCCATTTTTAGACATTTTGACTTCTTATGCAATGTTGAACATATTTGCCAGGTGAGCGACAAAAGGCCTCTCTTCATTTTTATTCAAATAAAGTTAAACTGTGAGCACAATATAGCTAAACTGTGCGCACAATATATCTAAACTGTGCGCACAATATAGTTAAACTGTGCGCACAATATACCTAAACTGTGCGCACAATATATCTAAAATGTGCGCACAATATATCTTAACTGTGCGCACAATATAACTAACTGTGCGCATAATATACCTAAACTGTGCGCACAATATAGTTAAACTGTGCGCACAATATACCTAAACTGTGCGCACAATATAGTTAAACTGTGTGCACAATATAACTAAACTGTGCGCACAATATAATGAATCTTAAACTGTGCGCACAATATAGTATTTGTTAAACTGTGCGCACAACATAACTAAACTGTGCACACAATATAATAAAAAATATACTGTATTCTATATACTGGTGTGAGAAATGTTTACTGAATACTGATAAAGATATTTGGAATTGTGTATATCCCACCGCAGTGTTCAAAATATTATATCGAGGAACACTTTTTGTGAACTAGAAAATATATTTTTGCCTTTTAAATCAAAATTTGACTGTTAGGCGACTTTAACGCTTGAACGACAAGGTCAGGTCCAGTGTGGTATTCGTATACATATAGTTAGGTCGAATTAATCAATTCCAAAAGTTAGGTTTTTGAGCAATTTTCAAAACATTTAATTTTAGGAATTTAAGATTTTTCATGCCTGTGCCTCTCTCTTTTTGTTATTGTTCATCATTCTATGTGGTAAGAAATACAAAGTTTATTTTGGGAAACACACAGCTAATGCCTCTTTAATTTCACAATTTGTAGAATTCGTCTTGCTTATCATTATAGGAATCGATATTTTATCCAGATGAATTAAGTAATATAATGCGTAATTTTATACATGTATCGTTGTATTGATGTTTAAGTCCCACTCAATAATCTTTCATTCATATGGAGACGTCACAAAATGCCGGTGAAATGCTTTAAATTTTGGCCTACGGCTTACGGCTATTGAACAGTGAGTATTCTTTAACGTGCTGACACCTACTGTGACACAGGACCTCGGTTTTTACTGTCTCATCCACCGGCTGGACTCGAACTCACGATTAAGAGCCCAGCGCGCTACCGACTGAGCCAGACCGGCTCTCATACATGTATCGATATTTCGAAAAAAATTGTGAGAATGATACATATATCATAATACTCTATAAAGCGACGGGTTAACAATGCGCAGTAATCGATTAAACAGACTGACGTTAAATAATGTGATCTGATTTGATTTGATTTTTGTTTTACGCTACACCCAACAGTTTTTCAGTTATATGGTGGTGATCAGTTTTTATTCGTGGAGGAGAGAAACCAGTTACAGTGTGTCCGGAAAGAGACCACCAGCCTTCCGAAGTAAACTGGCAAACTTTCTCACAAAAATCAGCTTAGGTTCTAGCGGGGTTCGAACCTGCGCTGACCAGAAGTGAGAGACGCCATGTTTCAAAGCGCGATGCTCTAACCACTCGTCCACGGATGCCCCGTAATAATGTGTATTGCTGTTATAATATTCTCGAGCACAGAATTCAAGATCAATTTGTACGCCGGCTTCCGTACATTTGGGAGAGAAACAGAAAAAAACACTTTCTCATACAATGATACAAACAAAGGTATTATTCACCTTAATTACGAGTTTTATGTCCTAAAAACTGCATTTGAGTAATCGCTTTTTATAGCACATTTGCTTTATAGCTCTACTGTCCGAACAAAATGAGTACTACCACTCTTATCTGTAACTGACACTATGACAGGTAAGTTGACAAGTATACTACAAAACACGTACTTGTCTACAATTTCCTTTAAAAATGTTCTAGATCTATAAAATTTTGTTACCTATCTCAAGGTTGACATACTTCATTAATTACACGGTTTTCACTTCCTGGTTTAGCGAACTTAAAAGTAAATTCAAGTAAAACATCTTATTTCTTGAGCTAGAGGCACTTATGGCACGTCAAAATCATATTAAGTATCATACCTACATTTTTTCAGTTAAACATAGACATAAGTTTTTCTCGAGTTAAAACAAGTTTTCTCAGTAACCTTGATTTACTGGAGAAATACTAGGTTTAACGGAGAGAAAAAACAGGTTTAACTTTGCCAAAATATTAACAAAAATGAGTTAAACCTGTTTTTATTTTCAGAATAAAAATAGTTTATCAGAGAATAACTGGATTCAATTGTGTAATAATGTGAATTTGGCGGAGTTAAACCTAGTTTGGGTTACAAAAGAAAAACCATAATTAACTGGAGAAAAACTACTGAGAGAAAAAATAGGTTTTAGTCATTAATGTGATTTTGGCGTGCCACAGGTATCTGTCACTTTTATTCTGAAATTAATAATTTTAGTACTCGAGGCAAAAGGAAAGACAAATACTATAAACATAATACCAACGTTAAAATGCTCAAGACGATCGTTTCTGTCAATTAGACTTCATCATTTGAGTTCCAATTTAAAATGTATATGTATTTTTAAAGAGAAAGTTGTATCATACAAGGTTAAATAATAAATCTAAAAGTATAGCCGAAATCCGTCTAAGAGTAATCACTGTAAAAATGACTATCTTAGCTTTAGAAAACTTTGGAATTTTAAATGGGGTTGTCAGTGCCAAATATTACTTTAGTATAAGATTATCAGCTGGTACCGAGATACTAGGTACTAGGTTTATGTATACCCTCGGGGACTCAAACGGTCCACCAACAGTGGCAACGACCTAATGGTTATAAATATTATAAACATACAAAAGTTATAATGCTCAAGACGATCGTTTCTGTCAATTAGACTTCATCAGTTGAGCTCCAATTTAAAATGTATATGTATTTTCTAAAACGAAAGTGGTATTATACATGGTCAAATAATAAATCTAAAAGTATAGCCAAAATCCGTCTAAGAGTAACCACTGTAAAAAATGACTATAAAAAATCTCAGATACCAAAGTATAAATCAATAGAATGTCCAGGACATAGATACAAATCCGGTAAAAATGGACAAACACGGACCTCTGGAATCCAAGAGGTGGGATCAGGTGCCATAGAGGAGTAAGCATCCCCTGTCGATCGCTCACGCCCACCGTGAGTCCAAAGTCAAGTCCAATGAAATACGTGAGAAGTGTATCCTCGTCACAATTGGTACAGACGTCTCAACAACCGCCAACGAAAAGGCAACTCAACATATCACCTAGTGAAACGACCGTAAAATTTGCAGAACGTTGATATTAAACGCGGTTTTCGATATCCCTGTGTCAATAATTTGTCAGTAAGTAGTTTACCTCTGTATATGAAATTTTCGTATGTTGTACACGCCCTGGCATATCGGATCATTTGCGAAACACAAACTCCATATGCGGGTGACTGAGGGATATTACTACTTAAATGTGGAAAATTTACGATGGGAAAGCCGAAAATCGTCGCGTTTGCCGCATAGCTTAGTTGCTAATATCCCGTCTGTGTCTATATTAAGCAATGTGACTAAGTATGAAGCGTGTGTTCTTGATTCTGTTGTATGTTTAATTTCCCGTTTGCTGGGATATATCGCATTGACATATGTATGAAAATTGTCATTATTAATTTACAAAACGTCGTCGATATATCTAAATGTTAAATTAAAGGACACCGCGAGAAGCGGTAGGCCGAGCTCGTAACCGCGAATCAAGCTTGAACATGTTACCTTGTACTAAGAAACATAGAGTTTATGAGTTTGTACAAAAGGGAAATCTTCTTTTGATTCAGCAGTTTAAGGAACAGGTAGGCCAATAAAGGGGCACAATTGGTTCCCATAGGAATGCTGACAGTTTGTTGAAAGACCACGTCTCCGAACATCACTATCTTAGCTTTACATGTACAAACCTAATGATCACAGAAAATATTTTATATTTAAATACTCCAGCAAAGTTAAACATTGCAAGAACATAAAATGCTTATCTTTACTTATGCAATGCGTTATCTCATTTTGCGACATTATAAAGTCAACAGAAAATATTACGTTTCTAGCTTTGCATAAATATTATAAACATATACCAAAGTTGTAATGCTTAAGACAATCATTTCGGTCAATTAGACTTCATCACCTGAGCTCCAATTATAAAAGATGCATGTTTTCTAAAGAGAAAGTGGTATCATGATAAATGTATAGCGAAAGAGTAGCTTTTGAAGAATTTAGAATCTAAATGGTGTTTTCAGTGCGAAAAAATGACTTTAGTTTAAGATTCTCAGCTCATACCAAAATACCAGGTACTAGGTTTATGTATACCCTCAACCAGCCCACCATAAGTGGCAACGCATTAGTGGTTATAAAATGTTTTGTTTTTTTTTTAGGTAGGAATTATAAATAAAAGTATGCGACATAATTACAAGACAAAGTAGTTTTACTAGAACATGCGTCAAAGTTTGCTAGAGATATAAACTTATAATTATAAAGACGTCAAACCTTAAAGGGACATTAGCCGTGTTTACTAAAAATCGAATTTTCTACTTTTACATGATGTACGATTACAAATAAGAAGTTTACACAGGCATAAGAAAAACTTATATCCCTATATATTTTGTGAAAATAAGGTTAGGTACAGTGTGGTATGCACATACAAATAAGGTTGAGTTAATCAATTGTAATACTGAGAAAAAGTACCTAACCTGGGTTTCTCAGGCAATTTTCACAAAATATATAGGAATTTAAACATTTGTATGCCTGTGTTGTGTATACCCTCTTTTTATTGTTGTATATCAATCTAAAATGTAAAACGGTAGAAACAATAAAAAAAACACTTTAACGTTTTCGTCTTTTGTTATTTATAGTATTTGCTATTTTCATTGGGTTCTTCTACAAACTTGATTTACTAGTTCTTGTTTGGGATTCGCAATTGTTCTCCATGTTGAGACCACTGCACATTTAATTCGTCGTGATCTCATGAACTTGAACTTCGTTTATTTGTTGGTACTTCTTCATTATTACTTGTTATTTCTTTTCTTTTGGTACGGAATTTTGTCCTTATTATAACGAGTTAGCAATTCGAGTGAACAATGTATGTCCGTATCCCCATCATATCCTTTCTATCATCATATGGCTTAATTTAAAGAAAATAACTTTTATGCTTATGAAATATTATCTCGTTCTATTATTGATACTTGCTGATTACTAGCAGTTACTCCCTTTTCTGTAGCGGGTTACATTATTTCCCACAGGGATTCCCCTTGAATTCAAATAGTGGAGCAATTGTTCATCCATTTTAAAACTGTGAAATTGTTAAGATAAAACTCTCATGTAATATATGCTAAGTTCTACATGAGAGATACTAAACCTTACATAAAAGAAAAAAAATCACATAAGAAATCATAAGTTTTAATTAAATGATAATGTCTTATGTAAGAAATACTAACTCTTAGGTACGATAGGTCTTTCGTAAGAGATACATATCTTTCTATGGTGATACTTTTAAAATGTTACCACAGAAATTAGTGAATAAATGATTTTAAAATGTTACCACAGAAATTAGTGAATAAATGATTATGTAAATACTATATGCGTCCCAATAACTATTTTTCTGTCAGTTTTAGATCTTAAATCACTTATTTTGTAGTCACAGACTGTAACTTCAACATTACAGTTTACGGTGTTCAGCAAATTTGATGAAATGAGTTAATGATTTCGTTGTATATGTATTCTTGTATATCATATTTTTATACTTCACGTGTCAGACAGTGTCAAAGAATTAATCAAGCTAGTTCATATGATGGTCATTTGGACACACATCTGTAGTGACACAGATATAATTCTTTTCTCGAGGTCAAAAGAAACAAAAAAACCTTGTGCACGTATTTAGAATCGGATGCCAAACCCCGACAGTAACTTAAATATTGTTTAAAGGGGCGTAAAGCAATAACTAGCTAACCACAACTAAATTACGATGATCATTTCATTTATTTTTCAGTAGAAATACTAGGGCGTTTCTAAATATTATATTTGATAAATCCAACTATTCACTTCAACCGTAAGAATATATCAACGGGATGCTGACGTTTATAACACAAAAACTATAGGTAAATTGTGTGGTTAAGTTGAATTACATATATGAGAGAGAGAGAGAGAGAGAGAGAGAGAGAGAGAGAGAGAGAGAGAGAGAGAGAGAGAGAGAGAGAGAGAGAGAGAGAGAGAGAGAGAGAGATGTGGGGGTTCTTCACATGATAATCCCTTGCAAAATTATCAATTCATTGTTCCCAGAAAGAGTAACTACTGCTCTTTTCACGGGCAATTACACACGAATGAGACATAATGACACACTTTATTAGGTTTGGATAGTTCATGTGTATATGTCAGATATGTTGTATATATATATGCATATTTGCATAAGGAAAACAGCAGTAAAGTTCATATAAAGCCTGCCCTTTCTGCACCCAATTTGTCAACTTAGTGCATTAATGTGACTTTTCATTGTTTTATATATCTAATAAATAAAAGCTAGACAGTAATAAAGTGTAAAAATAAGTTGATAGTGCAAGGCCACTGACGATATAAAATCCCCTTGCATCTACACGTGTAATTCTTGTCCGTCGTCGGGACTAAAATTACAATGAACAACTAAATGCACAAAGAAAAATAAACACCCTGTTACATTCAGTGTTTGGAATACCGTCATCTAGATCATTTCATCATTTTAATGCACTAAATAAAAATGACTTGTAATGTCAATGCAAATATAAAAATCTCAGATACCAAAGTATAAATATTTTGGATGTCCAGGATATAGATACGAATCTGGAAAAAATGGACAACCACGGACCTCTGAAAACCATGTGTGGACATGCATACACAGTATACAGAACGTATGACGTCAAAGTATAATGTACACACATGTATATGTCTTTACCTTTGATGTACAGAAAATAGCAAAATATTATGCTTTACACTTCAACATTTCATCTAATGTATCGGAACGTTTCATGCTGAGTTCCGAGAAACCATTTGTAGACATTGCTCAAAACCAGCGTAATTTCAAGACCGCATACGTTTACGTTTTGAAGAAAATTGCTGTTCTTGGGCAATTAGAATTCTATCCCGCTCTTTAAAAATGGAAGACTAAGTGCTTGGGTTTATATCAAAATCACTTGCAATTTCACCTTTCGGTGGACTGCTGCAATTATTTCAATTTTTTGACGGAGTTTCCATTATCATTTTCACGAATCAAAACAATGCTACAAACTAAAACATAGTACATCTGATTCAATTGCATACTATTCACCTATCTGTGTTAATCACATCTGCTGATCATATGAGATTGTTTGCGTGATTTATTGTTTATTTCTGTTATGTTTTATTGTCTATCGCTGTGTCCCAAAGAGATAGCGTGTCAACATATGAGAAGTTCGACGCAACTGGTCATCACTGGTTGACTAGTCTAGTTGCATATAATGTCAACATAAAGTATAAAGCAGGAATAGATAATGTAGAACTCGAGGTCCGCGATCAAGTTGTAACAGCATGGCGTTTTTAACCAAAGCCGCGTTTTTAAGCGATTTTTGTTTTTATTAAAATCGGGCCAGAAAGTTCAGCATATTTTAAACCGTGACGTTTCGAACCTTTTATATCAGTTTGTCAGTTTACTTGCGGAAGGCCAGCAGTTTCTCACCAGGTACAATGTAACTGGGTTCTCCCCCACACACTATTTAAAAATAAACGCCTGCATATAACCGAAAAAAATTGTCAACATTTAGCATTATTTACGGTGAAATGTCAGAGGATTCTATAAAAGTAATATGCAATGATATACACTGGCTATTTAATTCACAGACAGTTTCCATTAATATGCGACAGCAATTGTTGTGTTCAACACCTGATAGTACTATATAGCAGAACTATCATTTCATGACTTGAAAAGAGGTCAAGGTCAGAATATTGATGTGTTTATCATTTCTTCATTGGGGAGTTAAACCCAAATACCGCAATTTTCGATGGCAGTTTTTGACTCTGAAAATGCATCGTGGTCTGCAGTAACATGAGACTAAGAAAGCTAAAACAGCGGGGTTTTGTTCTTCCAGCTGATATATATAGTCGTGCGCCGACAGGACTCATGGTGGCATTGGACATCCTTGTAGGGACGAAACAGACATAGATTGTTTTTAACATGTCACCTGGATTTAAGCTTGTCAAAGATTCATTGATGATTATCAATCACAAGATTCCCAGGCAAGTAGTTGTGAGGTTTGACATACTTTTGGTTCCATATCACATGACCTGTAACGTTTTGACCTAAAAATTAACAGATGTCATCTGGCGTACCGTTTGTAAATGTACATGTGTATGTACTGTATTATCGTTTGATATCTACTGACCAAAGTATTTTGATGATACTTATCAGAGGAAATTGATAAATGGTTACTGTTGTTTATCCTGTAACCTTTGATATAGGAATTATCTATGAAGGAAAGGAAAGACCCTATATAATGTGACAATATAATCAAGCATTTTGCTAGTTTCAGTAGATGTTTCTTACATTTGAAACCATTATAAAAAGCACCTGAGAGTACTGATGTATCAATAAAATCATGTTCCCTACATGCGAAACTATAATCAAGTGAATGGTAGGGAATTACAAAACTTAATTCTAAACCTTTCCCAGATAGACTGACAAGTGCAGACACAACCTATAGCCCCCTGGGTTTCAGTAGTTGGGGACTAAAAAAGAAAACAAGGGAGATCGATTGATTAAGCTGTACATTAGACTAATATTGCACATAAACAATATTAACTCTATGTGTATGATACGCTGAAATAACAAAGTAAATGTTAAATACATCTAGACGTCACAAAAATAAATTTACCACACTTCTTATTTCATCCCAATTACAGCCAACTTACAGCAATGACATGAACACATGATATAAGCTTTACAGGATTTCAACACATCAAAATCATACAATTAAACAAAGAAAAAGGTTATAATGCAAACATTAGTAAATGTTTATTGGTTTCTATTCAACAATTCATCAAACAGACATTGTTCAAGGTACATAATATATCACATAATTACTTTAAAACAATATGAGCTGTCCTCCACGGAAATTTCACATGAAGATTTTATGCAATATTGTCTGTTGTATACATCAAAAATATATCTCCTAGTATTAATATTTTAAGGGGCATTAACAGTTTTTTTTTTCTAAAATTTTTTTTTTCCTTTTACTACTTTAGATTGTTATACAATAACAAAAAAGATATATACACAGGCATAAAAATTCTTAAATTCCTATATACTTTGTGAAAATTACTCGAGATGCCCAATTTGGTACTTTTTCACTTGCAACTGATTAATTCAACCTTACTATTTGTATGCATACCACACTGGATTTGACCTTATTTTAACAAAATATATAGAACTATATGATATTTTATGCCTGCGTATAGCTCTTATTTGTTATTGTACATCAAGTTAAAGTAGAAAAAATCCAAATAATTCTTTTTGGTAAACATAGCCCCTTTGAAAGAACAAATTTAAAACGTAATCAGTTGTATATAACTGTTACTTGAAATTCACATTTACTCTTACAGATACTCTTTTCAAGGAAGCATGTATGATTGGAGGACAGCATCAGATGTAAGTGCATCTAATTTCATCATATTAATATTCATACTCACATCTTATGCAATTAATAATGACAAATGATTAATTAATACATCCAACATTGGTTCAGCATCAACAATTATTTGATAATGCATAGTAAAAGTCCTTCAAGTTTTGATCTAGAGGTCACTCTAGAGGTCACATGTATAATACGATTACATCAGAGATACACTGCACTGCATGCAATACAGTATTCATTTCATGTGAAACACAAATGCCCCGAGTCCCAACAGTATCACAATCCAAACTTTAAATATTGCAATGTCCTACATTTTGACCCCATCCCACCCCCAGGGGCATGTGATGTCAGTGAAGTTTGAGTAACCCTTATATGAACTTACAGTCTAAGTTTGGTTACTGTATCACAATCCAAACTTGAAATTTTGCACTTTACATGTAAGCGAAATAGAATTATGGACAGACAGACAGACGTACAATGCAAACACTAGATGCCCCCAGCGGACCTTTCAGGCTGAGGGCATAAAAACTAAACTTACAGGTTAAAATCACGACAGATGCAGGTGATTTCCTGTTCAATGATATTTCAATCATATAAGAGTGGTTAAGTGTTTATTTGACGGTTTAAAAAATAAATTACTGACGGCGCATATTGCTTTAATCTTTTCAATACTACTTTCAGCAGTAACAAGTTAGTCATATTTGGACAATATGTAGAAATTTGTTTGAAGTTGTGAAAAGGAATCAAAATGTCACATTTTTACAGTAAAATTTATATAAATCTTACTTTACTTTAGAAAAATTTTCACAATTCAAGTTTCAATGTACTGACCAAATGAGAATCCATCGACAAATCACACTGAATATCATAGCTACATTTTGTTGAAAAGGGAACATTACTCAAGGCAATATTTGACCGACGCAAAATGAAAACATCATATTGCAAAACTGTTTGATCATGACAGTTTTAACTATTCATTTGATTCATACTAAAATAACAACTCACCAAATTCATTCAATACTCAAGCTGTACTAATTTTTTACGTTTTCAATGAAAACACAGAATTCATCATACAATTGAATAAATGTATCGCATATAATTGTAAACAATGATGAAAACCATTGCTCATTTGAAAACAATTCAAGAAATATCAAAGGACAACTACTCAAATTTTTAGAATAATCAAACCCGAAAGTTGATTTTGTTTTATTTTTCGGTGAAAATCATAAATTTGACACAATGCTTTCGATGTGAGTGTCACTTGAGCTTGAGAAATGAATAATTTTGGTCCCTTCTACTTTTAAAAACAAATGTGATTTATTAACATGGAATTCATGAATAAGATTGAATACACTTGTGATTAATGGCACATGAAATAAAATCATTTTTAGCACTAAAGTAGACAAAGCATTAATCACTATTCAAAATATAATTTGTAGAAAATTACCTACATCTAATTTGTAACATTTTACATAGTATTTTGGTTTTTAAGGCACAATTTATTCAGCATCCTCGCGCTGCTACATGAAGCCATACAAGAAACCAAATGGACTGAAACTACCAACCTAGTCCCCTGTCTTAGCTACAAACATCTGATTTAAGGTTCATGGAATTCACATTTTTGTTACTGTACGTTTAATTTTTTTAGCAGTATCCTAATATTAGTGTCTTTCACCCTCAAGTCACTGCGCTAATTCAAGGGCAGTGCTAAAATTTCTCCATCTGGTCATTCTGTATTTCTGTGTACATGACAATGCTAATGAAATTAACTGCGCAAATTTAAGATTGTGCAAATTAGTCTATATCCCCCGAGAGCACTAAAATATGAGTGCGCTAATTTAAATACACGCACAGTATCCTAACCATTTTTTTTAAACACTAGCCTTTTGAAAGGAAATTTGAAAGGAGATGAGATGTTATGAATTTTAAAATGTTTGAAAGTTTAACAGGCACTCTAGCTAATTGGCTGATGACTACAGATTACAAGTGACTATTGTAATTTACAATGGATGTTATGAACGTTACATGAAATTAGTGATATGTAGAACTCAGTAGATTATTGCATAATATTGGTAAGGCATACTTCATTAAAAAATATATTTTCTTCTAAAACATAAGATATGGTGCAATTTATTTAATTGCAGTTTTACCGTATATGGATTTCAATTAATCGAAGGATATAAACACATACACACAAACATACACACACACACACAAACACACACACACAAACATACACACACACACACACACACACACAAACATACACACACACACACATAGATACATATATATTTACAGTGGAACAATGACACGTCAAACTTGAATGAGTCCTCTTTTCAATACCTCAAAATAAGTGATAAATAATTTTGTTAAATACTAAAAAATAATTCACAATTCTAAATGTTATGAATCAAATTTATCGATGTTGTGACTAAACTTTATTAGAGACTTGCTTGTTAAAACATAAAACATTCCTACGTATTAGTCAATTTACCTGTATGTAAGATTGCTCTGTAACGATTATTACACATAAAATGTTCCCCAATTCAATAAAGTTTGAATGTGTAAACCGATGATAATAAACACCTACTTTCCTACTAGCCTATACCTTGACCTCTGTGTAATAATGTATATTATCCAGCTATACAGTCAAATAAGAGATTTTAGAACAGATTGTTTTCAAGTTATGGCCTTGGTTTTTGTATGTCCTTGACACATTTTTATATAGTTTACAAGCCTATACCTTGACCTCTGTGTAATAATGCATATTATCCAGCTATACGAGTCAAATAAGAGATTCTAGAACAGATTGTTTTCAAGTTATGGCCTTGGTTTTTGTAATGACATATTATATATACATGTAGTTTTTAATTATCTCTGAGCAGTATTCACTGTATTTTATGCCATAAACAAGATCTGTTTGAGAAAGTTCCTAATAGCTAAACTTTTTTAACCCTACATACCATACAAGACTGGTCCTAAGCAATAGAAAGGAACATACCACTTAGATAAATAGGGATGAAAGACTTATTACAGATTTTATATTCCAGCAACTCAGGCAAATATTGAAATGATTGTCAAAATCAAATTTATTTTATGCTTGATATAAAACAGAATTCCAAATGCTTAAAATTTTAGGAGAAACTCATTTATCTGAGAGGTGATAAACGGACAATTAAATGGACAAAAAAAAAACAAACAAAATAAAAAATATATGCCCACCAAGTAAGAAAAAAATGCCTACCAAATACTTGATCACAATCACATACAATATAATGGACAATTACTGTAATTTTAACTTACTTCTTTACACGACTTTTACAAAGAAACCTTGTTTTGACATAAAAATATTAAAGTCTACCTATCTATACTTAACACAATTCACTAATAATTGCAGTTAATTTGCCTAGAAATCCTCATCATTTATATAAATGTATGCATAAAGTAACATAAAAGTGTAGTTCACTAAATGCCAAAGTGTTCACTTAACATTAAATTGTTAACTTAAAGTCAATGATGTGTGCTTAACAGTTAAGTGTTGTTCACATAACATTAAAGTTTTGTTCACTTAATGTCAGTGTTGTTAACTTAAAGTGTTGTTCAGTTAACAGTAAAGTATTGTTCACATCACATCAAAGTGTTACTCACTTAACATTAAGTGTTTTTTGCTTAAAACTACCAAACTTGGTCATTCATTCACAACAGGTTTTTTATGGTGTAAAACAAAATATGACATTATATCACAACAACAGTACTAAAACAATTAGAAAATGCAAAATAATATTCAGAGAAATTTTATATTGGTATCAGTGCATAAATTACAGAACCACAGGAATGATATTTGGGCAAGAACAACTTCTCCAAATATACATTCATCAAATGGAAATATCACAAGTATAGAAAAAAAAGGAACTGATTGTGATATGTACTATGTGGAAATATTACAATGAAATGTCACAGATAGTTAATGCATAGTGACCTGTAGTGACTGTCAAGTGAAATGAATATTGACTTAAAATCATCAGAAAAGCCCTATAATACTCGGGACATGCCCAGTAATTTCCAGGACACCACAAACAATATTGCTTGACAACTGCATTGTTAAAGTAACAGAAACATTACTTGACCTATCACCAAATGTCTGACACATGGCTCCCATTGGGCATTTTCTATGTCATTCAATTGTGACCTGATAATCAAACACAAATGTTTAATGGCACATTTATTTTATTTTATTTTTTTTATTTTTTTTATTTTATGCTATTTTATTTTTAATTTTATTTGTCATGTCATAATGAAAAAAAAAGCCAAAAGGTGTCATGTCTGACCTTTCATGAGAGGTCAATTAACAGTACACACCAATAACATCAAAATATATCAAGTAAAAAAAAAAACTTGCATTTAACTAAATGTCTAATATTAAACTGTTTGTTGGCAACTTATATATATATAGTAAACCTTTGTCCTGTATAAATATTCACAGCCATGTTGACAACTTGAAATTCTTACTATATAAAGCAGTGTATATAACTGACCCTCTTTTCTACAATCCAATGTTTAACACTTTAACTCTTTCAACCCTAAAAACATATTTGGACTGGTTCAAGTCATTGATTTACAGCAGAGTCCATTGCTTTCAGGGGTTCTAATCACAGACGTCGGATGTGTTTCCTTTGAAATCTTGGGAATATTCATCAACTTGTATGCATTGATTTTACATGTCTATGATTGTCATCAATACGATTTCTGCAACTGTTGACAGCTTTATTGAAATCCATATTTGAGGCAACTTTATAAATCAGATTTCTCTGTGCTGCATCATCTATCACATTTCTCCAGTCACAATTACCATCCTAGTTTGTAAAAGAAAATTAGACAGTGAGATTAAGGAAATCTTAAGCACAGAAGGGTATTTTTTTACAAACGTGTGTTGAACATTAATAAATGATATTGATAACTAAATATATTAAATAAAACAAGAAAATAGTCATCTAAAATTCAAACCATCCATCACCATATCAATGGTCAGTAAAATCTGCGATAAATTAACATTTCAAAACATACATAGTTATTAATCTCTCTCTCTCTCTCTCTTCTAATCCTATCACAAACAATGTATCAATTGTTAAAATATAGATATAAATGTCATTTACAGGTGATTTAAAAACTGCATATACCCCAAATTTTAATGGTGTTTATTATATGTTGAGAGAGAGAGAGAGAGAGAGAGAGAGAGAGAGAGAGAGAGAGAGAGAGAGAGAGAGAGAGTGAGATGCCATTTTATTCAGCTGTTTTACTACTGTTCTTTTAATTTCTATTAAATATCAATGTACATAATATTTGAATATACATTTTACATTGCATAAAAGAAAATGTAATTGATAGAACTATGAAATACTTTTTAAGCGGAATTACGAAAATTAGGAATGAAATTTTACTATTCAGTTATGTTCAGTGATTTATTTTGTTTTAATTTCTGTTAAAAATGTTTATATAAAATATTTTTTACATGATTTGATACAAATTGTCATAATTTACAGATATATTTTACTGTGTGGTATTTTTTAATCTTTTAATTTCTGTGATTTTTTTTAAATAACATGGTAGAAAATGTGTTAATAGTAAACTAAATAAAATACATTTTGAACCAAAATTATGAAAATTCAGAAAGAAAAATATACTGTTTGGTGTTTTATAGATTAATTAATTTATTTATTTATTTTTCTATTTATTTTATTTATTTACTTTATTTCGGTACATTTTTTCAAATAATGTGTTAGGAAATGCAATAATCAACAATCTTCAATATGAAGCAAAACTATGACTGATAAAAAGATATTTGTACTGTTTGGGGATTCCATTTTTTATACCTAGACTATTTAAAAATATTGGTACAAAACATTTTTAATCACATGACAGAAAATGCAAGTATTAATAATATTGAATACTTTTTAATACAAGAGTATGAATATAAAGGGATGTTAGATGTTTAAATATGCTCCTTCATAAGCTACATCTGAAACCAGACAGATGAAAAAATCAGCACATAGTAATTTTATAAATCTAGCCCTCAACTTATCTTATCTTTTCTTTTTATCCTTTGGAAATCTGTGAACGTGACCTGTTTTAGATGTACTTCCGTATCTTGCTACAATGCACCAATTAACTAAGACTATGATTAGAACTGTTTTAAATAATCTACAGTTATGTTATCTCGCTATACTCATAATACTGTAGGCTAACGGTTTTCATTCCCTATAGTGCCTGATCTCTTTCTTTAATGACATGGCAGACCTAATGCCATTCGTGAGAATTTTAAAGGGGCGCAAACAGGATTCAGTTACTTTTTGCTAAATATATCGGATTGACCTCAAATTTTCAGCTAATGCATTTATGCATCATAAACTATTAATTTTTGAAAAGTTGTATAAAGCATTTTGGGTGCACTTTAAATATTGTCTATTGTCTTGTGGTGTATTTTAACACTCATTTCAAAATAAAACATGAGAGTTTATGCAACCTACTAAATTTAAACCAAACATGACACTGGCAATAAACGAAATTAATTTGTCATAATGAAAAATGGCAATGATTTAAAACAAATTTTATTATGTTTTATGGTTAAATGATAATAAAAATCTTGTGGTCAGACATAAGCCCTAATACCATGGTAAGTGAACATATATACGCTGCCAAGATGAAATCAACAACCAAACAACATTCTCTATCTTGTATTAATTAATATAAATGACTGTATGGGGTAAAAAAGAGAGTTTACCCAATGTTTATTGTTAAAGAAATAATTTTACATCAACATAATTTGGGCCTACAGTAGCGATGTAACAATATTATTGATCGCCAATTTCGCTTTTGGCAATGGATAAAACTTTGCTTTTGGTTGAAGACATCATTTCTGTTTGATAGCCAACATGAACAGACCAATAACACAAAAGTTTAGGTTTATAAACCCCAATGTAATTGTAATTAACTTCAAAAGGTGTGATAATTGTTGTGTAAACCTCTGACATGGCGATTTTCCCCAACTTTCGCGGAAACGAGAAATGAAAATTGTAACGTTCAATGTTCAAGTTACCTCCTTTTGCGAAATCAATACCGAGAGTATACAAGTGACCGCCGGCTGCAATATCAATACACAAAGTATACAAGTGACCGTCGGCTGAAATTGAGCAGTCCCTGGTTGCGTAAGGCATTGAGGAAAAACTTGTCCTCTCTATCTGCTGTAGTGACTGTTTGTTTGAAGTGCTTGCCGTGTATATACCAGTCACATATTTCGTATAAGATTAAAAACCAAATTAAAGATGCTGAACCATTACTCTAATCAGAGATGAAAACACTGAAAGACTAAAATAAAGGAAATTTAAACTTTAAGGGGCTTTTAATAAGAATAAATTGCAATTTGAGTAGATGCTCTATCCACTGACAAGTTGGTAAAATGTACTCTCTGTTACATTTAAAAAGTGTTATAAGGTTCATCAAATAAAAAGTTTGTATGGAAGAAAATCTCTGAAACTCACCTTCAAGGAGTCTAAATGTCCCACTAAGTACAGCGCACACTTTGCCCGTGTTAGTGCAACATTCATGCGTTTTCTGTCTGCCATAAACCTGCAATAATATAAACACAGCTAATCAAAGAACAAATACAGCTAATAGTGAAATACAGAATTATATCGTTGTGTGCTCTGTTTCAGATACCATGAGCATGAAAATTTGTTTGAAAAAATAAACAACAAACTACACAATAGTATACTGAACATACTTTCTAATTATGTATTCCACCAACCATTTATACATAAATCAATTAAAATCCATCAAGAATATCTTTGAAAACTCGGTCTTTGAATTTGACAGTCATTTCGTATACGCTGTGTACTTACGTCACCAGTTTCAGTGACCAGATGTTTTGCTCAATATTATATATACTCTGACCACATGAGAGTCATGTGACTTTGAAGAGTAAAAATACTGCTGTTGTTTTGATAAGAAAAAATTTAGTAACGTTTCATTTTCGGTGTTTTATTAGTAACCATAGTAACTTACAAAAAAGTTATAGTGTAAAAGCTAGGTTTTCATCCATGGAAACAATATTTGTACTTAATTAACCTTTCTGAAGCACATTTCCCCAAATCTGTCAAAATATGTTTACACTTTACACTAGCAGCAGTCAGAGGATGATGACATACTACACACTTTCTGTGTGCAAATAGCGTGAGGAAAAAGCCAGGTCACCGATTCGAGGTAGTCTCCGAAACAGGGCCTTATACGATATATATATATATATATACCTATTTCATAAGTACATATACAGTCAAAATATAATTCCAAAAATATATGTACATCTATAGCATAGGGAATTACAGTGTTATAAGTCCTGTTTGATATAGTCACATGGATTGACCAGAATTGTGGACAAGTCAACAATTTAATATCATCAACTAAATATCTATATTTCCACTTCCTATTTAAAATCAGAATTACTTGATAAGCCTTTGAAAGATAATATTTCTTCCATTACATCACCTGTTGCCCTCTCTCCCTCTCTAACAGAGCTTTCACTCCTGTAGAATTGTACCTCAGGCATAGTAAAGATGGTATCACTATGACTTCTCAAAGGTTCTAAAATACACTCAAGACTACCAAATCTTCAACGAGTACTAATATCATACCGTATCTATCAAACTAGGATTTTACACAAGTATCAAATAAAATGAAATTTTCCCTCAGTTTGAATAATCTGTGTAAGTAAACATACCCTTTACTTCCTATCACCCTTTGAATTCCCTGTGTAAGTATACATACCTTACACTTCCTGTCCCACCTTGAGTACCACATGCAGGTATATATATTCTATACCTCCTTTCACACTGTGCAGTAAACATACAGTATACTTCTTATTTCACTTTAAGTGCCCTCGTGTAAGTATACACACATTATACTTCCTATCACACTTTGAATACTCTGTGTAAGTACACAACTTTATACTTCCTGTCTCTCTTTGAGTACCCTATATAATGCACAACTTTGTTTCCTGTCTCTCTTTGAGTACCCTATGTAAGTATACATGCCCAATACTTCCTCTCTCACTTTGAGTACCCAATGTCCCAATGTAAGTATACATGCCCTATACTTCCTCTCTCACTTTGAGTACCCTGTGTAAGTATAAATGCCCTATACTTCCTGCTTCACTTTGAGTACCCTGTGAGTATACATATCCTCTATGCATCCTGTCTCACTTTGAGTACCCTTTGAGCACATATACCCTATACTTCCTGTCTCACTTTGAATACCCTTTGTAAGTATACATGCCCTATACTTCCCATTTCACTTTGAGTGCCCTGTGAGTATACATCCCTATACTTCCTGTCTTACTTTGAATACCCTATGTATTTATATATGCCCTATACTGTCTGTCTCACTGTGAGTACCCTGTGTAAATATACATACCCTATTCTTCCTGTTTCACTTTGAGCTCTCACACAAGAGAAAATGATCACTTCTTTTTCTTGTCCCTGGAACCCATCTACTGTTGAAACTTCAACTCTGATATCACTGAAAGGAAAAGAGAGGAATTTATAAATACATCACAAAATCATATCTTGTGAGAAAAAAAAATTGTGATTGCTTCCTGACAAGACCTTTGCCTACACTGAGAATACTATTTAACCCTTTCAACCCTAATAATCGTAATGGTATGCTCTATTCTATTGTCTTAGACCAGTCTATTATGGTCTGTTATGTTGAAAGGGTTAGTTATGACTTGTAGATCTGGTAATTCTGGATAATAAAGAAAATAAAACAATTTTATATATCAAATATGATGTTTTATTTAACAATGTAGACCCAATTTAGAACCACTAGTTTACTTGCAGAAGACCGGTGGACTCTTCCTAGATAAACAGTACCGATGTGTTCTCCTTCACCATTAAAAACTTGCCACAACCATGTAACTGAAAACTTGTTTGAGTTTGGAGTAATGCATCATTAAAAGAAACAAACAGACCAATATAGAAAACTCAGGGATCATTACATACAATTTGGCAATAGATGAATTTCCCTGTCAAATAAATAGACACAAATTTGTTATACTGGAGAAATATACTTACATATTTATTGTTGTTTAACATCCGGCCAAAATTTTTAAACGTAATCGAGATATCATCAGTTTTAAGTAAAGTGCCACAAATTTTGACCTGTGCTGTAGACGGAGGGCAATGTAGCGAGGATTCTTTTGTGTGCTAAGCCTGCCGTGACATTGTACTTTAGTTTCAAGTCTAATCTGAAAGACCTGTAACTTTCAGTTTGTAAGGCGAGAGCTTGGGAAAGTAACAACAATACTATTTTTTTTAAATCTTTGGCATGACTTTAATCCAGGAATCAAGCTCGGTGCAATATAGTAACACATCATGTATCATACTTACTGCTGTAGAAATTTTTTCTTCAGTAATTCAGCCTGGTTCTTGTAAGGTGCAATAATTCCAATATCTGTTTTTGGTATACCTGTATTCTGGATTATGTAAGTTGCAAGACACACAATAAAATCTGCCTCTATCGTGTTGCTGATGGATCTATGAACGAAATGAAATGGATAAACACACTAGGGAATTTTGATGCAATGTGTCAAATTGGGAATAATAGTTTGAAAACATGTAAATCAAAATGTAACGGAATCTCTTTGTTATATGTAATACATATATATGTTATATCATGTATTTCCCCTTACATTAATTTATTTTTATTTTTATTTTTCATTGTGGTCATGGTCTGTACACCAAAATGGGAATGGGGGTGAATATCAGCTCCATAAAAAATATAGAAATTCTAATCAACTCAAACTATTTTTCTACAACAAGTGTCTATCACAACACACTTATATGTACATGTATATCTTACAGAGACAATGCACACTATACTGCAGGTATGGATATTATGATAAGACTAGTAATGAAGAACTGGTAAACTAGGCTAAATATTAGTAAAATATATAACTGCAAATGCAAACAAATTGAAACACACAAATACAAACTGCAGAATACCAACATTGGGCTATTGGGTAACATCCCAAATAACATAAGAGGTCTGTTTTCACAGTAGGACAATTGCTAGATAGCATCTTAAAAATTTACAATAGGCTCACATGGTCACACTTACAAACTCCTGCTCTTTCAAAATAATTATTGATGAGACTTTGACTTTGTAGAACATGTCTTACTGGTAGGCCTAGCAATTTCTTTATACCGGTATCTATTATTGGTTTTTAGATAATATCCTTCCTCACAAAACATCAAGATTTTTACCCCCAGGTATCTAAATGGTATCCTCTTTTCTATCGTCTTAGACCAGTCTATTATGGTCTATAGTGTAGAAAGGGTTCAATGAAAATAATTTCATTACATGGTTACCTGAAGATTTCTGTAATTCAAAACAATTTTGGATCAATGATGGCTGATCATTTTTGCTTTCAATGATGGCTGATCATTTTTGTTTTTACCAAATTTTCTTGGTCTATTTTAGATTTCCATATAACAACTGATAATAAATAGGATCGGGTTGCACAATACTTGCAGTTAACTTATGTTAAAGCAATAAACATAGGCAAAGCATTGATTATGATTAATGGTTTTGTGCAACTTGGTCCTGAACTGGTAAAAAAATCTTCAACCAAAATAATTACTGCTGGGTGCCATCTATCAATCTATTTTACTTTGACATATATATGTATGTAGCTCTTTGCATCCTGATGAATTCATCTGCCTCTTGCTATCTATAATGGTTTTCACAATAAGAGCTGATAACAGTCAAAAGTCAGGGGGGAAATTGTCAACTTTAAAAGGGAAATAACTCTGATGAGACATTATCTTTTGATGCTGATTGTCTTAAATTAAAAGAAGATCTGCTAATGTTGGTCAATTTTGCCTCTAACAGTTTTTGCTATCAATTGTAGGCATACAATTTTTTAGATAACAGCCCAAAGAGCATGACCTTATTGTTCTATTTTTAGTTAAGGAGGACTTAGCTTTTTCTATGATGGACAAAACTGATGTTACTTTTTAGAAAAAAAAAATAAGGATGATTTTGACTCTGTATGGTTGCATTCCACACAGTGATTTCAAAGATAAGAAGATAATTCTGAGAATTTAATGATGATAGATAAACAATGGTTACAAATCACATGACCCCTAAAAGACAGGTGAAGTAACAAAAATTAGTCTGTCTAGAAAATAATTAATGAGAAGATTATACAAATTACATGTATTAAGATTATCAGTTGTTATTATGCCCAATATTGTAGTAACAAGATCAAATTTGTCTTACATTTCACAACTGTATGTATGGTGTAACACCGATACAGTGGAACTTTGCTATAAAGACCACCTAACTGACTGACTGAAAGTGAACTGATCAGTGAAGTGGTCGGTTAAGAGAGGGCATGGACTTATATAATATCTATTAGGATGTTTTCAGGAGAGTGAATGTTTAGAGTTTTAAATGCCATGTGGTCCCTAAACCTAGCTGATTGTCTTTAGGCAAGGTTCCCATGCATATGTAAATGTAAATACTGTAAAACAACATAATTATGTGCACATTTCATTTCAGCACTTTTTGTGCAAAAACATATATGCTTAATGACTTATCAAGCCATCATTTATTTGAAAAGCACTGAATGTAAACTTTATGTAAATACTTCTCGCTCTGAAAGTGTTAAGTATTGCCTGCACCAAACAGAATGGATTGACAGTATGTACCGTACAGTTCCAACATCTATCTAAATTTGTTGCTTTCCATGCAGTTGAAAAGTAATTTATTCAAGAGAAACAAGAAACTATAACTTATAACTCCTGTTCAAGAATACTACAGTTTAAGATTTGTGTAGCTAAACTCTTCGGTTTTTCTACATGTATGTTAAAAATTTTATTGTTTTTCAAAGGTGCATAAGGTACATAAAAATAACCATGGTTTCAAAGACACCATTGTTATGCTAAATACAATTCTTCTGGAAAATTTTCATTCAAAACAAACAACAAGAATATGACAGAAGGTATTCTAAATTTGACCAAATATTTTTCTCTGACACAAAAATCATGAATAATGGCTCAAGTTATCTTTTCCGAAAAAATAATCTACATAATAGGGAATAAATTGTAAAACAATTATCAGTATGACAAAATCAAGGTCCTTTATGTGTTTGTAAGGTACAGACTGGAACTATATAACATTAAATACACAGATTGAAACAATCCAATTATACTTGTATGTGTGAAATAGAGAATATAACTGGACTATGTAGATGTATATAATATATATATATATATATATATATATATATATATATAGTAGAAAAAATATTATTCAGAACAACACATTCTTTTGATCATATTAAATAAAATTATACTTCTGTTAGCGCTTTCAGCCATAGCGGCTCTTCAGACAGAGTAAAATGTTGTCTAGTGACAAATATTATTAACTGTGACGTCACCGTCATAGTGACGTTCAGTGGTAGCTATTGCAGTTGAAAAATGTTAAATGTTATTTCCTGTTTAGTTTCGGATTAAAACATTTAATAAAATAGTCTTCTTTAGCTTTTCTTCAATTTTCGTCCTCAGCAGAACAGCAGAAGACAAGCTCCCAACTTGAAAAAACTGTTAACAAGAGCTAAATTCACATCGGACATCGATATCTACAGGGTGACAAAATGCGGAGATCCTCGGTGCGGAACATGTGCCTATATTGTGGAAGGCGAGAAAATAACATTCAAGAACGGGCAAACATTTAAAGTTAATGCTGATATGAACTGCAAAAACATCTAACCTGATATATTGTGCAACATGCCCGGAATGTAAAGAAAACTATATAGGACAAACCGGAACCAAACTGTTCGACCGAGTACGGGTCCATAGACAACAGATAAGGGACCCTTCAACTAGGAACTGCCCGTGTAGTGAACATTTTGAGATATGTGGAAAAGGAAAATTCGAGATGTTTCCCTTCTTTAAAATTTGGTCTGAGGACGAAAATTTAAGGAAAGCTAAAGAAGACTATTTTATTAAATGTTTTAATCCGAAACTAAACAGGAAATAACATTTAACATTTTTCAACTGCAATAGCTACCACTGAACGTCACTATGACGGTGACGTCACAGTTAATAATATTTGTCACTAGACAACATTTTACTCTGTCTGAAGAGCCGCTATGGCTGAAAGCGCTAACAGAAGTATAATTTAATTTTATTTAATATGATCAAAAGAATGTGTTGTTCTGAATAATATTTTTTCTACTATTTCTACTGTACCAAGGACTTTTTATTTCTACTATATATATATATATATATATATATATATATATATATATATATATATAATCAGAGAAGTCAAGTGACACTAGGTACAATTGTACTCACTTCTGTTGATTCTGAAAATATCTACAACAAATGAAGCATGACAGATCCTGTTACATGTCTTATCTGATGACCAAATGAAACAAACATTGAATAATGCTAAAGACAGGAAAAACACAAACCAACCCTGAACTGAAGTCTTACTGAGAACTCCAGAAGTAACAGAGTTAGTCCCATGATTTTCGAGATAACGAGATTCCACATTACACACACAAATATATATATAGACCACTCAATGGGAATTACAAAAACCGACTTTACAGACAGCTGGTGTTTATATACAGGGTCACATGAGATATTATGAAATCCAAGGTATCGGAGATGACTTTCATTATTTCCAACTACATATTTATTCCCTGGTTAGATGTTTCATTTAGTAATTAAATGTACATTGTATTTTTTTTTTTACTAAAATGATTTTCCTAAGTCCTGTAACCGGACTAAAAATAGGCATAAGAAAATCCCTGTAACTAGCTATAGTACATATATAACATGTAAATCATGAGAATAAGAAATAATTCAATGTTTTAAGTAATTTAAATTACTATGATTATGATGTGACTGAATTATATACATGTACATCAAGGATATGGCACATTATTAAAACTGAGACAAGTATCTAAAATGTGCTCAAAGTCGTCGGTCTGTGTTGTTAAGTCAAACAGAATTGTAAGAATATACAGAAAGATGTAGATCATACAGAGGTGTAAGAATATAAGTTGTAGAACACGCAGATAGATGAATTTTATTTAATTTTCATTTTATTAGACATAATCCAATGCTACAAGTGCCAGTGATTTTACTCTTTCAATTGAGATGTTGACTTGCTAATCAAGTGATGTTCGATAATATAAGATGTAAGACAATTACCCCATTGCATTCCAGAATATTAGCAAACAATTCATCAGTCATTCAGGGATGATATTTAAATGCTCCTGTTTGTAAAAACACCTTGTCATAAAGTGTGTCCTTTCTGAAATTTTTCTTTTTAGTCTTAGTCTTTCGCCAATTAAGTAATCATCACCGGAGACTTAGGTCATTAATTGATGATTGAAAACAAAACATCAATCAGTCAGCAATGATTGTTAGTCCCTGGTTGTAAAAACACCCTGTCATAAAGCACATCTGAGTGCCTAATTATTACCCGGGGACTTAATTGATACCTCCAGGTGTGTTGTAACTGTCAAAACATCATGCGCCATGTTGTTGATTAGGGCTCAAATTGTCCTGCGAAAATTATCTATGAGTTGTCTACCTTCCACGAGTAGTAAGTGTGTAAGCAGTTACTATACGCAAGTAGGACACTACCTGTGGACACAATATAGCGTTTGCCGGTTGCGTAAGGCAGCTGGTCGATATATAAGGGGTAAATATATAGTAATTCTCAAGGGGCGGTCCAAATACGGTCATTATGGACAGGAAGTTGTTATATGAGGGGGGGTCGCTAAGGCAAGTTTGACTACATACAAAAGCGCAAAATATGAAACCATGGAAACAAAAATCAATGACACAATCATTTCTATAAAAATAAATAAAAATAGAAATTAGGATGAATCAGTTGACCTTTCAATTTGAATTTCTCGACATATCCCCCAAAAGTTTCAAATGATGATTTTCGGATACAGCCTGCTATAAAAGACCACATCAAGCTATCATCCTACAAGTTATTGCACACAACCTGCTAACATGTCAATAATGTAACACACCTTGTTGTTTGTGAACAGTCCTCTTGGCTCTCTGCCAAATCATACAGGAGATATGGACGCAGTGGACTTCTCTTGCTTCTCATTTTTACAGATCTGTAAAGTAAAATGGCTAGACTGTATGCTGTAAAACAAAGTCATTTAATATCAAAATGAGATATAAATGAATAAAATGTGTTTGAGTAAGCCATTCATGAAAATTTTAAGTCCCATAACTCTGGCAAATACTAAAGAATGTTGGCCATAGTCATTCTGATCTTTGATCATACTGAGGTAAAGCAGTAAATCCAATCTGACAAAAACTCAAGGCTTTTATGGTAATTTAAATGTTACAAACAGATATATGAACAAAGACCATTATTGAGTGATTATCGTGTGTAATATCTATAAAACTCAGTCCTATCACCCCTAAATATCTAAATGCTATGTCAGGGAAGCGCAGTGGTTAGCGCACTCGCTTTTCACCAATGCCACCTGAGTTTGATCCTTGGATTTGACTTGGGAGTGAGATGGTATGGCGGTAGCCAACTCAGATAATGAGTTTTCTCCAGGCACTCCAGTTTCGTTTCACAGGAAATCCCCCCCCCCCCCGCACACCAACATCAGAGCCACCGGGAGATATTTATATAAGTTGCTTTAACTTGTTTGTCAATCGTTGTACAATAAATGAACTTTGAACTTGAATGGTATGCCCTTTTCTTATGTCTTAAACTAGTTTGTTTGTTTGTTTATTGTTGTTTTAACATCCCACTCCAGAATATTTCACTCATATGGAGACGTCACCAAATGCCAGTGAAGGGCTTCAAATTTTTATACAATTAAGTAGTGTGGAAATGATTAAGAATGCTCTTACACCTAAGAATATTTTTAATTTGAAGAGCAAAGTTTATGGAACATGTTATAAAAATTCTCAGACTTAAGGCGATTCATAACTTTTATGGTTGTTGGTCCAGGTTAAAAATTACAAGCATAAAAAAGTGATATTTTTTAGATACTTACTGATCAGTTTTTAGCTTCCCGCTGTAGACATATTTGCTAGGAAAACTTGCAATTTCTGTCGCCATACGGTACTGGGTGTCCAAGAACATCACTGGACTTTGATCTTGAATTTTGAAAAAGTTGTAGAATCTTTCAAACAATGACTGGCCATAGTTCTTCTCTGAACATTTCTGAAAAGAAAAAAGCTACATTTAATACACTATCATTCACACTGTGTTGAATTATAGCAAAGACACTAAAAATACTGTAAAGATTCATCAACTAAATATCAAAAATCGTCACCGCATCACTGCCAAAGGACACTTATCATTAGTACAGGACACATTAGTACTAGTCAGATTTTGTCAATGTACCACAAGTCATATCATACACAACAGATTCAGTTTTGTTCTGAAAATTTGTTATTATTTGTTTCTGATCAGTTTTAGAGCCACCATTTGAAAACATTGTATCTTTAGAAAATTTAAGTTGTATATTCCGTGTTTTGACAAAGTCAGCAACGATAAAACTGTTGAATCATGGTAAGGAACCCAACTCAGAACAGGTGCCAGTGGGTCCATGATCAGACACCTTACCATTGGTGGAATGAACTAGTACTTGCTGGTCTGTTCCTGTCAATGATAACAGCCCAAAGGCAGGCAGAGGCAAAGCCTTATTTTGGGCAGAGTAGAATAAATCACCTCTTCTGCCAGCACCGGTACAAGTGGTTATTTTAAATAGACTTCCTTATAATATTGATAAACAGTGTAAAATGGCTTCAGGTGTGTTTTTCTAAGAGTTTCGGGAACTTTGTCGTGAAGACTTTCTTTTCAACGGAAGATTCAAACCTATGACCTTCATGTATACCAGTAAGTTTACTTTAAAATCTGTCATAATTAAATTCAACCACTCACAAGAAAATAACATGAATAAACTAAATCTATATCTAAACTTAGAACTATGGTTTTACTTGAAATTTTCCCATTTTATCAGTAACATTTAAGATCCTTTCAGGAACAGGTCAATCCACATAAAGTAGCGCATTAGGGATCTGTCAAAAACCAAAACAGATGAAACAGTTTGCCTTGTACAGATTCCATGCATTACTGTAGCTCTAATACTTTTATTCCAACAGGCTGTCACTTTGTTATGATTTAATTTTGACTCGGTGTTTGTGCCAATTTACGGTGGTAGACGTATAAGTTAGTTTCAGTAGCCACCTGGATGACAAGGTAAATTATAGAAAAAGGGAATGTCATACTCTGTTCAAATCTGATCAACCTGTATATGCAAATTCAAAAGGACAATCATGGAAGCCCTTCAGTTTAGTATGAGTGCCTTGCATGAACTCAAACTGAGATAGAGATGTCCGAATTATATATACCTGAGACAGAACTGTGGGTGGTAACTGTTCAGGGTCGCCAACAAGGATAAGTTTACTGCTGCCATACTGCAGAGGAATCAAACAATCTAACTCATTAGCCTGAGAAGCCTGTAAAAGAATAGCAGAGTATTACGACTTTTACCTCTACCTAAAATGTTTATCATGGTTTAAACAGGTAATAAATAAATAAGGAAAATTGTGGAGTTTTGGAAGTTAATTTGATAAATGGTGGTTACTTTATGTTATTTTGTCAAAGATATTCAACATTAAGTAACAACTATCTCAAAATGTATGCTTGCACCCACCGTTATTATTATATGAGTGACAGTTTATAATCACATCATATGGACAAATATGCTGTACACCTAGAGATTTTTGCCTCCATTTAATTTTTACCATTTTCGTCCGTAGGTGAGAGCGCAAATTTTACATGAAAAGCACACTTTCAAGCTAAATAATTGAAGTGAAGTATGAATATATTCTGGTAAAGTATAAAGAAGATATGGGCCAGATAAGAGAATGGATGGCAGGAGGAGGGACAGACAGAAATCGTGATACCACAATATGCCCAGTCTAAATATGTGTGTATGCAAATAGCATCATTTTCTATAATTTGTCAATTTGTGACTAAAGCAAGTCAAAATACACGTTAGATTCAAGTTTCTTGTAGGATGAAAAGATTGAAGGACAAAGTGCCATTGAATACTCTTGACACCCTTCTTAATATTGTATATTGTATGGTTTGCATGGTTTTCTTTCTACAAAAGCATGTCTCCTGTTTTTCCCCTGGGTTTATTGTAATTTGAATATTTTGAAAAGTGTTTAAAGCCACACTCAACAATTTTTCAGAGTTCTTGAAATCTGCCAGTCTTACCAGCTAATGCCCCGGTTAGGTAAATTTCCAAGTTATGGTTCTAGGCCTTGACCTTTGATTCATACATAAAATGTTATATAGTCCTCACTAATTATTGCTACAAACTTCAGCAACATTATAATTGTTGGAAAATGTAATATATACAATTTATTTCAGAAACTTAAAATTTCAAATAGCTTTTTATCTGTGTATGACATACCTCATCAATTATCACACAATTGAATATACTTCGACCAGATCGCTTGTCAACCAGAATATTCAAAATATCCATTTTCCCAAATGTGTTCAATGTTCCACATATGACATGTGCTTTTTGTAAAATGTCTTTTTTCAGCTGGTATTCTTCATCCGGTTTTAGATTCTGAGGCTGTAGATAGACAGAAACCATTTGATCATGCATTTATTGAGATTTTACATAAACATAATAAACAGCAAGAACACGGAACCACAGCAGGCATCACCTATCACTCTATCAGCAAAACCACTTGATAGAGGATGAAAGAGCTTTTACAGACACACAAGTTTTTATCCTGTCTAAATGACCCCTCGTCCACAGGTAATAAAACTCACAATTTTAAAACTGAGATACTAATGTGACTAAACCTAAAATACTAAGGTGACCTGAACCTGAGATACTAAGGTTACCAGAACCTGATATACTAATGTTACCTGAACCTGAGATACTAATGTCACTTTAACCTAAGATATTAAGATGATCTAAACCTAAAGACACCAATATGACCTAAACCTGATTTAGTAATGTGACCTAAACATGAGATAAGAGGGTGACCTAAACCTTAGATACTAAGGTGACCCTAACCTGAGATACTAAGGTGACCTAAACCTGAGATACTAAGGTGACCTAAACATGAGATACTAAGGTGACCTAAACATGAGATACTAAGGTGACCTAAACCTGAGATACTAAGGTGACCTAAACCTGAGATACTAAGGTGGCCCTAACCTGAGATACTAAGGTGGCCCTAACCTGAGATACTAAGGTGACCTAAACATGAGATACTAAGGTGACCTAAACATGAGATACTAAGGTGACCTAAACATGAGATACTAAGGTGACCTAAACCTGAGATACTAAGGTGACCTAAACCTGAGATACTAAGGTGACCTAAACATGAGATAAGAGGGTGACCTAAACCTTAGATACTAAGGTGGCCCTAACCTGAGATACTAAGGTGACCTAAACATGAGATACTAATGTGACCTAAACATGAGATACTAAGGTGACCTAAACATGAGATACTAAGGTGACCTAAACATGAGATACTAAGGTGACCTAAACATGAGATACTAAGGTGACCTAAACATGAGGTACTAAGGTGACCTAAACCTGAGATACTAAGGTGACCTAAACCTGAGGTACTAAGGTGACCTAAACCTGAGATACTAAGGTGACCTAAACCTGAGATACTAATGTCACTTTAACCTAAGATATTAAGATGATCTAAACCTAAAGACACCAATATGACCTAAACCTGAGATACTAAGGTGACCTAAACATGAGATAAGAGGGTGACCTAAACCTTAGATACTAAGGTGGCCCTAACCTGAGATACTAAGGTGACCTAAACATGAGATACTAAGGTGACCTAAACATGAGATACTAAGGTGACCTAAACATGAGATACTAAGGTGACCTAAACATGAGATACTAAGGTGACCTAAACCTGAGATACTAAGGTGACCTAAACATGAGATACTAAGGTGACCTAAACATGAGATACTAAGGTGACCTAAACATGAGATAAGAGGGTGACCTAAACCTTAGATACTAAGGTGGCCCTAACCTGAGATACTAAGGTGGCCCTAACCTGAGATACTAAGGTGACCTAAACATGAGATACTAAGGTGACCTAAACATGAGATACTAAGGTGACCTAAACATGAGATACTAAGGTGACCTAAACATGAGATACTAAGGTGACCTAAACCTGAGATACTAAGGTGACCTAAACCTGAGATACTAAGGTGACCTAAACATGAGATAAGAGGGTGACCTAAACCTTAGATACTAAGGTGGCCCTAACCTGAGATACTAAGGTGACCTAAACATGAGATACTAATGTGACCTAAACATGAGATACTAAGGTGACCTAAACATGAGATACTAAGGTGACCTAAACATGAGATACTAAGGTGACCTAAACATGAGATACTAAGGTGACCTAAACATGAGATACTAAGGTGACCTAAACATGAGATACTAAGGTGACCTAAACCTGAGGTACTAAGGTGACCTAAACCTGAGATACTAAGGTGACCTAAACCTGAGATACTGATGTCACTTTAACCTAAGATATTAAGATGATCTAAACCTAAAGACACCAATGATGACCTAAACCTGAGATACTAAGGTGACCTAAACATGAGATAAGAGGGTGACCTAAACCTTAGATACTAAGGTGGCCCTAACCTGAGATACTAAGGTGACCTAAACATGAGATACTAAGGTGACCTAAACATGAGATACTAAGGTGACCTAAACATGAGATACTAAGGTGACCTAAACATGAGATACTAAGGTGACCTAAACCTGAGATACTAAGGTGACCTAAACCTGAGGTACTAAGGTGACCTAAACATGAGATAAGAGGGTGACCTAAACCTTAGATACTAAGGTGGCCCTAACCTGAGATACTAAGGTGACCTAAACATGAGATACTAAGGTGACCTAAACATGAGATACAAAGGTCACCTAAACCTGAGGTACTAAGGTGACCTAAACCTGAGATACTAAGGTGACCTAAACCTGAGATACTAAGGTGACCTAACATGAGATACTAAGGTGACCTAAACCTGAGATACTAAGGTGACCTAAACCTGAGGTACTATGTGACCTAAACCTGAGATACTAATGTGACCTAAACCTGAGGTTCTAAGGTGACCTAAACATGAGATAGTAGGGTGACCTAAACATGAGATACTAAGGTGACCTAAACCTGAGATACTAAGGTGACCTAAACATGAGATACTAAGGTGACCTAAACCTGAGATACTAAGGTGACCTAAACATGAGATACTAAGGTGACCTAAACCTGAGATACTAAGGTGACCTAAACCCGAGATACTAAGGTGACCTAAACCTGAGATACTAAGGTGACCTAAACCTGAGATACTAAGGTGACCTAAACCTGAGATACTAAGGTAACCTAAACCTGAGATACTAAGGTGACCTAAACCTGAGGTACTATGTGACCTAAACCTGAGATACTATGGTGACCTAAACCTGAGGTTCTAAGGTGACCTAAACATGAGATAGTAGGGTGACCTGAACCTGAGGTATTAAGGTGACCTGAACATGAGGTACTAAGGTGATCTAAACCTGGGGTACTAAGGTGACCTAAACCTAAGATACTGTGTGACCTAAACCTGAGATACCATGTGACCCAACCTGAGATACTAATGTGACCTAAACCTGATATACTAAGGTGACTTAAACCTGATACATTAAGGTCACCTAAACCTGAGATATAAGGCTAGTATTCAGAAAGGTAGGGATATGTTCTAAATGATGTAGGCTAAAATATAGATCAAGTAAAGCAACCTGTGCTGGTCTGAAGTATTGATTTTCCATATCAAATTTCTTCTTTTCTTCTTTTCTTAAGTCTTCGTTTACCCTTTGGACCTGAAATGGAAGTTTATAGCAAAGAAAATGTTAAATAAAAACAACAAATATTTCCTTAACACAATAAGATCATATTAAAAGGGAGTCCACTCAAATTTTGTATTGTTTGTATTAAATGCTTTTCTTTTCAATTCAGCTTAAAAGAGCTTGAGATGACAAATAAAATTTTAAAAAATGAAAATCCATCAACATTTGAAAAAGTTATGATCAAATATGTAATGGAAAAAGTGTTGTTATTCAGAATTTTGTGATAATTTGTACAGAAATGTTATGAAAAGCAGTTTTTAATGGATCAATAAAAAAAATAAATATATAATTTCTGCATCAAAAACTTCTGAAATTGAGACTCAATGGAAAGTACATCACAAAAAAATGACAGGAGAAAATATTTTGTATGAAATATAAAAATAAATTATCACTAAACATGAGTTTTACAGTGGTACAAGCAAAATTTTACTGAAAGCGTTATAAAAACCATATTATCAATGCTCACATTTTCAAAAGAAACAAAAATAATTTCATTAGAAATACTAAGAATAAACCTTTCAATAAATTGGAGTCAATTTTAAAAAAAAACAAATAACTTTGTAGAAGCGCATGTGCAAACATGCATGAAAATTTTAGCACACATGTAAATATCAGTAAAATGGGCACAATTCTGGACCAATTTTCAAATCTTTTTTTTTTAATTTTTTTTTTTTTTTTCTTCATGAAATGATTGTTCAACAGGTAAGTGAAATTAAACATTTCAAAATGCAATATTCTTGCTGTAATCAGTCATCAACTACAACAGTTCAGTAGATGTGATAGACCGTTCTCACTACAGCGATTAGACTCCCTAACATTATGTACCACAACCATCATAAAATAAAGAATATATTATGTTTCAATCGTTTGTTATTGGTGTTTTATCAATATTTTTTTTGGTTACATGTTTGCAGGGAGAACTTGATTGTTACAAGGTACCCAGGAAGGTACCATCGGCCTCCCACAAGTAAAGTAGGAAACTTTCTAAAAAAATCAGCTTACTGTGTGTCCCAGCAAACCTGGAAAGTGTTTCTTTGTAAATGTTTCATAAAAATGCATTGTATGGAAACATTATCCATACAATCATTAAATATGACCATTACCCCCAGTGATTACATTTCAACATACAGTAAACCTTAAATAATCGCAAATTGCTAAATTCTTTTCATTATCTTTCTTGGAAATGAAACTGGATGTTTACAAACAACGTTCCTGTGCGCAAGTCAATAGAGGAGTCAATTAACATGTAGGGGTGTTTCGTCAGTATTTTCAATCCAGTGTCTACGGTGACATACAAGTGATGAGATGTACCCATCCCGATAAAAAAAAATAGACAGACAATAGATGTAAACTTTAAAAAAAACCACTTTCCAGGTTTGTTGGCACACAAAGTAGGTTCCAGTGGGACCTGAAACTGTCCTGGCAGGAAAGGAGAGACTTCATGGCTTAAAGCATGATGCTCTAAACATGTGACCACAGAGGCTCCCATTTCATGAAATATAGTTTAACTAAGAACTGTGCTTTTAAATTTACATTTGAAATTAAAAGTATGTACTCAAAGTTCTTTTTTTTAAATTTCTGAAGAGTTCTTCAAATAAGCAATATATTTACATCATTATTTACAATTCATTGCCATCAATATACAAATATATCCAGTTGTATCATACATTTTGTGTATTTTTACCTTAAATTCATGAAAAGTTAGTTGAGCTTGTGTTTTGTTTTGTTTTGGTTTTTTTTTTTTTTTTTTTTTTTTTTTTTTTTTTTTTTGGTGATTTGGGCCCTGGACCCTTCAATAAGTATTTCCGATATAAATCTTCCAAAACATGTTAATCACAAGTTTTTTACCCTTTAATGATCCAATTAAAAGTGCTGTAGACAATTACATATCGGTATCTATCACAGAAAAGTAGAATCATACCTCTATCATTTGGCCAGCTTTTTGATATTTTTGTTTCAGATCTAAAAGTCTTTCAATGTTTTTGCAAAGTGAGCCAAAGTCATTTTTAACACTCTCTGGAACAGCACCAACATGTCTTCTTTGAGCCTCTGTAAGTTAGAAGTAAAAATGAAGAAATACCAATTGATAATCGAAACTCAAGTTCAATAGAACACGACAAAGTAGAATGGTCTCAATATGAAGAACAATTGCGAATCCCAAACGGGATAGAACCAGGTGTCTGGAAGGAGTCAGCATCTCCTGCCGGCATGCCACACCTGGCTGTGGTTACAATAAAGCCACTGATGGAATTTGAATGTTGTTTTACGACACATGGTGGCGGCCAATTTTTAGTGATGGAGGAGAGAACCTGGTTAAAATATACCTGGGAAGTGACCACCAGCCTTCTGCAGGTAAGCTGGCAAATTTTCTCACAAAAGCAACTCAGATTCCAGCAGGAATCTAACCTGCGCTGACTAGAGGTGAGAGACAGGAAGAAAAATAAATTTTTAAAAAATAATTTCAAAAATAAATTACAGTGAGTCTTAAAAAAGATAACTTGAAATAATTTATATTTAATCAACTGCTTGCTTCAGCATTGTAGTAAGTACGATAAACTTTAAATGATGATTGAACAGATGCATTATCCCGTTGTTTACAAAAAAAATGAGTCTCAAAGGGTATTAACAGTCATCTGAGATCAAAACATACAATTTCAGGAAAACTTATGGGAGCAAGCCCCTTTTAATTGAAAACAAAGAAGTCTTGTGACTCCTGGTTACTATCTACCAAATTTGGATAAAACATCAAATATCAGACTTTCTCTAATATAAACATTATTTTTACAACATTTCAATGAAATTTACTTTTTCCTTGAATTAACTGAAAATATCAAAATTTAACATACTCATTTTTCATTTATACAATAGAAACTTTGAACATAAAACTAGATATGAGCATAAAATTGTAGTTATCTATGAACAACAAACCTTCCCGCATATTTCTTCTGAGGATTTCTGTCAAGCTGTAGGGACTTACAGAACTATGCATTTTCGATACATTTCCAATGCGTACAACTCGGACAGACTTCTCTGGTACTACATTGAGTAAAGAGAAAAGACAGTTTATATTTTATTACATGTATTTTATTTCATCTATTTAGACATTTGTAAAACTCATTGCTTTATCTTCAACATACAGACTATTGTCAGCTCCCGTTTAATTTTCGGCCTAAGATGAGAGGGCAAATTTAAAATGAAAGCAAAATTTTCAAACTAAATAACTGAAGCAATTAAGTACATGCCATCCATGATACTATGGTGATTAAGTGTAAATTGAAGACAAAGAGAATATATTTTTTGTCGCAAAGAGCAAAAATAACCGGGCCATACAGTATCTTGTATAAACATTTTATCTTTGATAGTTTTATTGTTGTTTTGAATCCTGCAAAGAATTTTTTCACTTGTATGGAGATGTCACCAACTTTAGATGACATGTCACAAATTCTGATCTATGCTACAGACTGACACCAATGTAGTTAGGCTCTTTAACATGCAAAACTTGCTGTGACGCAGGACCTCAGTTTTAAGTCTCATTTTAAAGTCCCTTGTCTTTCACTTCTTATGAATGTTATACATGACCCTCGACTTATGATTTAAATGCTCCTATCTTTTAATCATCAAAAGAAATAACAAAATATCATATAAAGCTTATGTCATGCAAAAAACAAGGGATAATTTATCCCATTTTACCAAAGAAGAATGATGGAAATATCCACATCTGAACCAAATTAACTCACACCCCTGAAGACACATTTGGACTGGTCTAAGTCACTGGTTTACTGAAGAGTCCATTGTTTTTAGGGATTGATGAGTTATTGAAGATGGATACATGACTAGAGAATAACATTATGTCCTAGACTGACATATTTTACATTAACGTACCTGCATTTTGCTTTTGTTTTCTTTTTCGGTGTGCAATCAGTCGTCTTGTTATTTCATCTACCGCAGCGTTAGATGGAGCACAAAGACAAATGGAGGAATTAAAGTGACTGTCCTGTCAAAACAGAAATATACAATGTTCTTCAAGTTATCAGATGTTGTGATAGTGTAATATAGTGGAACCCGTTTTCAGAGACCACCAACCTTCCACTGAAATATGATGTCTCAAAACAGGTGGTATCTCAAAAGAGGTTTTATTCTGAGGACTATATCTGAGTGTTATTTTTAAAATGTGGTCTCAAAAGATAGGTGGTCTTTCATGACAGTAGTCTCTCAAAATAGGTTCCACTGTACATTGTATTCATAAATCCAACAAAAATTAACTTTTGTCCATATGTTGTATTACACCCAAACAAGATATTTTCACTTGCATTACGACATTGCCAGCTACTATAGTCTGTTCCAGATATGCCTTCCGTTTTATTTATAAAAATGATTTTTAAAGTATCCAGTATCTCTCAATAAATATTTATTCATGGCAATATGTCCACTCCCGTTTAACCCAAATTAGATAGCAACATTTGTCAGAATACGTGCTGTGTGCCATTTACACGATGTCTACGGCAATTTCCCATTTAAATTTCGTTTGCTCGTGCCGTTCATACAGCATCATTATCTGTAACAGCAGTACAAGTTTCCGCCAAAAAGCCGCTAACAGAAACATGGTCACGGAGAAATATGTAGCTTGCGTTTATTTAAATACATAGATCTCTTAGTAATGCATCTGACATTGACTTTCTTTGTCTCTTTCGTATAAAACTAAAGTTGAGTGCAAAGATATTAAATGTTATACATTGTATATAATTCTATGATGAAAAAGCAGAAGTAAAACTTTCAGGACACGACTTTCGGACTGCTTACATTGGTGATGCAGCTGTGACAGATGCTACATGACTTTTTGTCATGCATGTACATGTATGTTTCAAGAAAATAGTTCAATTTATTGAATTTAAAATATATCATTGCCAAATACACGTAACATTACTTCAGATTCAAATAGTCATGTATATTTTGAATTTTAAAAATATATATTTTTATTTAAAGGAAGTAAACTTTTCGGAAGAAAAAGAATGCTTGCCCTTTTCTCTATGCCTATGTATAGTCATATTTATAATCAATACCTACATATCTAGCTTCTAGGTATATGGCCTACGTAAATATGTCAGATTTTATAAATTGATCTAGGCCTACTGTAGATATATCTTGATAAAAGGTAGATCTATTCTCTGCTTGGTCTGGATTTTGATGTGGATTCTAGCTTTTTTTCTACATTTTTACTGAACTTTTATGCTCAAAAAGATTTGTCCTATTTAATTCTTTTCTTTTCTTTTATTATCTCCTTGCCAAACTGACATTTTAAAAGATGTAGATCTTGACCTGCACATTGGAGTGGGAATTTTCAAATACATTGTATCTATAAATATATTCAACTTTTAATTAATCTATCTGTATATATTCATAATTATGTACTTTGTATTAGGCCTATTTGCTTTAATAGGCCGAATTATTATTTTTCAAGATTCGAAAACGCCTTATTTTATACCTTTTAATTAGGCCTACAGAATGGCATTCAGTGAAACAAACCCGTTTTGAAAAAAAAAAAACAGGCTAAGCATTTAGAAAAAAAAATTAATTTTGCTAAACCTGAGACAAACATACAATTAACACACTTTTAAAAAATCAAATTGCATTAACGCAGACCAGACTCAACACGATTTGAAGAAAAATATTACAAATTGTCAGGCTTAGTTCAGAATCATGAGAATGAAATGAGGACTCGTCTACAGCCAAAACAGCGACGTGCAAACTGTCCTAAAATATCTAAGCAAAATCTAAATGCCTTTTCAGAAATTTAATCCTGACAGAATATCCAGGCTACATGTAATCTGCAAAGTCGGACTAAACATCAGATTTGAGAGGACTACATGTATATAATTGCAAAACTGTGTAGCTAACTATCCTAAAATATTTAGGAATTTGACATAGATATAGTTTTCAGATTTAGTCTGTTTAAATATCCATGCTGGCCAAATCTGGATTTATTTTTTGGATATTTTATTGTTATAGTTCATAGCGATCATGCGACTGCATCGATCTATAATGTTTTTCAACCAGCATAGGCTACTAATATATTTTTAATATTGTCATTTATTCATATTGAATTTTAGTGAAAAACAGCTTGATAGTCCATATAGAACCATATTTAACTGTTCAGTCTGCATTATATTATATAAATTAACAGTTTATGGACTAAAATATAAAACCAAAATTCGTCGTCACAAATGTTTATCGGGCCTGATGTTCAGTATGGACATTGTCAAAGGGCAAGGTCATATTTTCAAAATGACGTAACAAATCTGGGATAGAGGAAACTGCATATTTGTGGAGTGTTAATGTAAACATTTGTGCTTTTGATGTATGGGTGTAGGCCTATACATCAGCTACACATTTGAAAATTGATATCCAACTTGTCTTTGATTATGGATTTACAGTGCGAGGTACCTGTTTTAGGATAGTCTTATATCTGTTTTTCAGAATTTCCTCAAAATATCATTCTAGCATTATACAAGATAACAAATAAATTGATATCGATAATATGATACTATTGTTTTTTTTTCAATATTGCAATAGAGAATCTAGTAGAAAAGCATCAGACAACATCAACCCCAGTATGCCGATAAATAGTAAGAGATTCCGAACTCGAATGCAAACACGTGAACTTTCGTCACAGTATGACATTATGTATAGATGATTACGAAATATAGATAATAATGATCTGTTCATGGCTGGTATATTTGCCATTTTTGTCAATGTTAATCTCTGTAGAAATTTTTCTTTGCAGTGTAAACGGGATAAAATTGGATGATGGTTTCAAGTCATATGTGACTGCAAGAACATTCTTTAACGGAAGACACATATATGATACATAAGGTATTTGTGATGTTTTAGATGTAATGCAAAATCTAACATCATGGTGTGGGACAGACCATAGTAAAATGCCATAAATCTTGACTTTTCCTGTGGGATGATATCAAAGCAGGTTTTTCTTATTTCCAAAACAACCTGTCCTCAACCAACTTTCTAAGTTCACAGCAGAGACTACAGACCAAAAATCTCTTCATTTACAGTCCTAATCGCATATAAAGTTTTGGGCTGACTAAAAAAAACGATATCTTTCCACATTATCAAAATTAGGGTATAAATACATACCATCATAATTTTATCTATAATGCTGATGATTGTATGGCTTTTCCCAGTTCCTGGAGGACCTTGTACTAGAGCGATTCTAGGGAGGCTTTGTTCCTGTTGGGCTATCTTTGTTGCCGTATTGATCACATTTTGCTGAGATGGATTAAAAGCTTTCTGTGGCCAAATGACAAATTTGAAGATTCAATTAGTCTATTTAGAGATAGTGTCAAAAGAAAAAATTGGAAAAAAAGAAAGTTATTTCTGAAGAGTTTAAAAATTAATCATCTGGTACCTAAGAAAATAAAACAATAAAAAAAACCAATGAAATCTTGTTACACATATGAAAAGACATCACTTACATGAAAATTGATTCAGACAATAGATTTGTTATACATTTAATGTCAATCTCAAAATGTCTCTTTCATCAATCATCTATTTTAAAACCATAAACCATACTCACAAAATATTCTCGATCAGCAGGATATACATTTCCTTTCTCGAAAAATACAGATGGACTATCAGGTTTTAAGATATGTTGACAAAGTCTGCTGTTTTGTAAACCTGTCATAGCATTGTACTGTCTCAACACCGTAACCAAGGATACAATGGGCTGTAAGTAAAACACAAAAGAGGCAAAATGAAGAATTAGAGGAACAGAATATGCAGCAACACCAAAAGGAGGCTAATATATGACAAATTCTAACCATAATGAAGAGTTATCTTAAAATAAGTAATTAGGAACAGAATATTCGTTTGTTTGTGTTCAAACACCACACTCAACAACTTTTCAGTCCTATGCTGGCGGCCATTTTTCACTGGTGGAGGAGAGAACCCAGTTATAATGCACCCAGAAAGAGACCATCAAACTTCCACAAGTAAACAGGTAAACTTTGTCATGAAATCAGCATAGGTTCAAATGGATCTTGAACCTGCAATGACTACCAGTGAGGTACTTCATGTTTTAAAGTGCAATGCTCTACACTCAGCCAAGGAGGTCCCCATTAGGACAAGAAGATCAATACATATATGTAAACATAAGATATAACTGTGCCTACCAGCAAAAGGCCCTTACAAAAGTGTTAAGAAATGGGTGTTTCATATTGGCCCTGTAATATTTCCATGGAGGCAACACAAAGGGCCAATGCAATCTTCCGAGGGTCATTATTATAAACCAAGAAAATATTACAGGGCCAATATGAAAACACTCATTTCTTAACACTTCTATTATTAAACTAAACCAACAATATTTTATCATAATAATTATTCTAATTTTTCAATTTGAAGCATTTTGCTTATCCTCAAAACTAAGTGTGAATACCATAACTTAGTTTTGTGAGTCAGCCACGCCCATCACTTGAATAACTTTCTGACTTTATGTAGTGATGTAACAGTGAATTGTAAACAATGATTAAATTTAAATTAAACTTCCTGGAATTGTACTTTTAAATTCTTGTAAAGTCCCTAAAGAAAATTTGAAGCAGATTTCTCAAAAAAGTGACTGCCATTTTGATCTTCCATAATGGCCCGGTTTACAAATAATGTCTTCTTTTTCTGTAATGGACCAATTATGCTTTTAAAATAAATGTGTGGTTTTATACATAGTACACTGAATCGGTTAATAATGACCCATACAACTAACAATTTAACAAATAGAAGGCTAAATCACTTACCTTAATGAAGGAGACACATTCAGCCTGCGGGAAAAAGTAATTGATTGTACTTTTAATGGTAACACACACTAATATAGTATCTCTATGTGTACAATTGCTTTCTTTAGCTGAAAATATCAAGAATAAAAAAACTATATTTACCAAGACTGATTCTGAATATCAACAGTCCCCCATCTGAAGCATATCCCCGAGATATATAGATTGACAAAATAATTCCAAGATGTCTGTCTGAATCAAATATGCTGAGCTAAGATGAAGAAATGAAATAGGTAATTTTACAAATAAAATCAACAACTTTGACTCATTCTGACTAAGCAGGTTAAGATGTATACATTCTATTTAGAAAAAAAAATTCTCATTCTCATCTACACACAAAGGCCAGCTTTGCCTTTTTGTTGATAAGTTTGAATATTTAAAAAAAAATAATTAAATGGGCTGATATATACATATATGTAAAAGCCAGCCATAAACGATATTTATAATCCAGAAACAGATTCAATTGAGACTTTTTATCAGGAAAATGAGTTCTAATGGGCACTTGCTCCACTGGCACTGGGCATTTTAAATGCAAGAAACAGCTAAAAGTGGTATAGCCAATGCAGACAGACATTTTCAGCAATCCAGCAAAATATGTGAATGTTCAACCGTGAATTATTAACTAGATTTCACAAAGGCTTACCTAAAGCAGGGAATTTACGTAAAATCTGTCTCTTCCGCTCCTCCTGTGGATGACGCTGGACTTTATCTATATATCCAAGTTGCTGAAGCCAATGTGGTTTAGTTTTCTGGGGATCAATGTTTTTCACATGTTTATATGCACCCCACATACTGACAACTACTAGTAACCCTTCTGTTAGCAAATCCTCTTTTTTATATTGCTCAAACTGCTGTTTTGACATAAGGCCTAGATTAAAAATAAAGTAAATACAATCAAACATACATTGTACATGTACAGTAGAACTTCGATGAGTCATGAGTCAAAGTTCAAGGAACCACCTAGAAAAGTTTGAAACCTTGGGACTTTGACTCATGAATGGTAACTGAGAACCATACGTTTTTAGTTTCAGAAATTCTATAAGGTGTTATGACTACTTAGTAAGACATACATAATTTTAATAGAAATGAAAGCAGTTAAAGGTTTTAAGTTTTTTGTCAGATCAGGTAATCATTGTTAATGAACAGTTTTAATTTCTGCGACCATAGTTGCTTTCCATGACTCGGCATGAGTGTAACTGGATGCTCGCCGAAATTAATTAAATTTGAGACAGCGATTTGTCTCAGAAGCAAAAGATTCCCATATCGTTTTATTAAACAATAAATAAATAAAATCTAGAAGACTACCATTGCCTGGTACATAGCACAAAAGTCCTGGTGTGCAGTGGACTGAGTGTTTACCGGTAGCAATTCAATGTTGGTTTAGTCGTCCTCATCAATGCACAGAATAATCCTATTAATCAGTAACTTATCATAAGAGTTTTCTGAGACCTTGTGTTGAATTTACATCTAAATCTACTATTTCAAATCAGAGGAACCGTCTTCCTCCTCCGAGTTGTAAATAATGAAATATAGCTAAAAAATTCCATTATAATACAGTGAACAAAGCAATGCAGACGCCATTTGTAAAACTTTCATTTTCTCGGAAGCGAGATTATAAAGGTCGTGTAAGTTATTCAGTCTTCATTTTTAGTAATAAAAGTGTGTCATTCAATCAGATTAAAGACTTATCTTTGATGTGTCCGTATCTTTATATATTCACCAAACGTTTTTTACATAGGATTCCGTAATCTATAGCATACATGGAAATCGTATATTGACGTACTTGGCAGTGAGTGTGGATTTACGAAAATCATATATTGACAGGTTTGGTAGTGGCAGAGGGTATTGTAAAATCATATATTGATGTGTTTGGCAGGATAAAGGTTAAAACATTCTCCCTACCTGTGAATACTGATGAATTAATCTTTACCCCTACCTGTGAAAATTGATGAATTAATAAATTCCCCTTATTGCACTATTTCTGGTTTGATATGAGAATTCATGGAGTACAAAAACTATATGCACTGAGGCCGAAGGCCGAGGTAGATGTTGTTTTTTGTACTCCATAAATTCTCATACCGAACAAAAGTAGTGCAATAATCGTTTCATTACATTTCAATTTAACAAACCATTAACCATCTAAAAATATATGACATGTTCTATCAATCCCTCTGGTTTATCTCACTTTCCATGCTGTCAGAGAAGTTAGCGCTAAATGAAATTCAATTCAAGCAGTTTTATGACGTCATAGCAGTGCAATATGACAAATTATCTGATTTACAGTGCAATTTCATTTTAAACGGTGGAACATGTGACCATCTTTAGACAAATGAAAATGCAGAACAAAAACAACAAGAGGCCCCATGGGCCTTATCAGTCACTTGAGTAGAACATGATCAAAGTGAGAATAGAGTAAGACTGATCATTGGTTCATGACTTTTTAAATATGTACAAACTTTTGGCCCCTGTTTGGGCTCCCTATTGGTTCTAGCTCCTTTCATTGTAAAGGGCTTTATGCTTCTTCTAAAAATGTATTCAGTTTTTGTTTACAATACATAGAAGTAGGCCTAGAGAAGAAGATTTTCTAAGACAAAGTATATAATCACTATATGGCCATATTGGCCCTGCCCCAGACCCATAATCTCAGCTCTTAGGGTCATATATTTCTTAATTTTGGTAGAGGGCTTCATCCACTTTCTAGCAATGTATTTAGTTTTTATCCGTAATGTGCAGGGGTGAATAGGAAGATTTTTAAAGTTTGGGCTATTTTTGGCAGTTTCAGCCCCACCCAAACAGCCCAGGGGTACAAGAAATATGAAATTCCCCATACCCTAATGAAGGTTCCAGCCAAATTTAAAGATGATTGGTCAAGTAGTTTTCAAGAAGAAGTGAAAAATGTTCAATTGTTTATGGACAATGGATGATGATGAAGACCCATGACATAAGGTCTGACACCTGAGTGACAAAACTGCCATAATATAATATTTCTGCATGTATAATAAAATTCAATACGTCCTTTTTCTTCTTCTAATGAGCTCGCAATGATAAAAACACACAGTTACCAGAGTAACATCTAACATTACACATACAAAACTTGTATTTCTCGTGGATATTATTCTCTACAGGTAAATATGAAAGGGAGATAATTCAAATTTTATCCGGGTAATTGGTACAGTACAAACATGGTGTTTATTCTGTCAAACACTCTACTAAGCACTTGCTGTAGATTGAAACATGGTACAGTACGATGAAACACGGTGACTTTTGGTGTGCAACACTGGAAACATACTGTCACTCCGTGAAAATAGTGTAAAGGATTATCTCTCAAAATGCATAACAAGCTTACCCGGGCAGTTACTCTCCCGAGTGTGAACTTTTTGGATATCCTGTTATAGGGCAGTGCCAGTATTTATGTACACAGAACTTATATTACAAAGATAATCAAAATACTGAAAGTACTGAAATGGGTTGTTATTTTGGCAAAATAGTCATGAGATTCAAAGTACTTCTATCTAACATATATATGAAATGAAAATAAATCAAATAAATGTAGATCTAAAAACAAAAAAACCTTCAATTTCCAGCCTCTACATAAACTCAAAATTATCATTCTGAATTTTATTGTTGTATCTTCCGCACCAACTTTAAATATTGTCTGTCTTGTATTAACACTCATTTCAGAATAAAACGTGAGCATTTATGGAAACTACTTAAATTTAAACCAAACATGACACTGGGAACAGGTCAAATAAATTTTTTCATAGCGAAAAATGGCTGTGATTTAAAAAAATTTTAGGGCTTGTAATATCAAACGTGAACAATCCTATTTAGGTCTATTACGTACATGAACATATACTCTCCCTAGACTAAATAAAAAACCAAACAACATATCTATCTTGTATTAATTAATATAAATAACTGTACAGAGTGAAAAAAAAAAACAGTTTACCTTATGTTTATTGTTAAAGAAATAATTTTTCACCAACATAATTCCAGCCTAAAATCACAATATACCAAGATTTTGCCCAACTTCCATGGAAACAAGAACTGGAAATTGTAACATTCAATGTTCGAGTTACTTCCCTTTGTGATATCAATACACACAGTATACAAGTGACCGTGCGCTGAAATTAAGCAGTGGCGGTTTATTTAAGGTATGTGGTCACCATATAGGGTGTATAAATAAAGGAAATATGCACGGGGAATCTCATTTAGGCAGGTTTTCTATAGCAATTAGTTGAAAAACACGTTAATTTGATAGTTTTCAGAATGGACAGGAACTTATTCATAATGAATTTGATGCGCAATTTGCATAACAAGCATCTCCTACTCGATGGTATACCCTCTATTTTGCTTTTATTTTCATTTTTCCATGGACTTGAAAACATACATACCCTTAAGAGTTCAATAGAAAATGATTTAGCTTCATGTTGGTATCAGCAATATGTAATTAATTCTACTTACAATCGCTAATTTGTTGAAACTAACTACAAATTGTATAGTGTAATTTTGAAAGGCAGAAATAAGTAGAATTATGTGGTTTTTCATTTAATGATTATTCAAACTAGATTTAATTTCATTTACATCAAAATTTTTAATTTTCTGTAAAAGTTGAATTCTTCAGTTGGACTATATTTTACACGAAGTGCAAATGCAATCTTCATTACCATTTCACTGCAAACAGGATAGTTGTCAATGAAAAGTCACTTGTTTATTACCTGTAGTGTCTGAGGATGTTGCATTAGTTAATTAGACACTCCATGGAAAACTTTAATCCAAAACGCTTCAGCTGATGGTGTCCCACAGTGTTTCTTGATGTCCAAGAAATATGCCGTCATAGTTAGAGCAAAATTTGCATAAGTTCATACTTTAATTTGAAAGAGAATCATGATGTATTTTGGTGTTTTTTGTCATCACTTTCACGATGTAGAGTGTTTGACAGAATAAACACCATGTTTGTACTGTATTATGACAATAATAAGAAATGAATATAAACTACCTATATAAATACATACATACCATACCAGATATAGACAGCTAACTTTTTACTACACCGGTTCACATCAACACATACCACTGACAACCTGACTCTGTTTTTCATCATTTTCCATCTCTGAACAATCTTATAATTACAAAAAAATTAAATTCTATAAGCATCACTCTACACAAATGAAATCCATTTCAGTTCGAAAAAGATTTATTATATATGCTTTCCTGTATAGTCACTATAGAAATGATATATAATTATACAGGCCTTTTTCTGTGAATTTTGGGAAAATGCCATTGGCAACACAATTGGAAGTTTTAAGGTGAATTTGTGTCATTTCTGGAAAAATTGTCTATACACATGGAAATCTCAATGCATTTTTTAAATGCATTTAACCTCACATTATTATATTTTTCATTACGTCTACACCACAGGGTCATCTTTGCAAAACAAGAGGCCCAATGGGCCTTTACAGTCACCTGAGAAAATTTTCTTGTCATGTTTGGATCAAATTAGTCCACTGCTTCATGAGAAGAAATAAAAAATGTCTAAAATTTGACAAAAACTTATATTTTCTGTTTACTTAAGTGTCTGTGACCTTGACCTTAGACACCATGACCTTGAAATTTTGTCAAAATGATCCTCATATAATTCCTAACAACTTTCTCATATATCTTTGTCTACAAAAAGCCAATCAACTTTGAGTTATTAAGCCATTTGTATACAACTGTATTCTATGTTATTAATATGCCCCCTGGTGGACAATTTATTGACAGATTTCATTTTCATTTGCAAACCTTGTACATACTGACTGTACAATCATGCATACAAAATTTGAAAGTCATCTGATCAATGGTTCATGAGAAGATTTTTAAAGCTGTACCAAGTTTTGGTACTTTTTGGCCCCTTCTAAAACTTTAACCAAAATGTTGATCCCCAACCCAATTACTATATTGATCCACACACACCTCCCAATTCAATTGCACTTGTCGCACGTAACCTACAGGAAAAGTATGAAGTATGTACTTTTATCCATTGTTGAGAATTTGCTTCAACTGAAACTCTCACCAAAATGTTGATCCCCACCTCCATAACTTAACTACTTTGATCCACCTACCAAAATTCAAAAACAAAGGTTGTGATGGATAATTCTCATCTAGGTCAATCTACATGTGAAGTTTTATAGAGATATCATCTATGGTCTTCCCACAATCTACCCTTAACCAAATTGTTGATGCAGACGGACAGACGGACTTCGCCATTTCACAAGCTGGATTTCGTTTCACAATCTGGGCAAAAATGAATGTTAAACAATCTACACTAAGTAAATACCATGGAATCTCATTAAGTCGAAATCCGGTAAATAGTAATTCCTGTTATATCAAAGCTGAATGGATGGTGATGATTTTGATTGATATACTTTTATTCAAATTGCGGTTATCTCCAATTCCAGATATCTCTAAGTGATAGGGGTGACCCGTGAACTTTGAGACAATAAGATTCTATTGTATGTCACATGGGAGATGCCATCAATGCATTGAATAAGAAAAAGACCATGGAACCCTGTTTTTACCACCACCTACCTGACAGACTCAATGTGAACTGATTAGCAAAACAGTCTCTTAAGTCATTTACCACTGCAGCCACATTTGGACTCATCCAATTTCAAAGAATCTTAAAATCCGTTGTCAAGATTCCGAAGAGTAGAACTTAGAATGAAAATTTCAAAAAGAATTTACATTCAATATTAATCTGATCACCACTGACTTTTGATAATAGACTTTACAGTTACCTATTTGGGTCAGTCAAAATGTGACCACAGCAGTTGAATCTATTAAGGAGTTAACAGAGTGTCCAGACCTATTCAACTCTGATTAACAAATTTACAAGAGACTGAATATCTATGACCTTCAATGCTAGGTGGTCTCCTGAATTAGATGGTCTATAGGCAAGGTTCCAGTGTAAATTCTTACCATTTCCCAGGTCTCGTACACTAGATGAGGTGTAAAAATATCAACATAGTCTTTATAATTGCTAAACATCTTCTCAGGAATGTGGAAGAGTTTATTTTCCTCCTCAATCTTCGGTGGTATAAATCTCATTTTTTCTGCAATCAAATGAAAACTGTATATACTGTATTCTACTATTGGCCCATGTACCTAAAAGTTTGCCCCCCCCCCCCTTCCTAATTCTTCAGATTTACTCACCTGTTTTACACATGATCAAGAATCTTTTCTAGCTGGTTGAGGAGATGTGGAACGGAAAAACATAAGTGACTTTGTATCTCTTCTAGCCCCCAAGCAGCAAAAGAATGTTGAAAGGTGTCTTCGGTAATAACTACAACTCTACCACCTTGCCTTATAAAAATTAATTGTATTATGTTGATTTGACTCTTAATTGGTCCCAATAAGTGCCCATCCCTTTTTCAATCTTTTTGCACCTTGGACACTTTTATTATTGGATTGAATACCATAGTACAAAATATCAGCATGTGTGTGTGTGTGTGTGTGTGTGTGTGTGTGTGTGTGTGTGTGTGTGTGTGTGTGTGTGTGTGTGTGTGTGTGTGTGTGTGTGTGTGTGTGTGTGTGTGTGTGTGTGTGTGTGTGTGTGTGTGTGTGTGTGTGTGTGTGTGTGTGTGTGTGTGTGTGTGTGTGTGTGTGTGTGTGTGTGTGTGTGTGAGTGTGTGTGTGTGTGTGTGTGTGTGTGTGTGTGTGTGTGTGTGTGTGTGTGTGTGTGTGTGTGTGTGTGTGTGTGTGTGTGTGTGTGTGTGTGTGTGTGTGTGTGTGTGTGTGTGTGGTGTGTGTGTGTGTGTGTGTGTGTGTGTGTGTGTGTGTGTGTGTGTGTGTGTGTGTGTGTGTGTGTGTGTGTGTGTGTGTGTGTGTGTGTGTGTGTGTGTGTGTGTGTGTGTGTGTGTGTGTGTGTGTGGTGTGTGTGTGTGTGTGTGTGTGTGTGTGTGTGTGTGTGTGTGTGTGTGTGTGTGTGTGTGTGTGTGTGTGTGTGTGTGTGTGTGTGTGTGTGTGTGTTGTGTGTGTGTGTGTGTGTGTGTGTGTGTGTGTGTGTACCATAGTACAAAATATCAGCATATGTGTGTGTGTGTGTGTGTGTGTGTGTGTGTGTGTGTGTGTGTGTGTGTGTGTGTGTGTGTGTGTGTGTGTGTGTGTGTGTGTGTGTGTGTGTGTGTGTGTGTGTGTGTGTGTGTGTGTGTGTGTGTGTGTGTGTGTGTGTGTGTGTGTGTGTGTGTGTGTGTGTGTGTGTGTGTGTCAAGAAAGCTAGTATGTATTTCATCTGGCAGCTGTAATGAGTATCAAACACAAATCCTGTTTTTTTATTTCCTTTAACTAAATTCTCTTTTCAATTTCTATGTAAAATTCATCAAATTGCAAGTTAAAAATCAATAAGTACAAAATTGTGATATTCAAAACCATATCTTTCATGGCACACAGTCTGTAACTTGGTCATGAACTTTATTTCCAAAATAAATCTATTTCTCAAGGAAAGTGTGTAAACAGAAATAGGAAATATACATCCCTGGCAAGTGAAAGTGATACAACACAGGGATTTGTTTATTTGAGAGGAGGGATTTTGACTTTGAAAAAGTTATATGTAGATAGAAACTGTCAGTCACAAAGCAATCCAAACATTACATTTACATGCATACTAATTAAATTTTACAAAAAGAAATAAATAGTTCACATTCGCCTCCATCCCCCCCCCCTCCCCCGGGTTATTTTTACCATTTTACGACAGAATATTCACTGTGCCTTAAATTTGCCTTAAATCACAATAGTTTTATGGATGGCACGTACAGTCAACTCTTATAAAGGCCAAGTTGGTATCCAGAAAAATTGCCATTACATCAAATATGTTGTTATATCAAATTACTAGGCTTGGTGCCGAAATAAGATTGCATGAACATCCTTTGTTGTTAAACCCCTATTTAATGGTAAACTTCAATTCAATATGAATGCATGAATGATATAAAATTGTTTTTATTCTTATTTTCATTCTATTAAATTAATAAGTTATGGCAACAAATTTTCATTTTTGATCCTCTGCTGTAATAACAAGTCAATGCTATAGGTAAAATGCATGTTTGTTGCCAAAAATCACTGCTGGTGTTGGAAAGCAAATATACTGTTATATATCAATCAAATTAACATCAGAGTTTTTGAAATTCACCAGTCTTACCAGAAAAACCTGTAAATTTTACTAAAGTCCAGTGAAATCTATCTGATAACTGGTCCAAATGATTTCATTTCAATTGTGTATATATAAAAAAAAACAGTTAAAATTTTCTTTGTCAGGTGAAATTCCTTTATTCACTGGTCTGGTTGATCAGTAATATTTTTTGAATTTCAAAATGTCTGATTAACATGAATGTAAATATCTTCCCATGAAATTTTTGACATTAACCAAATATGCTGTTATATCAAATGCCGTTATAACAGGAGTTGACTGTATAACCATGCTTCATTTATTCATCTTGAAAAATTTCTCATTCACTTTAAACTCTCCACTGACAAATTTTCAACTTCCCCTTTCATCTAAGGACAAAAATAGCAAAAATAAATGTGAGTGAAAATTTCCAGGTATACCGTATTTCTTCACACCATACACGACTCACAGTGTTAATATGCATGTCGATAAAAAGAACTGTGCAGGTGTGGAAGACAGATGTTTTCTCACTTTATGTTCAGTCCAACAATTTAAAAATTAAGTAAATTAGGTATAATATGATATCCATAACTTGTCCCTGCGTCATCTGTTTTCGAGGATCGTTCTATTTCCAGATCACTAGGCCAGTGTGTCATTGTTGTGGGTATTTGTTTATTATTTGCATGTCAAAATATTGTAATTTAAATGATTACATTATTGGATGAGTATTGTTAAGATGTATAATATGATATCCATAACTTGTCCCTGCGTCATCTGTTTTCGAGGATCGTTCTATTTCCAGATCACTAGGCCAGTGTGTCATTGTTGTGGGTGTTTGTTTATCATTTGCATGTCAAAATATTGTAATTTAAATGATAACATTATTGGTTGAGTATTGTTAAGATGCTAACTGTCTATCGTCTGCACACAGCGAATGTCCTTATGCTGTCAAAAACCCATGACATGGGTATATATGATGCAATAATACATACCAAATTCATCAAACCAGAGTGGGTTCCAATGTAAAATTCGCTCCAAGTAGTTGTCTATAGTCACATGATTACCACTAGGTGGAGCTAGTTGATGTTGCCTTCTTGAATCAGCTGCTGTTTGATGTGTGTTCATACTACTAACAACCTGTGTAACAAAGAATTGAAAATTGATAGCAAACCAAGATTTATGTTATATAGACTGAATGTATCAAATTATTTGCTTTCCATTAATTTTTTTCTGTGTATAGAAATGAAAAGTTTTGCTGGGACATGAAAGAAAAGACACAGACAGGCTGAACGATAGACAAGATACTGTGATGGGGTTTCATTCAGTTGGTTGTTATTTTCATGTTTTTCTCTTTATTGATACGATCACAGTTTTTTGTATTAGTTCACATATTCGGAGTATCATAAAATCACATCAGATCTAGTTATGGCAGTCCATAATATATCACATAAATATTTAATTTCATTAAACATATTCGTTGTTTCTTAAATTTGTGGATTTGTTGACACCGAGAATATAACCAATATAACACCACAAGTTAATTTTCCCCTGTACAACAGACGGACAGACAGATAGAAAGACAGACAGATATGTATTACTGTACAGGTAAAATACATACTTGTGTATGACTGACACCACTCCATGGTAACTTTTCCATCAGATTAGTTCTTGTTAGCTGTGTTTCTGCAACACTCTTTACCACATAAGATGACGTGGTGGATCTTGGTGTGGTGGATCTCTGTGTATTTACATTGGTCCTGTTCTTGATGTCACCACCAGTCTTTGCTATGAGTGATTGCACATATGCTTCAGACCTTGATAACATTTTACAGAATGTCACTTTCTTCTTATTTCCTTGACATGAATTTCGATTGGGTTCTTTCAAAATTGATTTTACTTCCCTGGTGGTATTATTTGTCAGTTTAATATCAAGTACCTGCCGATTACCCATACTCTTTTTATCATTGGAATGACCCAATTGAACATTACCTTCATTTAATAGGTTTTCCTCGTCAACATTTGAAAGACTTTTATCAGCTTCAGCTGTATTCTTCCTTTCATCTTGTGAAGAAAATAGTTTGTCTACATTGGCACTTTGAAGTTTTTTAGATAGTCCATTATTTACATCTACATTTTCATCTACCTCCATCATTTCAAGATCATCATCGACAACCCCTGAAGAGCTACTAACCTTTGGAAGTTCAGGATGATTTCTGGTTGATGATAAAGCACTAACACATTTCGCTACTGTTTCTGAAGCACTATTGTCACTTTTTCCTCTGGTTTTTGTGACACTAGTATTACCATGTATTTTCAATGGATCAGTAGAAGATGTATGGGGCCATTGAGGAAATCCTGAAGACTTTGTCATATCATTTATATTTGATGAATGAGAGAGGGGATGTATGGAACTATTTTTACCAGATGATTTACTGTCATGTGAACTGCTATGTCTATTTCTGTCTGGATTAGATTTACTACTAGAACAAGAGCTACGTTCTCTACGGCTTTGTGAAGAACTACTTTCCTTTTTAGAGGAAGATTTTTTATCCAGCTCAGAACTACTTTTCTCATTGTTTCTATCAATGCTTGAAGCACTGGTACTATTTTTTACCTGAGATGCCTTTTTACCTTTTGGTGTAGGGATATTCTTTTTTGAGTCAGTGTCTTTGTTTCTCTTGTCATTAGAGCTTGAATATTTTTTAGCATCAGCAGTTTTTGAAGAACTAGAATGTTTTTCATGAAAAGAACTACTATCACTTGAGGAACTGGGTTTCTTTCCATTTGCAGATGAATTTCTACCATTAGTACCAGAATGGGAACTCTTTTTCGTTTGGCCACTAGATGAACTAGTGTTCTTGTGCTGCGATTTTTCACTTTGTGTAGAGCTGTATCTTCTACGATGCTTGTCATTGGGTCCCCCACTTACAATATTCTTCTGTGTTTTCTCAAGTTCATCACCAGACTTTCTGGTCACAGACTGAATCTTTTTGTCAGAATAGTTGTGACTCCCAGGACCTCTCTTTCCAGATCTTTGGAAACTAGTTTCTCTGTGTTTAGACGAGTTTTTAATAGTCTTTTCACTGTTTACTGACTCTGACCTACTGCCTTTATTTCTCTCCATTTTGTCATATGATCCTGTTGATTTCAAATCATTTTCTGGATGTTTGGTGGATGTAGTCCCTATATCACCTACAATGTATAAATCTGTCTTTGTAAAATCATATTAATGACAAATGGACTAAAACAAGTCCCATAACTCTGACAAATATTAGCCATAATCCAACTCATTCTGGATCTCACTGGCATGAAGCATCGTTAAAATTTTGTTATATTATAATATGAGGACAGAAATTCCAATTATTTTCCAGACAGAAAGGCCTTAAACAATATGGCCCCACCCCACAGTCAATCTCAAGAGCATTTGTGATCACTATGTTCATTTATGATATGTTCTGGAGAGTTTTATGATCTCTATTTTCATTTTGATATATTTTGTGGATGTCTAAAATCACCATGTCCATTTTGATATGTTCTGGGGAGGTTTACAATTACTATGTTCATTGTATTGGGTTGGTAGAGGATTTATGTAAATGTATTGTATAGTCTTTCAGATTTTGTCTCAGAGATGATAATTTCAGGAAAGCTAACTTAAATTTTGATGACTTACTATGCTCATCATTTCTTGTATGTTCTGGTGAGGAAGACAATCTATGTTTATCCACAGGTAAAGAAACCCCCAACACTGGCAAGCCCTTTTTAATGATTTCATCTAAATCTGGCAGCTGAACATCTGTCATCTCATTGGAACGGACTGAAAAAAAAAAGACCCAAAGCATACAGTTATTTCAATGTTGAAATTCATGTATTAAATACAGTCCCTGCTAAACACTTTACAATGAAGAATCTACAAAAACATTCTTTAAATTGTTTACTTGATAAAATTCAAATAACAAGAGGCCGAATGGGCCTTGACGGTCACCTGACCATAACTCCAATAAGGGTCGACCCGACAATTTTGGCTCTATAGAAAGTTTTGTAGATCTTTGCGTGCTGAACATTTTTGCCTCCATCAGATTCTTTCTATCTATTGTACTTATTGAGATTATGTCAAAAAACAGCCAAATACCCCCTCCCCCCATTTACTAAAGAGACCCCTAATGGCATGTTTATTGACAGATTTCATTTTAATTCGCAAACTTTGTAGACAATGACTTAACAATCATGCACACAAAATTTGAAAGTCATCTGATCATTGGTTCATAAGAAGAAGATTTGTAAAGATGTACCAGGTTTTGGTACTTTTTGGCCCCTTTTGAGGCCCCTATATGCCCTAGCCCCTTTTCCTTCGCAAACCTTTTGCGGCTTCACATCGGGATACTTCCTGCCAAGTTTAGTTGAAAATGGCCCATTGGTTCTTGAGAAGAAGTCGAAAATGTTTAAAAGTTAACAACACACGACGACAAACAAAAGACGATCGCTATAGGTCACCTTGAGCCTTTGGCTCAGGTGACCTAAAAATACAAGTGTAACAAAATATCACTTATAATGCCTTGACTAGAATAAAATTACATGAAAATATACACTATATTCTATTGCCTTTGTTGATTTTGTACTTTTATGAAAGAAAAAAAGCATGGGAGAAAGATTGGTTCCAAGTGAGATAAATGAGTTACACAGGTGATCAAAATCAGTATACAATTTTAACACACCTGAGTAGAGTTACTGAGCCACTCGGGTGATAAAAATCAAAATACATTTTAACAAACCTGAGGGTAGTTACTGAGTAACTCAGGTAATAAAAAACAAGATACATTTCTAACACACCTGAGGATAGTTACTGGGCAACTCAGTGATCTAAATTAATTTATTTCTTAACACACCTGAGGATTATTTTCATACAGCCGAGTAACTTAGGTGATCTAAATCGATCTATTTCTTGACAAACCTGAAGACTGTTTTCGCACAACCGGCTGAGAATTTACAGCCGTTATAGACCCTCGTTCCTTCAGTCGACTCTTTGCTGCAGCAAATTTCTGTGTAAGATTAATATCCAGCTCATCTCCTTTACTTTTCTTGCCTTTTCCTTTGCCTTTAGTTTGCTTTAAACTGGACTTGGTTGGCTTTTTGGAGGATTCTAAGTTTATGCATTTTCGTTTGGACAGCCAATCTCCAGATGATGAAGCATCTGGTGTTTTATTTGAATCTTTGCCTTTACATGCAGCATTAGAGCTTGATTTTGAAGAATAAAATTTTTGTTTGCTAATATTGAACTGTTCATGCTTTTCTTTCATTGTTTTCAGTCTCTGAGGTTCAATGGCCATAGTTTTGCTATAAGATGACTTCTGATGTAAGGATAATGGTTTCTTGATCTGATCTCCAGGTGATGATCTATGTCTAGAGGAATTGTCCGACTCATCATACTGTCTCCTCCAGCTGCAGTCAGACTAAAAAGAAATGTAAGATTTTGAAATATGCTTAACATGCACCTTCTAAAACAAAAACAAAGCGATCTACGCTTCCTATTGTCATTCGGCCAATGCAAGTTTCTTCTTTCAGTAAGCAGTGAGGTGTTCCAAAAAAACACAAGAAGAAACATGGCTCAGTGGCCGAATGACAGTAGGAAGCAGATCGCTTTATTTTTGTTTTGGAAGGTGCTTGATATTCAGTGTAATGGAATAAATTTTGGCTTTATTATGGATGAACTAATTATTTTCTGTTTGTTGCTGTTTCTAAGTTGCAGAAAACTTCACTTAAAGAACAATGTTTATTTTTTACAAGGAGTACAGGTAAGATTAAGAGTCTGTGTGTTTTATTCAGCTTCTGGGACTTTGCGCATTTCACATTGCATGTACAGGTATACAATGACAACCAATATAACTAATCCGCCTTTTATACCTGTTGTAGGACTTGACTTTTTGTTGAAACAATTACAAATATGTCTGCTGTGCAGGGAGATGAAGTGGGAATGTTTCAAAACATATTTATAACACCTACTTTTTTTTATTCAAAGTTCAGAAGCTTTTTTTATCTTCCTAGTTCAGCTTTAAGGATATGAATAGCCATTTTGTTTTTCAAGAAAGCACTGACCCTCTAAAGTTCTAGCTGTAACACTACAAAGTTACAATCATTTATATCTTTGTAATACAGAGATTACCAAACAGAAAAAACCAGCTACATGCACCAGGGATTTTCCACACTGCTTGGGAATCAGACCTGGACCTTACTAGCAACATTTTATTGAAGCCTTTTAATTGGTAAATTTAAAAATACACAAAAATAATATGTGAAAATACAAGTAAAGAATCTTTAACAAGATAGCTCTCAAGAACCTGTATCGCTCGCCTGGACCATGGCTCTTTGATAATCCACTTGACATTTATTTAATGTTTCAGTGGAGGCGTTTGAATTTGTTCCCCCTAGCGTGCACAGTATTACCTTTGATTCTGGTTGTCACCTGCAGAATTGCCAGACTATTTGTGAGGGGGACAGTATAAATACTTGTGGACATATCTTTTAAAGAGGTGGAACAAAGGACTGTCACCAAATGACCTAGTAGTTTCAAAGGAGAAGATCTTTGATAGTGTTTTCCAACATGGTGCAAAATTATGTTCTATCATCACGGCCATCTTTTATTGGGTGCAGACTTGCTGAATATTTTTAAAGGGCACCACTCAGGGACTATTATGACCAGTTTTAGTTCCAAATTGGCCCTGTAGTTCTAGAGGAGATCTTAAAATGTATTCCCATAGAGTCCAATGTTAAACTATGTTTTCAGCTGGTGTCATCTTGGTTGGAGTGCACACTTGCTACACACATTTCAAAAAGAGTCATCCAAAGGCTATTGTGACTATGTTTGGTTCCTTTTTGACTAATAGTTACAAATATGTTAGATAAGAATGTTTTTTTTTCATAGGGTCTAGTGTTAAACTACATGTATGTTCCCTGCTGGTGACCATCTGTGATAGGGTACTAGCTTGCCAGAAATATTTTTAAGAGTATCCAAGGACTATTGGCACCAAAGTTGGTTCCAATTGGCCTTGTGGTTTCAGAGGATTGATCTAATAATTTCAAAGGAGAAGATATTTAATAGTGTTTTCAGTTAGAAACCAATGTTAAACATAGTTCCCTGCTGGAGGTCATCTTAGATGAAACAGGAGAGGTAAAAAGACGAAAATCAAACAATGTAACTTGCTTTTAGTTAACTGCGAGCAATCTTTTGGATGGTTTGTGTTTGATGTCTTTATATTTTACCCAATTCTCTCGTGTTGGAAGCATTTTAAAATAATTTTTAAAGTGTGCATTGTTTCTTTTTTACAAAATGTAGCTATAACTTTTGGATATTCAAATTAGGGGGAAGGTTTGGCATCACTTATAAAACTAGTTTAACCCCACCGCATTTATATGCGCTCGTCTTAAGTCATGAAGACTTTGGCCATTAGTTTGTCTTAAGTTATAACCTTTGATTTCTTGTAGGATACTTTTGCACTTGATTGTGCCACTGGATAGTGCTATTTCTTTTTCTTTGTTCGGGCCTTTCAGAGCTTATTTCATGGTATGGCCTGCCATTGTTGAAGGCCATGATGTAACATCTGGATGTGTGTTTCATTTTTACACATGTGTTATCTCTTTTATTGACCATGTTACTCCATATTTTTGTCTTTTTTCACATATCTTTATATTGACATCAAGTACTAAATAAAATGTGCAGATGGACAAAAGCTTTTTCATCTATGACATGTACATACTTAAGTTACTTTGTTATAGACTGACTAATGGATGTAACTTGATTTCTCTCCCCAACTGTGTTAGGCAAAGAAAAAAAATAAATACATATATTACAGGAAGTGGACATGCAGAAGAAACAAAATGTATTCTTGTGCAAATCATTTTTCTGCCCTTTGTTTACTATGAGATGTGAATATTTGCTCATTATGTAAGTGAAACAATGATTTTTTAAAGTCATTTTTTAAGGTGCTATCTTATCTTTGTTTCCTTATTGTCTTTTATATATTATTCAATATCTCCAAACTCATGTAATAAATGACAACTACATGCAGAATACTGCATGGAATACCAAGTACTTCCACAAAAAAGAGACAAGTTTTTCATTACTTGATTATATAAAATGGATAGAATACTCATAAAAGTCAGAAAGTGGCCCATAGAACAGTTTTTCACAAAAATTGGAAAAAAGGAAGTACTTGATCACATTAACATGCAATGCGTACAAAATACAACTCATTTTCAAGCGTCAGACCAAATATTAAATCAATATGTTGAGGCATTGCAAAGGAAAGGTGCAGAAAGGGATATTTTTAAAATTTACACTTAACCTCTATCTTAAATAGTTTTTGAATTAAAAGACCAACAGTATAAAAAATTGTGATAATTCAGCATAAAAGGGCAAATAACTCCTATAACAGATCATTACACACCTTTGACTTCGATAAACAAAATGTAGCCCTTGACATTCTGAATATTTTTGCAATTTACACTGAACCTCTATCTCTTATATTTTTTCGAATTAAAAGACCAAAAGTATAAAAATTGTGAAAATTCAGAATAAAAGGGCCAATAACTCCTGTGTGGGATCATTGGACACCTTTGACTCAGGTAAACAAAATGTAGCCCTTGACATGCTGAACATTTTTGCAATTTACACTTAACCTCTATCTGTAATAGTTTTCAAATTAAAAGACCAAAAGTATAAAAATTGTGAAAATTCAGCATAAAAGGGGAGATAACTCCTATAAGCGATTGTTGGACACCTTTGACTACGACAAAAACAAAATGTATCTCTTGACATGCTGAACATTTTTGAAAGTTACACTTAACCTCTGTCTCTAATAGTTTTCAATTTAAATGACCAAAAGTATAAAAATTGTGAAAATTCAGCATAAAAGGGACAATTACTCCTATAAGGGATGGTTGGACACCTTTGACTCTGAAATACAAAATGTAGCCCTTGACATGCTGAATATTTTTGCAATTACACTTTACCTCTATCTCTTTTAGTTTTCGAATTAAATGACCAAAAGTATACAAATTGTGAAAATTCAGCATAAAAGAGGCAATAACTCCTATAAGGTATCGTTAGACACCTTTGACGCTGATAAACAAAATGTACATGTACCCCTTGACATGCTGAACATTTTGTTAATTACACTTAACCCCTGTCTCCAATTGTTTTCAAATTAAAAGACCAAAAGTATAAAAATTGTGAAAAATTCAGCATAAAAGGGGCAATAACTCCTACATCTTGTATAAGATGCAAACTTATCAGACACATTTCTAAGGGGGCTTACTAAGGACTATTGTTATAAAGTTTGGTTCCAATTGGCTAAGTAGTTTCAGAAGAGAAGAACTTTGCAAGTGTTTTCCCATAGGGTTCAATGTTAAACTTTCCCATAGGATTCAATGTTAAACTATGTTCCACGCTGGTGGCCATCTTGGATGGGATGCGGACTTGCCAGACTATTGTGACCATGTTTGGTTCCAATTTGCTAAGTAGTTTCAGAAGAGAACAACTTTGCAAGTGTTTTCCCATAGGGTTCAATGTTAATTTTTTTTTTTTTTTTTTTTTTTTTTTACGCCATACTCAACAATTTTTCAGTCATATGATGGCGTCCAGTTTTTATTGGTGGAGGAGAAACCCCGGTTACCCGGGTAAAGACCACCGACCTTCCGCAAGAAAACTGGCAAACACTGGTGGTCATCTTGGATGGGATGTGGACTTGCCAGACACATTTTCTAAAGGGGACCACCCAAGGACTATTGTGACCATGTTTGGTTCCAATTGGCTAAGTAGTTTCAGAAGAGAACAACTTTGCAAGTGTTTTCCCATAGGGTTCAATGTTAAACTATGTTCCACACTGGTGGTCATCTTGGATGGGATGTGGACTTGCCAGCCACATTTTCTAAAGGGGACCACCCAAGGACTATTGTGACCATGTTTGGTTCCAATTGGCTACGTAGTTTCAGAAGAGAACAACTTTGCAAGTGTTTTCCAATAGGGTTCAATGTTAAACTATGTTCCATGCTGGTGGCCATCTTGGATGGGATGCCGAATTGCCAGAGACATTTTTTTTAAAGGGGACCACCCAAGGACTATTGTGACCAAGTTTGGTTATCATTATCTTTGTTCATTTAACAGTGATTCTTAATATTTGCACTTTGTTGTTAAAGTGGCAAAAGAGATGAAACTAAGAATAACTTCAATACAACATACACCTCAGCTTTAAACACGTCTATATATACATAAAAAGAAAAGAATATATATACATAAAAAGAAAAGAGTATATACCAGACTTTGGACAGAATGTTCTCTCTCTGGATCACTACTGCTGCTATAATCATTTGTCACATCAACCTGTGTCAAAGCATCAAAAACTGCATCTTCATCTTCTGAACTTCCTTGTCTAGTTTCATCAAGCAATACACATTCTTCATCTGAACCTTCTTGTACAATATCAGCCTGTGTTTGTGCACCATATGCTGTTTCATCATCCTCAAAACTTTCTAGTCCAATGTCTAATTGAGTCTGAGCGCAGTATGCATTTGCATCATCTGAACTTCCTGGTTTACTTCCTTCTTCTTTTTCATCAGAAATTTCCAAAATTCCATCTGCTTGGGTCTGAGCAAGGTAGGCACTCTCATCATCTGAACTTCCTGGTTTTCTTCCATCTTCTTCATAAGAAATTTCCAGAATACCATCAGCCTGGGTCTGACCAAGGTAGGCACTCTCATCATCTGAACCTTCTTCATCAGTAATTTCCAGAATATCATCTGCCTGGGTCTCAGCATTGGAGGCACTCTCATCATCTGAACTTTCTGGTTTACTTCCACCTTCATCATCAGGAATTTCCAAAATACCATCTGCCTGGGTCTGAGCATAGTAGGCACTCTCATCATCTGAACTTCCTGGTTTACTTCCACCTTCTTCATCAGAAATTTTCAGAATACCATCTGCCTGGGTCTGAGCACAGTAAGTAGTCTCATCATCTGAACTTCCTGCTATGTAGTCTACTTGTGTATCAGCATTATAAACTTCCTCATCGGAACTGTCGTGTCTGTCTCTGCTTTCTAATTGTGGCAACAAAGATTTGTAATCATTCCTGTTGCCTTCATCATCTGTAATATCATCAATTACTGTGTCTGCATCGTACCGATTTTGAACTGAATGTGAATGCTGTTTTGCACCTAAAACCTGATTTTGCTTTACAGACCTGCTTTGATTCCTTGGTAGCCTTGTACTTTGACCTTTAGATCTAACACTGTTTGAAGTACATTCAACAATATCCAAATCTGGCATCTGAGAAAGTTCTTCATTTAGCCCATCATCAAATATATCTGCATTCTGATTACCTGAGATCAGATCTATCAGACAGCTAGATTTTGTAACATCGACACGGTTGAATGTCCTCCATGTTAGTGACTGGTCTGCAGTATCATCATCATCATCATCTTCATCATCAGTAAACAATCTTTGTGTATTGTCATTGTACATATCATCTGTCTTATATCTCAACTTAGATTTACAATTGTCAATATCCTCTAAATCAACTTGTGTATTAAGTCCATACATTTCCCTCCACGCATAATCCTTCTTTTTTGGCTTCTGATAGTCAGAATCAATCTGAGTTTCCGCATTATAATTGCTTGCGTCCTCATAACAGTCTAGATCATATATTTGAGTGTCCTCTAAACTGCTAGATCCCCACCTGCTACTTACTCTGTTACTGATATCACCAACATCTACATGTGTCTGTGCATCGTAATCACCATTATCCTGTTTAAATATAGACAACAAAAATATCAAAACAAAATACATATTCAACAGCTTCCCTTTCAACTAGTATATATATATCAACATGTAAATCAATACCCTGTACTCGCTCTTGATCACTGAAAATATCTAAAATCGAATTTCTTAGGTGAGAGTTAGTACTGTTGATTCCACTTTGCATACCTGATAATTACATATTCCTGTTTATTGCTTACGAACTCAGAAAACCAAATCATTTCCTTTCTCTTACATGCTAAATATTCCATTTAATTGCATAGGTTAAACCAAAAGTTCCTGTAAATTGCAAAAATGATTTCCCAAACTGGGGAAAAATGTTCTGATTCTCCATTTTATTGAAGTATAAAGACATCTATTAGTATTAAGACCATATTTAGATGTAATTATCGGATGAGTGCTGGGGTTATTACATACACAATGACCTGTAGTGGTCAAGAACATGATTGTACAGATAAAGTGATTACCTGTATATTTAAACCTCCACACTTATCTATATGTTCTGTCCTATATTCAGACTTAAAATATCAACATCATTAATGCTACATTAAATCCCTGCAGCTTGTATACCAACCTTAAATGATTTTACTTAAAATATTTAACTAAGAAATGTCGAAGCGAGATTGTTGTGTCTTCTACGACGTCTGCACTGCACACCATTAACTATATAGTGTAATGGAAAGGAGGCATCTTTAAAGATTGTGATGATATCAACACAAAAACGATGTTTTATATCAGTTACATAATATTTTAAACACAGACAGTGATGTCTTAATGTAATTCATTGAATTGAATTAAATAAACTGACAGTAATGGCAGTTAACACAGTTATATAACATCAGTTTTTTTGTTTTTGTTTTTTTTTACTTTGAATCTGGCTCCAATAATTTGATTTTGACAACTGATAATTTTGTTTTTGAGCCAGTGTTTTTTTTAAACAATGCAATCCCTTAGGATTAATTAGACAATTCACATTTGAACTTCTCCACATTTTACTGGGTTAGAAATTGTATTTTCTCTACACATGTACATGGATTTGGACTGGCTTCAAAATTTTTAAACTGGCGACAAAAAAATCACAACTGGCGACAGAAAATCATAACTGGCTATTTTTCTGGCAACATGATTTTTGGAGCCAGAGCAACCCCTGTGGCTACATGTGGAAATACTAATTCAATAGAAATGACAACATACTAAACTGTGTTGCATGAAAATTTTGCTTTTATGACATAAGTTTATCCTAATGCTTAACGAGAAATACTACTAGTGTACTTAGAATGTTTATAATAATATTACATTTTATATACATGTATACAAATGAAAGAACTAGATGAATCACAGGGATTTTCTACCCTATCATTCAGGGCCAAAATAAGGCCCCATTCTCATTGTAAAAACAATGCATTTTTCCCAATTTGCAGTCACAATTTCCCAACTGAAGTAAATGACCAGGAGTTTAAACAGGTTCTTGAATTTTCACATAGCTTTATGTATTTCTAGATTTCCCAATTTCAATAAAATCTTGTTAAAATTCCCAATGCAAAAGGTCCAGGCCCCATTCCCAAAAGAGTGTGGAAAATCCCTGAATAATCAGTGTTCACTACAATAGATTTATATTATTTGCATAATTTTCTTTGACATTTTGATTATGCAATTAATAGGAACCCACTGTACAGAAACACATGAAATACATCGGTGCTTTTTCCAGTGACAACTTTCAGTACAAAAAGTATAAGTATCCTAATTTCTACATTTGCATACCTGTATGTTTTTGATAGTTTTAGGGCCCTTCATATTGTTTGATCCACCACTGTCATCAACAGGATCCACCTGTGTTTCTGCACCATAAGCAGCATCACTTTCAGGAATCTGATAATGTAATGATTTACACATATCACCAAATTAATTTCAGTCATTTCTGTGTAAATGAACTTACAGGTACTTATTTACAGAAATTCATTAAATTACATATTATAGTATCATTTTTTATCACAGAACATTTCTTTTTTAAATTGAACAAGATGTGATTGTGAAACACAAATGCCCCCAGTCCAAACTGTATCACAATCCAAATTTTAAATATTGCAAGGTCCTACATTTTGACCAACCCCAGCACCCCCATCCGTGGCATGTGATGTAAGTGAAGTGTGAGCAACCCTTAGATGAAATTATAGTCTAAGTTTGGTTACTTTATCAAAATCAAAACTTGAAATATTGCACTTTATATGTGAGCAGGACAGAATCATGGACAGACAAACAGACACACACAAGCAGACGGACAGACGGATGATCCAAACACTAGATGCCCCTGGCCGACATTTTCTGTTGCCTCATTTTAAGAACTGCATCCTGAACTAAGAGGCACACATTAAGGAAAGGTCATTGAATTAAACATCTGCAAAATGTTACAAGTTAAATGCAAAAGTTGACCTTATGATTTTTTTCAATGTGAAGAAAACTTACTAAAATTTTGAATACCATACTCAAGGTACATGTATTTTTTCATGGAGAAATTAAATCATAAATCTGACCCAACATTTTTTATGTGAATATTTACCTTTTCATAATTGTCAACACAACTGTCTTCAATATCCGAGTCACTCAGTTCCAGAATTATTCTCCAGTCATTTTCTTCATTTTCAGTGTCGTTATCCTCAAAATAAAAAGCTTCCTGCGAATAACTTGCAAAAATGTCCTCGTCTTCACTATCAATATTAATAACAGTTTCTGCTTGGGTGTAGGCAAGTTCTTGATCTTTATGAACTTTACCTACACCATCCCATTCTTTGAATGCATCACCATCATTGGATTTAGTTTGGTCTTCACCGGCTTGTGACTTTGATCTATCATTCTCCTTGTATTTATCTCGATCAATTTTAAATGAACTTTTACTTTGGACTGAATTAGCAGCACTTACATTTTCTAATGTTTCAGATGAACATGGATGATTTATATACTTTGACATTTGGGACGAGTTAGGATGTCTCGCGTTCCCTGATATACCAGAGGAGAGAGCAAAACTTAGGTCCTCTGTTGTTTGGTATGAGGTATGATGAGTTCTCTCTGGTGATTTAGAAGAGAACAAATTACTTTTTGAGGTTTCAGATGAGTAAAGATTGCTCAATGAAGTCATAGAAGAGTAAGGATTATTTTCTAATGTTTCTGAGGAGGGACAATTATTCTCTGGTGCTTTAGAGAAGTGAGAATGATTTATATTTTTCATTGTTTTGGACAAGGTAGAATGCTGTATGTTCTTTGATGCTGTGGGCAAGTCTGGCGGATAGGTATACTCTACAGTACTGGAGGAACCATCTTGATGGTCCCGCTCCATCATTGATAAGTATGGATACTTATTATCCTTTTCAGACAATTCTAATGACAGATTTTTACTTGTTGTCATGGTTGCATTACTGCACACACTTGTAGAGTGTTCAGTCTTCAAAATGTCAGGATTAAATTCTTCTTTAATCCTCACAAAAGTTCTATGTTTTGAAGTTTTAAGAGTGTGAAATTCTACAATTTCATCCTCCAACAATAAATTTTTATTCTCATTCGACTTATCTGAGCCATTTCTGCTCTTCTTTGTGGGCTCCTCAAATGACGCTGACAATCGCTTTGCAGCAAGCTCGCCAATCGGCACATCAGAGTCACAATCCGAAACTGCTTCTTTGTTGTAGTTTATCCAAAATTCCTTATCCTGGATTTCATGATATCTCGAATCAGAATCGTCTTGATTTTCAAACTGCGGAAATTTGTCACCACCTATATTACGGTTCATTGAAGAAGTTTCCCCATCAAAAGTTGGTCTTACTGATGTTTTCCCTCGGGATAATTTCCTTTTTGGTGCCCTGAGGCATGGAAGTGTTAAGTCTGGTGAATATGCAGTACTTCGCAATTGTGAAACTGGGTTAAGTAAAAGCTGAGAGCCTTCTGAGGAATTATGCTCAGGGTTTTCATATTCACTTTTAAGAGAAATGTTTTTACATGGATAAGCATTTTTCTGTGATAGATGCTGTGACATAGGTAAAACAGAAGGAGAAGATTTCATTTTGGCAATGGGCCCAATAGGCTTCACTGAAATTGATACAGGAGATCCCAATTGCAGGCTATCACTTTCATTATCAGTTTCATCATTAGAGAAATCAAGAAATGGTCTCTCTGTCCCCAGGGCTGTAGAATCATCAATATCACTGCCATCCATTGAATTTACAGTTGAATCAGAATCCAGAGATTTTGCTTCCTCATTTAACACATCTTTGACAGAAGTGTTATTTACTGTTCCTGTATTCTTGTTTTTACCCCCAGGGTTAGATTGATTTAATTCTGTCATTTCTACACTTGTTTTAAGACCTTCATCTTCACTAGAAGATGACAAAAGAACCTTTCTCTTTTTATATGGAGACTTTACCCTACTTTGCTTTCTTACAGAAGTGACACAACTGTCATCACTTTCTTCACTGGATGAAGATGCATTGTTTTTTCTTTTACCAGGTTTAGACTCCTGTCCACTCGCTGAGTTTTTTTGCAGAGGCAAATTAATTTTCTGTAATTTAACACAGCACTTGGTGGTTTGGAAGGACTCATCTGCTTGCTTCCCTCCAGCTTGTGACTTATTTTGTCCCTTTCCTCTTTTAACAAATTCCTGTCCTCCTCTGGTCTTCTTTTTAATATCTTTATCAAGTTCATCACATGATTTGTTCTGTTTAACATTTTTCTGACCTGATTTCTTTTTCGTTTTCCCAAACCATGATATAGAATCTTCATCATCTTCATCACTAATTTCTAAGATATCTGATGTTGCCATTTCTGATTCTGAGCTTGTAATTTTTGTAGAAGTTTTGTTGGATTCTCGCCATTTAGCAGAGGCATTATTGCTAGACTTGCAGTTTAGGCTGCTTGTAAAGGAGGCACGATTAGAAGGGTTTAAATCATTACAAGCTCCTCCCATTTTTACTTTTATCTTTTTGTTTTTAAGATAAATTTCACCATCAGGTCCACTCTGCAACTCATTAGTCCAGCTTGACTTCTTTTTTCTCTTTTTCTTCTGATCCATGCTATCAGCTAACCATTCCTTCACTTCTAAACTATCTAGCAAAACAATATAAAAAAATACAAAAATTAGAAATGCCTAATATTTTGCAAAATTCTGAAAAAAAAATTAAAAAATATGTTATCATGATTCAAGATCAACAACTGATAGAAAATTTCAATTTAAGCTTATTACAATTTAGATGCTACAAGGAATGGCTACTGTTAACAACAAAATTAAGGTCTGGGAGTAATTTACACTACATTCGCGATGAAAAGTTTTTCATCCCACATTCCATTCCCTCAGTTGTGCTAAGAATTTTCATTTAACACAGGATTGGCCAGAGTAATGTGTGTCATTGCATAAAATACCTCCACACGTATGGTTTGCATAAGAAAACACTGTAATTATCAACGAACAGTAATATCAAAACAAAAAAATTCAAATTAAGCTTATTATAACAATTTAGATGCTACAAGGAAGAGCTACTGTTAACATGGAAATTAAGGTCTGGGAGTTATTTACACTACATTCGCGATGAAAAGTTTTTCATCCCACATTCCATTCCCTCAGTTGTGCTAAGAATTATCATTTAACACAGGATTGGCCAGAGTAATGTGTGTCATTGCATAAAATACCTCCACACGTATGGTTTGCATAAGAAAACACTTTAATTATCAACAAACAGTAATATCCTCATTTACGGAATCAGTTTTGAAAAATGACTTGACACAATGACAAATGACTTGACACAATGACAAATGACTTGAAACAATGACAAATGACTTGACATAATGACAAATGACTTGACACAATGACTTGACACATTGACAAATGACTTGACACAATGACAAATGACTTGATACAATGGCAAATGACTTGATACTATGGCAAATGACTTGACACTATGGCAAATGACTTGACACAATGACAAATGACTTGACACAATGGTAAATGACTTGACACAATGACAAATTACTTGAAACAATGACAAATGACTTGATACAATGACAAATGTCTTGACACTATGGCAAATGACTTGACACAATGACAAATGACTTGAGACAATGACAAATGACTTGATACAATGACAAATGTCTTGACACTATGGCAAATGACTTGACACAATGACAAATGACTTGACACAATGACAAATGACTTGACACAATGACAAATGACTTGACACAATGACTTGACACATGAATGGCAAATGACTTGATACAATAAATGATTTTGTTCTTACAGAAATATCATAAAATACATCTTACGTTTATGACCGTGTAAAGGAGCAAAATAACATGTCTACACAGGTGATCATTTCTTACTGCTAATGGTTATGTATTGGATAGGGCAAAAGAGAAGGCAACCAAAAGAGACATGGAAATAGTCAGTGGTAAAAGAGATGAAGCTGGGGACAAATCAAGGCCTGGACAAAGAACAGGACAAAATGGAAATCTCTGGCCTTATGCATAAAACAGTGCAAAGTAAGCAAGTAATTGGCATTCATTATTTATCTTTCATGGCCCTTCTTGAGGGAACCATTGTTTTATACTGTTGTCTGGAGAAGTATAGTTCCCAAGTCAATGACTTGAATCGGGGCTTTTCAGGTGGTTCGATCAGGTCACATCAAACAAATCTTTCTTTTTTTAATTTTTGACCTTACGCCAACCAAAATAAATTCTATGTTAACCATCCGCCACCCTTATTGGTATTGAAAGAATTCTCAAAATTAATGAAAATCTCTTGAAATTATGAATTATGAGTCCCTTATCATACTGTATCACTATGATTGTTTCCCAATCCTATGATAGTCCAACAAATCAAAAACACAAAATTCCTAACCTCTCCAGTGAGACTTTGAAGAGACATGCTGATGAAGTTTTAACAAAAATATTATTTTCTCAGATTTATTTTAAATTGCTTTAAATTTTTGTTATGCTGTTATGAGGGTTAATGGGTGCTTGTTTACAATTATTTGTACTTGTTGAACTTAGTGCATCTGGACCTTTCTGGAAGATCAGTTGTTTGTGTGTTTGTTCAAGGACATTCTAACTCTTGTCATCATGTTACCATTTTTACCCATAGGGTTTTCCCGAATCTTCTGGAAAGACCATTTTCTTGATTATTCCTATCTAGTGATTTCTAGAACTGTTTTAGAGTATATATACAGAGACAGTCAGGTCTTTGTAATATAACAAGTGAAGAACAAGTGAAGAACAAGTTTAGAACAGCCGAGACTATTTTTTTGGGGGGGGCCAAGTTACAGGAGAGCAGACCACATTTTTATAATTATATTGGAATTTATATGAGAATAGTGCACATCAATATTACATACAAAATTGGAATTTATTGTGTATTCAAGTGAATCTTTTTAATATCGCATTCGAACTGGAATTTATTGTGTATTTGTGAGGATCTCTGAACTGAAATTGAACTGTGATTTAATTACTGTAAACTGTCATTTAGATTAAGTTTTATTTTATTATTGTTAATAAAATTAGTAAATTTACTTTACTGTGTTACTGTGATTTTTGCTGGCATATTTTAGGGTAATTCTGACCTCATAAAAATGCCAAGATGGCAGAATACTTCATAATCCTTCTGGAAGAATAAACTGTTTTATTTACACTTATTTATGACATATACCCTTACCACTTTCGGAAGAGTCTGTAGATAATTTCCTTTGTTGCGACTGCAAATATGAAGGGCGTCGGCCTTGAGAGCTTGATTCTGTTTCACTAACATCATTATATCTTAAAGAATCAGCAGACCTATCTACAAATGAATATATAACATAATTTAAAGAACTCTCTCAGCAAGAGAAAGGAAGTGATCATACAGTGGAACCTGTCTTGAGAGAACACACTTTCTGCCACTGAACTGTGGTCTCTCAAGACAGATCTCAAAAGAGATTTTATTTAGAGAGATAACTAAATGATTTTCTACTGCACTCTCTTAAGATAGATTCCTCTGTATTCACACCGTCTAGCCAAACTAAACAAGCATATTGAGAGTTAAGTAGAACCTGTCTTGAGAGAAAATGCTATCAGCCACTTAAGTGTGGTCTTTCAAGACAGGTGGTCTGTCCAAAAAGAGTTTTATTTAAAGGATTACTTATCCAAGGGTTTTTCAGAATGTGGTCTCACAAGACAGGTGGTCTTTTATACATGTTATATCAGTGGTCTCACAAGACAGGTGGTCTTTTATACATGTTATATCAGTGGTCTCACAAGACAGGTGGTCTTTTATACATGTTATATCAGTGGTCTCACAAGACAGGTGGTCTTTTATACATGTTATATCAGTGGTCTCGCAAGACAGGTGGTCTTTTATACATGTTATATCAGTGGTCTCGCAAGACAGGTGGTCTTTTATACATGTTATATCAGTGGTCTCACAAGACAGGTGGTCTTTTATACATGTTATATCAGTGGTCTCACAAGACAGGTGGTCTTTTATACATGTTATATCAGTGGTCTCACAAGACAGGTGGTCTTTTATACATGTTATACCAGTGGTCTCACAAGACAGGTGGTCTTTTATACATGTTATATCAGTGGTCTCACAAGACAGGTGGTCTTTTATACATGTTATATCAGTGGTCTCACAAGACAGGTGGTCTTTCATACATGTTATATCAGTGGTCTCACAAGACAGGTGGTTTTTATACATGTTATACCAGTGGTCTCACAAGACAGGTGGTCTTTTATACATGTTATATCAGTGGTCTCACAAGACAGGTGGTCTTTTTATACATGTTATATAAGTGGTCTCACAAGACAAGTTCCACTGTATTAATTATATAATGAATCAATACATGTACATGTCCTCTAACTATGAAACCATTATTAAGTGAATGGTGAAAAATAACGAAAAATTAACTCATCAACCCCTGAAAAAAATTGATTCTTCTGTAAATCAATGACTTAGACCAGTTCAAATTTGTCTTTAGGGGTAAATGAGTTAAACATAAACTGATGGATGGACACAGACATGTAGCCCTTGTTTGATTTCACCTGTAAGGGTCTAAAAATTTCACCAAGAGAATAATGTTCATTACATTGACTTCAAGAATAAGCTGCAAATTACAGCTGCTATACAGCAGAGAAAAATAGCTGGTTTTTGGTTTGTTTTCTTTGCTTATTATTGTTTAACTTCCCACTCAAGAATCTTTCACTCATATGGAGACATCACCAAATGCTGGTGAAGGGCTTCAAATTTTTACCTATGCTCGGCACTTACGGCCATTGAGCAATGAGGGTTATTTAACAAGCCGACACCTACTGTGACACAGGACCTCGGCTTTTACTGTCTCATCTGAAAGAAAGGAAACCAACCTGCCGACGGCTGGACTCGAACTCACAACCTCACGATCAAGAGTTGAGCGCACAACTGACTAAGCCAGGCCTGCTGGCTGTTTTTTGAAACCTGAAAGGTAAGATTTATTTGGTGTTTTATGCCACAATCAATTTTTCATACATATGGTGAAAGCTAATATCTAATGGTGGAGGAGAGAACCCAGTTACGATGTACATGTACCTGGGAAGAGACCACCAGCATTTCGCATCTGCAACATGTACAAAGCTAAGAGAATATGAAAACATGATTATGATATAAACTAACATCACAACTTGGATCAAACTTAGTAACTAGACTTGCGATCAAACAACTGCCCAAGGCAAAATAAGTTGTTTTCAAGCTGCAGATGATATGAGTAGATCTTATCAGTTTTTGTTCATATTTATCTAAAGTCTATTCAGTAATGATTTATTTATTTTGTTTTTTTACTATTTTTATTTTGTCATGGGGAATATTTCGTTTCAACTGTCAAAGTGTACCTTTTTTAAAGAAATAAAGGTACCACCTAAATAAAAGCAGCACATTAATTAGATAAATTACAACAGTTAAGTCATTCTTTTGATAAGTAAAATAATTCGTGTATGGTGGCTTCAGATTCTGGCAAACAGAGAACTTTTAGGCCAAATTACCTAAATTACACGAAAACTTCTTTTTTTTTGTTTTTGAATTACTGTAGCGATTACCAAGATATCTTTTGCCTCGTGGCTTGAAGGAATCTTCACTGGAATTTCCGATTTCTATGCTGCTGGAACCATTAGATGACATGACCCATTTTGAAATCTGAAAACAATAATCATATACATGTACATGTACATACAAACATTGGTCATAAGCATACATAGAATATCAATTAATCAGTACATGTCCCCTACCTGTGAAACCACCTGAGTACTAAAAGGTAACTGCAGTGACAACACTATTGCTTTAGACAATGATAACTCTACAGAATTAAGTTACATTTCTTTACTTGGTAAAATTTCCACTGAAATATCTTTAAGAGGGTTTTGATAGTTTACCCGGTAATGATTTTTACCCTGTGATTCTCCAAAATCTTGCTCTACTGATCATAAGAGACTTGATCTTTACTAATGTGTTGTGAGTTTATTAATGTAAAAATTTGGGGCATAGGGTAATTATTGACAAATTAACTTCAATATTCTCTGCAAAGAAGTTGTAATTTTCTGTAATGATCTCATGAAATAATTTTACAGTACATGTACATGTAGTAGTTGTAATTTTAAAAACAATTACTGATGGACTTAGTGATGGAGTTTATTACATGTAAGACATGGGATAGACTTAATTTCTACCCTGATTTTAAGCGATTTCTTTTTTTTTTCTTTTTTTTTTTGTAAAATCAGGGGCAGAAGTCCTCCCATATACTTTCTTCATAGCAAGAAGATGTGACATTTTCACAGCAGTTTAGCGATCGTTTTAACTATGTACTTCTTCTCACTGACATCTGATACTTGTTTATATGCTTACCGTTACTTGATCTTTCAGATTTATAAATGCATCATCAGTAATTTATGACATGACATAATTTCATATCTATGAGACGTTTATTCTAGCTACCTATCATTTTTTTGTATTCACATCATCTGTCTCCATCTTGAACTCGGAAATGCTCGCTGATTGGCTTACAGTAACGCAGTCAAAGGATGTGACATTACATATAAGGAAATCTTATTACAATTTAGTTTTTGGAAATTACAGCTTTTTTATTAGCTGTAGGGCACAGGGATGTTGTGATATTTAATGTAGGGATCCATACATGTAGAGAAACATTATCCAAAATGCTACTACTGTTGGTGTCACACCATAAGATACAGTTCCGTGATATCAAAAAAATATGCCGTTATAGTGAAGAGTGCAATTTTGTGTGTGTGTGATTACACTAAAGCTACAAAGAGATTTGCAGTCAACCATAGTGTTTTCGACATCATTTTCAATGTGTATTTTACTGGCACTGTAACAGTTCCCAAACAATTTTTTGTAACTTCTCTTAAAATCTCACTTATTTTACGACACACAAATATGAAATTCTCTACAATAAAAGGTTACACTGAACCTCTACATTCTTTAAAATATGCAAAGAAACAATAGGGAAGATTTTAAAAGACATCATTTTAGAGTTTCACCGACTGAAGTGTGGCGTCATTTTCCTAACCTTTACTGTAACAGATCCCGAAAGGTTAAGGTTAAATGATTTTTTTTAAGCTCAACTAAGAGTGAATTGGACAAAATTAATGTATTAATTATTAGGAGTGAGCAATTTTGAAAATATTGCAAGTTTGAATTATTTCAAAACAACATATATATAAATACTTTCTTACAATTACAACTTAATTCTTACATATATAATCGAATGTTGCATATTTCAATATAGATAACTATGTGGTACTATGTTTGACATTACTTCAGTAATTGAGAGCATGACGGATTGTACCCCACACACCAAGCGCTCCGATATTTCCCGATCATTGCTGAAGTGAGCCTAGTCATTTTTAGGTGATTAAAGGTAAATATCTCGATACTTGTGCGGTTTTTGACATTCAGGGTTTTGAATTATTGTTTATATGGATAAAACACAAATATATACAACAACAAAATTTGTCCATTGACCTTTTAGCCTACACTGTCTAGTCCTCCAATACTGCTTGATTTATTAATTTTTTTAAAATTTGACCAACTCTGTCAGTCTAGTTTCCACTTTATCTAACTCCTCTTCCTTTGATAGTTTTTTAAGCAGTTTGATTGTGTAATCAGGTTATTTCACATTTCTTTTCAGCCTCATTGCCCCATGCCTGGTCTTCAGAGTCTAAGAACCGGAGCGGACACAAATAACTTGGAGCAATATCGGGCGGTTGAGATCAAAGGTGACTTGTTTTTTTTGCTTTCATACCAACAAATATTAGCTTACACCCTCTGGACAAATGAATATCTTAAAAATATATTAAATCATGGACATGTTGACAAAAATCACTGTGGAATGCTGTACAATGTATATTTAACCAACAAGGTTGTTGTTTATGCAAGGAAGTTCGTTATTTTATGACATTTTTGTTGATTACAAACTACTCAGACGTCTGCTTACTCGTCAATTTATTTCCCCGATTATCCCCAAATATCATATTACATTGATATTCATGTCAGATTTGTAGATTTCACATTAATATGTTAAGGGGATTCACATTTGGATACAAAAAACCGCGAGGAATGACATAGTGGAACTTGGAGCATCATTTCAACTGGAACACAAAGAACGCCATGAAAGGAAATCAAATAATGTCTAAGAAATAAATTGTCTTTGTTTATAAGTCTCAAAACTTTACCTCAATCATATTATAACCACATAGGCTTTCATGTATGTCACATGGGCTTTCAAATGACATTTGTACAACAGTGTAAACCACTGTGTCGAGAAACATTGATAAATTGATACAGAAAACTTGTACTGGGCGAACAATCGGGAATTACGATATCAGCTAAACTATACAAAGGGATATTTCGATTCAAGCCAATTATATACGTACATTTGTATATTTATAAAGTATATATTGTACCAAATTGTCATTTCATTCGTTTACGAAAACATGTACATGTATATCGTTTCCATTCAAAATCTTTGGAAAAATTGACTTAACATTCATACAAACAAAATTTAAAGTCATCTTATCAATGGTTCTTGATAAGAAGATTTCTAAATATGTACCAAGTTTTTGTCATTTTTGGTCATAGCTCCTTTTCACTTACAAACCTTAAACGGTTTCACATGGGGTTTGATTAAATTGGTCCACTGGTTCTTAAGGCGTCAAAACGTCCGAACGTTAACAACACTTGACGACAGACTAAAGATGACAGTAATATGTCACCACTGAGCCAAAGCCTAAAATCGTAATCAAGTGAGATTTGCATTTGCAGAAGAGGGGTTACATTAAATGAGTTACATTAATTGTCGTATCTTTCGTCCTATATGTCTGCTACAAAGAACTACTAGTGTCCCATTTAACTACGCGTAGGTTAAGCATACTTTCTCTAACACCTTTAGTGAAATTGAAACTACCCACACATGAATAAAATGCAAGTTACGTATAATTATACGTCTAAGTTTTTGGGCAAAGTTACTACCTTTAGTGAAACTGCCCCTGATTTTTATCCAACAAGGTGTCTGACAATAAACTAATGCCACTCAAACAAAATTCAGCAAGATTTAGCCTGAAACAACAAATGGACAGCACCGGTCATTCAGTCATCTATTTTGTTCCGTGTGTCCTTCCTCAGTGTTCTATGCGTTAAACAAGAAATTGACTCTACCGTTTTTTGTATCCAAACGTGAACCCCTTACCATATTAACATTGTACATAAAATTATAACAAATCTATAAATCTGGCATGAATGTCAATTTCATATAATCTTTGGGGATAATCAGGGAATGAAACTGACAAGTACAAATGTAAGTAGACCTCTAACTCTTCGGAGTAGTTTGTAATCAACGAAAATGTCAAAAATAACGAACTTCCTCGAATAAACAATAGCCTTACTGGCTAAATGTACAGCACTGAAAAGTGATATTTTGTCAACATGCTCATGATTTAATATACTTTTAAGATATTTGTATGTCCAGAAAGTGTAAGCTAATATTTGTTGCTTTGAAAGCAGAAAAACAAGTCACCTTTGATTTCTATCGATTGATATTGCTCTGCGTTCTTTGTGTCCGCTCCGGTTCTTAGTCTCTGAAGACCCGGCATGTGGCCAGGCTATCAGCTTTTGACACTAGATCGTCAGTGTCTATCTTGATTCTCTTTTTCTCTTTTTTTTTCTTTTAAGTCTTCCATTTCATCTAGCGTGTTTTTTTCTTTTTCTAGATTGTTCTTCACTTTGCTTCTTGGCTCTTGCCTCAGCTAGATACGAATCATATTTATATTTTGTGGATGCCACACTCATCATCAGGCCTTACGTAAATCTAATATTCAAAATACCACCTCTTGCAGCAACAAAATCACATATTATTCATCTTGCTACATGTATATGATACTGTTCTATGAAAGGTTCACACATTCTACCTCCTTGTTTACTGAGAATCCTCTCTCTTCAGATACTTGGCTGTGAAATAAGACAAGAAGTAACTTCACCACTGACCAAAGTTTGTCATATTTGTTTCCTTTCATGTGTTCAAAATAGAATAAATCTAATCTATCACTCTCTTTGTTAAATTCTGTGAACTTTGCTTTCTCAATTGAGCTTACTGAGTCTACGAAGTGGTGGTATTGCTCTGCAATTACATCACAATCATCACCCACTTTTCCTGAATATTTTTAGAACTATTAATACTTTTTTAAACCTGGCTCTGCATCTACTCTGATAGGATGCTTTTTCATTTCGAATTAAACAGGATTGGTGTCAAACAAGTGAATAGGAAATTGGGCATTTGTGGAGAATTTTTATACAAAGGTTAGAAAGGAAGTCTTTTGCTTATATCCTGAAATGCATAATTTTCTTCTCAGATATATGTGGTAACTGGTTGAATGGCTGCCTTCCTTAATGCTTGTTCTGGGCTAATACCTACATGTGTGTCTACTTTTTTGTAAAATAAAAATATTTCCTCTTTAGTACAGTTAACCATTAACAATTTTTCAATATTGTCACAGGCCTCAAGCACACCAGGTTTTACAGATCTCCTCAACAGACTACGCAATGTACATTTAATGTCTTCTGCATGACTTCACATTAATGGTAACACAGGTTTTCCAGTTTGGTAGAATGTAAGAAATGGTTCGAGGATAGATGCTACAACCCTGAAGAATTCTAGTTTTGCAATAATGAGACCATCCTTGCTGGAATCGACCAATACTTTACATGAGTTACATGTGAGTTTGCTTAGTTTTGACTTTGTCAATACATTTTAATAAGGCTGGCCAAATCCCAATAGCTTTCTTGGCAACACTTTCATTCTCTAACCACCTACAAAATTTCAATGGATGTTTGTCTGCCTTACAACTCTGAAGAATATCTTCTCTTCGCGCAGACAAATCCTTGAAGATATAGTAGATACTTGTGACATCAACATTGATTTAGTGTTCCACCCAGCTGCATGAGCACCAGTGCAGAAGCTATTGTGCATTACATGTAAACCACATGACCCCACAATAAGGAGGGAAATTGTTAAAGTCATTCTTTAACTTTTCTGAGAAGGTAAACAAATTTCCAATTAACATTAGGTCCATCCATTCCAATTTGTACCATATTTGTTATATTCAAATTACTGTCAATAACCCCTTCCGTGAAATGTGATACTATATATCTTTTGCTGCATCATGGCTAAGAAACTGGGACTGATATTAGAATGTACATACCTTAGATCTATGTCCACTTGTTTTTTATGAGATGATTTATCTAACAGTTCGTCGAATATAACAGAATAATAGGATTGAATTTCTCTCACGAGATTTTGTTTGAAATGTTCAGCGACTCTAAAAAATGCCAAATATTTTTAATAAGATGTAAAATTTTTAGCGATGTTACTGTCAGGGAAAATGATGGGAAATAGTTTTGACACACCATCGTTAGATTTATACGAATTATGCTGAATTATTGTGCATTTTCCAAAATATTTCAGCTCAAAGTGCTTTCTCCCAGGACACAAGTTTATCTAATGAAGGGGTTACTCCAATACTACTTCTTGTGACTGGTTCCTGTATACTTTCACTTGATCTAGTCCAGCTTTCTGTATCTTTGAAATATCCTACAATCAGTTGATTTTATGGAAGTAAGTTTGAAAGGGATGAGTGTTTTTTTAACTCATGTGAAAGGTCAGAGCACATTCACCCATTTTCCCTACGTCAATAGTTTTACCGCACACAAAACACATTGCTTTATACTTATCGTTTTTCACTTCCTGCAGCCAACATGAAAATCTCTTATCAAAGAGCCATTCACATTTAAACATGGAATATTTTTAATTTTATTACCACAAGCAATGGTACACTTATTTTCATCAACTCCTAGATATTGACAGCTACATGTATCTATGAATAAATATCATCAATAGACCCTTTTACGATAACTGCATTCCTATTAATATCACCTGCACACAAGTACTTCCGAGTGGTATCATGAAATTTCATGCTCAAAACATTTCATACCGTACCCATGACAATTAGTACCCAATTAAAGTGTAATTGTTCCCTGTGTATGATTTAAATTTCATTGGATATGATTTGTGTTGAGTACCAGGCCTCAAACTGGGTGTAAGAATATAAAAATTTCAGATACCAAAGTATAAATCAATAGAATGTCCAGGACATAGATACAAATCCGGTAAAATGGACAAACACGGACCTCTGGAAACCAAGAGGTGGGATCAGGTGCCATGGAGGAGTAAGCATCCCCTGTCGACTGGTCACACCCGCCGTGAGTCCACAGTCAAGTCCAATGAAACACGTGAGGAGTGTATCCTCGTCACAATTGGTACAGACGTCTCAACAACCGCCAACAAAAAGGCAACTCAACATTTTTCTTAGTGAAACAGAGTAGTTGCAAACAAGACTATTATAACGACCATAAAATTTGCGGAACGTTGACATTAAACGCGGTTTTCGATATCCCTGTGTCAATAATTTGTCAGTGAGTAGTTTACCTCTGTATATGAAATCTTCATATGTTGTGCACGCCCTGGCATATCGGATCATTTGTGAAATATAAACTCCATATGCGGGTGACTGAGGGATATTACTACTTAAATGTGGAAAATTCACGATGGGAAAGCCGAAATCGTCGCGTTTATCGTATAGCTTAGTTGCTAATTTTCCCGTCTGTGTTTATATTAAGTAAAATGTCTAAGTATGAAGCGTGTGTGCTTGATTCTGTTGTATCTTTAATTTCTAGTTCGCTGGGATATATTGCATTGACATATGTATGAAAATTGTCATTATTAATTGACAAAACGTCGTCGATATATCTAAATGTCAAATTAAAGGACACTGCTAACTTTTTCTTCTTTTGATTCAGCAGTTTCTGAATGAAGTCTGCTTCGTATGAATAAAGGAACAGGTCGGCCAATAAAGGAGCACAATTGGTTTCCATAGGAATGCCGACAGTTTGTTGAAAGACCAAGTCTCCGAACATTACAAATATATTGTCTATTAGAAATTCCAGCATGTTTTTTATATCAACTTCAGTATATTTATGTGTAGAATCAGAGTGGTGTTTGACGAAATAAGTCTAAGAAAGGGGGAGAATTCACTTCTCTCTCCAGTTGCTGGAGGGAGACTTCTCACATAAATAGGGAGACTTCTAAAAAGCCATGGGAGACGAAATACTGCATACTGTCATTTTTAAGCATTATATATACATATATATGTATTTAAGCATTGATTCTATATTTTTCTGTGTCACTAGGAATTGACCTGAATGAAGACTGTGCACACTGTGTAATTCATGAAGCTTTGAGAGATGCAGGGCGACTTTGTCACCCACGTTGCCCTCTAATGCTAGCCCTGGTGTACAGAACTTCTTGTTACCACTCAGAAGTGTTAAATACACAGGTGAGATTAGTACGAACACAGTTATCGTGAAAGGGTCTATACAGCAGCTAATATATTAAAGGTAAGTGGTACCTATAATAAAATAATTGCGCAGACATGTTGTTTTTACCACGAGCATTGGCCCACCAACTCTACAGTACCGTTACAGTGTTTGACAGAATAAACACTGCATGTGTCATTTTCACACACAATTTTGTTTTGTTAGGCCTAACAACACATGATAGAGTTATGTTAAAATATAAAAAATAAAAAGAAATAATCTGGTTTGCTGTTTAACCTGTTTCGTTGCTATAATTTTATTTATTAAAACTTGGAAATACCTGTTCCAATTTTATTTTCCCTTCACAAAAATTGCAAACGTCAAACTTTACTTAGTGACTCCTCGACAAAATTCTTTGGCGTTTAGATAGCTTTCTATGTATTGTAAACAATTTTAAAATGTATCATAAATTTATGCAATAAATGTTAACATGTAAAGAAAAGAAAAACATCTGTCATCATGCTTACATACTCATTTTGGATCTTAACGTCCTCTTTGTTGCTTTTCTTTCACCATCATATTTATACAGACGCTTGAAAGTACAGAAAAAACTTTGAAACCGATCCCGGAATTGACCGAACTAATATCCGAAGCTAACATGTGACGTTTCCTCTAGATTTCAAGTATTGTTTTGATAATATAGTCATTAATTGTCATGATACTCTGATTCTACACATAAATACACTGAAGATGATATAAAAAGATGTTGGAATTTCTAATAGATAGTACCAGCGATATAAATTATATATCGCTGATAGTACCTATACTTGTAATGTTCCAAGTGAGACCTTGTCTTTCAGCAAACTGTCTGCACTCCCTTTCTTGGCTGAAAGAGGAAATGCCGAACCGGCAATTTTTGTCCTGTTGACATTTTTGTTTATCTTTATGTACTGCTTCTTTCACTTTCTCACTATCTATTATACTTTTCAAGATAATAAGACAAAACTATCCAAAACATGAGAAATCCACTAAAAAGGGGAAATAATTCCAAAAAGGATTGACCTGAAAATTTCGGCTCTGTTGACTTATTTGTAGATCTTTGCGTGCTGAACATTTTTGCTTTTTCACTTTCCCTCTATCTGTTATACTTTTTAAGACAACAGGATAAATCATCCAAAAACAAGAGAAATCCACTAAAAAGGGGAAATAAGTCCCATAAGCGTTGACCTGACAATTTTGGCACCGTTTCTTTGCGTGCTGAATATTTTTGCTTCTTTCACCTTCTCTCTATCCATTATACTTTTCAAGATAATAGGACAAAACATGAAGAATCCACTAAAAAGGGGAAATAACTCCCGTAAGGTTTGACCTGGCAATTTCGGCCTTGTTGATTTTTTGGTAGATCTGTGCGTGCTGAACATTTTTGTTTCTTTCACTTTCTCTCTATCTATTATACTTTTCAAGATTTTACATTTTCATTCGTTCTATACTTAGGCTTGGCAGCCTTTTCATCCGCAAACTTTAAGCGGCTTTACATGGTTATACTTCCTGTCAAGTTTGGTTCAAATTAGCCCAATGGTTCTGGAGAAGTACTCAAAAACATAAAAAATTACACAAAAAATCTTAGATTTTCAGTTTACTTAGGTGCATGTGACCTTGAGCTTTGACGTCATGACCTTGAAATTTTGTCAAAATGATCCATAGACAATTCCTAACAACTTTTTCATTATATTTGTATACAAAAAGTTGATCAGTTTTTAGTTATTAAGCAATTTAAAATACAGTTGTACAGTTGTTGAAGCGTCCCTTGTGGCTCGTTTATGGGCAGATTTTATTTTCGTTCGCAAACTTTGTAGATAATGACTTTACAATCATGCTTACAAAATTTGAAAGTCATCTGATCATTGGTTCATGAGAATATTTTTAAAGATGTACCAAGTTTTGGTCCTTTTTAGCCCCTTTTCATGCGCAAACTTTATGCGGCTTGACATGGGGGTGCTATATGCCAAGTTTGGTTAAGATTGGCCCACTGGTCCTTGAGAATAAGTCGAAAATGTGTAAATGTTAACGACGCACGACAGACGACGTACGGTGACAAACAAACGACGATCGCAATAGGTCAGGGTGACCTAAAGAGCCAGGGGTGAACTTTAATTTGACATTTAGATATATCGTCGAAGTTTTGTCAATTAATAATGACAATTTTCAAACATATGTCAATCCAATACATCTCAACGAACTAGAAATTAAAGATACAAAAGAATCAAGCACACAGGCGTCCTACTTAGACATTTTACTTACTACAGACACAGACATGAAATCAACAATCAGGATATACGACAAACGCGACAATTTCGGCTTTCCCCAGCGTAAATTTTCCACATTCAAATCTTAATATCCCTCAATCACCTGCATATGGTATTTGAATCTCACAAATGATCCGATATTGATTATTCTAGGGCGCGCTCAACATATGAACAATTTACATACAGCTACTTTCTGACAAATTATTGGCACATGGTTATCGAAAACCGCGATTGATGTCAACGTTCCGGAAATTTTATGGTCGGTATAAAAATCTTGTTTGCGATTTCTCTGTTTCACTAAATGTTGTTGAGTCGCGTGTACCAATTATGACGACGATTTGCACCTCGCCTATTTTATTTGAATTTGACTGTGGACTCACGACGGGTATGACCAGTCAACAGGGGACGTTTCCTCCTCTATGACTCCGATTCCACTTCTGGATTTCCAGAGGTCCGTGTTTGTCTAATATCACCAGATTTGTATATTATATATTATGGACATCCTGTAGATTTATACTTTGGTATCTTAGATTTGATGAAAAATACAAAACTAACGTAATTTTCTATTTCTATTTTTTTTTTATATTTCACATAAAACCGTATTTACCACCTAGGAAACTTTCTTACCTCTTATTTCAAATGAAATTTAAGAAAAATGTCATTACCAAAACGGGCCATTACCGAATATTTGTACCATTTTGGTATGACAATACCGTTACGGTAATGACACAGATAACTATCTATATAACTTTTTCAAGTTTTGTTGGCATATAAACGTTTGATCTGAGTGATATTTACTGATGAAAGCAATTTTAAATAGAACTTTTTTTTATTTTATATACATGTATATATAAAAATGATGGAAATAAGTATTTTAAAAAACGTTGCGGTAACGACGTTAACACAGGATTTAATGGGGACTGATCCATACTTTATAGCAAAATAAATGAGAAAAATCACTGCGAATAATATTTTCTGATGTAAAAATACCAAATAAATTAAAAACACTCAGTGTTTTGATAAATATTAACATAACTGCTCTAAAATGTGCCGTAATGGTAGAATGACCCTGTTTAGTACAGTACTGTACTGTAAAAAGCTAATGAATTTTGCAGGATACAAAGTTTTAATCAGTGTCATATACTATGACATACTGGTATCTAATATGCATGAAGTCGTCATTAATGCATTTTGGAACGTTTCAAAATTACCAATATGTCATAAGACAGTATACTAAAGTGTAAAGAGGTAACTATGACCTAAAGAATTTAATTTTCTGTTAAAATTGCTAAATCTTTCAAACAGAAAATTAGAACATTATGACCAAATACACAATGAAACAAGTTAGATGTTTTGTGTTTTATGGTAAACTTTTATCAAAGATAAAAAATGACTCAATATATGTTTTGGAAAGTGTATCGATGTATAGAGTTAAAAAAACCCATTCAAAATACTATTTTTTACGAGTTGATAGAACATCATTACGAGTTGATGGAACATCGACGCAGTTATGTTATGCTAAGTTGTCGTAATTGTGAACAAATCAAATCACATTTTGCAGTATGGGGTTCATAACACATTATATTGACGTAAAATTACACATGTATGTACATTTCAGCTACATGGACTCAACTTCAAGATTGGAATTTCCAAATCACACTTTTATTAGCATATTTTTACTTTTTAAAATGACGTAGGTCTACAAGACTTGTGGAAATATATGCTATTAAAGGTCAGTTCGGCGTCCTTTATGAATTTTAAGATATAAATTATCTTTAGAATGTTACTTTTCAATTATTTTTTACCATTATACTCTTGAGAAAGAATTGATATTAAAAACGATAGACTGGGCTGTTAACAATTCTTGCGCACGATTAATATGCAAATGAGTTTTGGTCAAGTTTCCCTTACTGTGTATTGGCAAGATCTGTCTGAGAAGTTGGACGTACAAGTTGCGTCATTCCTCATTCACGTGATCTTTACTGATGAGAAACTCGCGGCAGTCTTTGAAGTTGGGAAAATGTTTTACATGTACACGTATTGACCTAGAGATTTAAGGCTACTAATAAGAAGTATAGAGTAAGCGTATGATACTGTCGATAAAACGATGTTTATAAGCACAAGATTTTATAATCATATCGTTGATCTATGTAGTTTGTTGCATGATAAATAAGCCATCAGTACTCACGTTAGGCCAAATGTCTGGCCCGATTTTTAATTACTTTTTTTGTAAAACCTAATTTGACCGAATTGAAAAGTACTCAGTACACTGAGTGTTATACCTCATTAAAACTTACGATTGCCATCAACTCGTATCTTTGATTTAGCATACTATCACTAGATAAACTGAAAAACACAAAAGACTCATGTTCCATGACATATGTGTAATTTTTTTGTAAGAAATTACCAGCGATATATAAAGCTAATATAGCTTTATATATCGCTGGAAATTACTATATGCATCATGACTACTTATCGTAATTTCTTACAAAAACTTACACATATGTCATAGGACACTCAGAAATAATTGTTTAAAACAACTCAAGAGCAATCTTTTTTTTTCTACCAGATGGAGATATAAAAATCAAGATCCTGCAAAACATACGTCTACTATAAAACAAAACAATGGACAAATGTGACTAAATCAAACACAAAAACTTAAAAATTATAATTATAATGATCTTGAAATGGTGCAAAATTGTTTTGAAATATGAAACTAAATAATAATGAAGGGGATAGTATTTGGAAATTTGAATTCATATGAAATATATAAAAATAATAATAAAAAAACGGTATAAACTTACTTTTGGTCACCATCTGACATATATAATATATATCTCAGTGATAATAATGGGATCTCTTTGGCCGAGTATTTACAGCATTGCTCATTAAATTAAATTAATAATCCCTTGATATTTCCTATTACACTCTGACCTGAGTTTGTCATTTACAAAGTACGGAATATGAAAGTGATAACTGTATGTATCGGAAATTCCAAGAATAAAGTTGGAAAAACCAATTTTCAAATTAAGAGTTGAAACTTCCCACAACAAAGTTGGACTTATCATCAAAATGTTAGTTTCCCAAAATAAAGTTGGAAAACCCTAGAAAAAAAACCGGAAAAGCCAACTGTAAAGTTGGAAATTCCTAGAATTAAGTTAGAAAACCCACTTTATCAGTTGAAATAAAAACAAATATTGCAAGGTGTCCGTGATACTCTTTCGTAGTTTTCATAGAAAAAAAGACAATAAAAGAGAAGGCGATTTTAATTATCTCCTTACAATTACTTTAATTATTGTAATTAATTATCGGGTAATAGATCACATTAAATGACACAAGAGACCCAGGCTCGCATGAGTAAAATATTACTAACAATACTGTCATTTCCTAACTTTTAAATTGAATTTTTTTTTTCAAAAGTTAGCTAATGACAATACCAAAGATATTATTTTACAAAAGAGACAAAAACAAAATGCTCAGTACGATCGTTTTTGTCAATAAGACTTCATCAGTTAAGCTCGAACTTGATACAAATGTACTGTATATTTCCGTAAGAAAAACTTGGTATCATACAAAGCCAAATAAAACTGACACAAAGACAACTTCCGATCAGAAAAGCTCACATTTGTTTTCGACTCGGGTGAAGCTAACAAGAAAACACATGGTTTGGAGGCAGGGATTTTAATAGTGTTCAAGAAAATTGATATATCTGAAAGGATGGGTCCCAAACTGACTCCACTTCCCAAAGATTTATGTAATGCACAAATGTATCTTGATGCAAGGAACAGGGAAACAAATATAGTTTGTGTTGTGGATCTAAATAGTCTTCAAAATGTTTGACTACTTTTTAACGAATGGGGACCAGCTGCTACCCACCAATCCACTTGTCGTAGTATAAGGGACAAGAAAATAATATGTAGTTTGTGGTGGTAGTCTCAATAGTTTTCAAGACTCCCCTCGCACTTCTCCTGCCCAAAATTAATTTTGTTTTACACAATGAACATGAAGGTATGCAGGTTAATATTTCAAATGATTTTCAATATATCGGATTATTTCTATGTAATAGGGCAATTAAAGAACAATTCCAGTACTCACGTGCACGGGTTTAACAGGAGAGACTCGGAACTATATGTAGGAAAGGCACTTTAAGAATAAAGTTGGAAAAACCAACTTTCAACTTTAGAGTTAGAAATTCCCACAACAAAGTTGGACTTATCATCAATATGTTAGTTTCCCCAAAATAAAGTTGGAAATTCCTAGAAAAAAAAAACCGGAAAAGCCAACTGTAAAGTTGGAATTTCCTAGAATTAATTTAGAAAACCCACTTTATCAGTTGAAATAAAAACAAATATTGCAAGGTGGCCCTGATACTCTTTCGTAGTTTTCATAGAAAAAAGACAATAAAAGAGTAGGCGATTTTATTGATCTCCTTACAATTACTTTAATTATTGTAGTTAATTATCGGGTAATAGATCACAGTAAATGACACTAGAGACCCAGGCTCGCATGAGTAAAATATTACTAACAGTACTGTCATTTGATAACTTTTAAAATGGAAATGTTTTAAATGTTAGCTAATGATAATACCAAAGATATTTTTTACAAAAGAGACAAAAATAAAATGCTCAGTACGATCGTTTTTGTCAATAAGACTTCATCAGTTAAGCTCGAACTTGATAAAAATGTACTGTATATTTCCGAAAGAAAAACTTGGTATCATACAAAGCCAAATAAAACTGACACAAAGACAACTTTCGATCAGAAAAGCTCACATTTGTTTTTGACTCGGGTGAAGCTAACAAGAAAACACATGGTTTGAAGGCAGGGATTTTAATAGTGTTCAAGAAAATTGATATATCTGAAAGGATGGGTCCCAAACTGATTCCACTTCCCAAAGATTTATGTAATGCACAAATGTATCTTGATGCAAGGAACAGGGAAACAAATATAGTTTGTGTTGTGGATCTAAATAGTCTTCAAAATGTTTGACTACTTTTTAACGAATGGGGACCAGCTGCTACCCACCTATCCACTTGTCGTAGTATAAGGGACAAGAAAATAATATGTAGTTTGTGGTGGTAGTCTCAATAGTTTTCAAGACTCCCCTAGCACTTCTCCCGCCCAAAATTAATTTTGTTTTACACAATGAACATGAAGGTATGCAGGTTAATATTTCAAATGATTTTCAATATATCGGATTATTTCTATGTAATAGGGCAATTAAAGAACAATTCCAGTACTCACGTGCACGGGTTTTCCAGGAGAGACTCGGACCTATATGTAATAAAGGCTCAGTTGTACTAATAGAATCTAGCTCCACTTCAAGCTCCAGAACGCCTGGGTTGGGCCATCCCATCCCATCGAGACTGGTATTAATCTACCCAGAACTCAAATATTGTGATGGTATAAATCAGTTTGGCCTTGTATTATATAACGTTCCCTTTAGAAAATATATTTAAAATTGGAGCTCAATCGATGAATATAATCGGCTGGTACTAGGTGTATATATATCCTCCGGGACTCAAAGCTAATTCTGTGTGTTGTAAATTTTTGAAAAATAATCCCAAACATGCAAAACTATTTCTCTTTTTTCATGATTAACTCTAAAGTTAAAGTCAACCTCGGAACAAGTTTTCCTGAAAAGATTAGAGCCGACCTGGCTCAGTCGGTAGTGCGCTCGACTCTTGCTAGTGAGGTCGTAAGTTCTAGTCAAGGCGGCGGCAAGTCGGATTCCTGTCCTTCGGATGAGAGAGTAAAAACTGAGGTCCCGTGTCAAAGTAGGTGTCGGCACGTTAAAGAACCCTCACTGGTCAATGGTCGTAAGTGCCCAGTATGGGCCAAAATTTGAAGCCCTTCACCGGCATTTGGTGACGTCTCCATATAAGTGAAAGATTCTTGAGTAGGACGTTAAACAACAACACAACCAACAACAAAACAACCAAACTGAAAAGATTAGAACTTAAGATTTTTATTGTTTATTCCAAGACCCAAACTACAATATCAATACAAAAAAAATCAAATAATAATTTCAGTGATTATCTGCATTTGTTGCAAAAATAATATTATAATAGGCAGATCCAGGAAATTTTAACATACCATCGTTTTCATGTACAAAATTGGATTCCACGACTTCCACATCAGTTCACTTCAATATTAGGCCGTAGATAAGATTTTCTTATGTTTAGCGTCCATCCTAAAATAAAAAAAACATATGTTTCTATGAGAGAAAAAACACAAAACGACAGAGAAACACAAAACACTTTTTGGAAAAAAATCAATTCTATGCACATTTAAGTATTTTACTGACGTGTTAACAAGAGAAAAAACAAAATTAAACTTATAAAAGCCAAATAACTGGCATATACTTATAATAAACCTATGGAATAATATTTTTCACATTGATGAAAATAAATGTTCACGTTTAACATGTTAAAATAATTTCATTGGTGGGCTGTGTTCCATATTTTATCAAAAATGTTTATGTATTTTTCTGTTTTATGTTCCCAAAACCAATTAGTCCTCGGACGGTAGAGAAAATAATTGGAATGACCTTATAAAGAAATAACTAGAATAAAAGAGGCGACATAGGTTCCCCTTGTTTCAATCCCAGACTACTGTCCAAGTAATTAGACGGCTTAAAATATACCTATATTTCAACATAGAAGCAAACCTATGGAAATTGATTTAATCATTCTTATTTCCCTGCAGCTAACGCCGATTTTATAAAGCTTCACGAATAATTAATCCCTATCAATTCCATTATAAACTTTTCACAAATCTAAAAGCACAGATTAACAAACTTCTTAACAAAAATATTTAGAAAGCAAATGATTTAATTTAAATATATAAGTACCAAAGTATTAATCGAAAGAAAGAGACAATATACAAATCAAGTGAAATTGGACACACACGGACTTCTGAAAATCCAGGGGTGAGATCAGGTGACCGTGTCATGGGGAGTAAGCATCCCCTGTCAACCGCACAGCACAAGTAGTATTTGTTTGCTTTCTTAAACCAAAGTGACAATCAGGTGTCTTAGTTGATATTTCGAAAAAAAGATACAAAATCAGATGTAGAAATGTAGGAAATACTAAATTAAAATTATGTACATGTATATTCATTTTATTTCATGATATTTGTGAATTCCGACCATTTTTCGAATTAGTTTGTGCATATAGACCATGAATGTGCACTTTATACAGCTCAAACCGTCTTGAGCATCTGTTTTGGTCGTTTTCTTGCAAAACTCTAATTTTAATATTATGTTTATAATAAGTACATTTTGTGTTTACTTTACACCGGATTAACACAAAAGTACCTTATATTTCATGCATAAACGCTAGTGGATAGTTATTGTTGAAATAATCTCTAAATAAACATTAGAAAATCCATGAGGACTTTTGTACATTTGAATGATCCAAATGAGGACAAGGCAGCCTTTTGATAAAAATGATGACTTAATTACTACAAACTTGATTTCTCCATCAATGGGAAAATACAGTCAAACTTGTATTAAAGGTCACATCTGTATGAATGGGCACCTGCCTATAAAGGTTATTCAAACATAATCTTTATTAAGTTTTTAAAATGAATATAACAACTCGTTTTGAATGTTCTCTTGAATGACCTGTATAGACATGTTTGACTGTGTATCTTTTGAAAATGTACAGCAGGATATCGTAAACGATAATTATCTTCTAGCTAGAAAATAATGATAAAACTGTCAGTACTGCTCTTTGACAAAAGATAATCTTGAAAAAAATATGAATATTTGACAAAAATAATACCACCAAAACGAAAATCAAAAGAAAAAATAAACAAAAACAAATATATTTAGATAAAACTTATGTACAATAAAGTAGGCATACCATTGCTAATTGATATTTTTATTATTGTAGGTATTATACGTACTATCAACCCTTTTGTCAGATACTCTTCCTCCAGCCAGTTGTAGTGTACATCACTCTTGTATTAATTTGTTATTTATATGAGAAAATCAAGATACAGACGAATTCTATAGAAATTTCAATGCATCATTGTCGTTCTACAAATCATTGCGAATTTGTTTATCCTTTGATAATTGTCGAATTCTTGTTTTTTTTACTGGTCTCCGATATATTATTGTTATGTTTTGACCCAGGGTAGTTGTATTACGTTTCACGGTTCAAATGATTTCATACAATTTTATGTGAGTCTGATTGAATTAATACTTTAAGTAATACTGATGGGGACCGATTCAGCGCCGTCTGACTTACCTCCTGTTTAGCTCACCTGAGTAAAAAAAGGCCCATTTTGTGAACTTTTCCGATTAAACTTTGTATGTATGCTTCCGTTGTCGTTTAGATTTGTTAGCGCCGTAACTTTATCATGTTTTACTCCTCTAGAATCACTGGGTCAATTTCAACCAAACTTGACACATGACATCCTTGAACGAAGTAGATTAAAGATTTTCAAAAGAAGAACCACATCAAAACATCAAAGGTGAGTTGATTTAATGATGTGACAATGGGACGTAACAATCTTCTCAAGAACCACTGAGCCATTTAATATATATATATATATATATATATATATATATATATATATATATATATATATATATATATATATATATATATATATATATAAATGAATTAACATAAAAATAAACATAAACATAGAGTCTAGCGCTTTCATCCTTCTCGGGACTTGTCAAGACGTTACTAAGTGTTACCATGTTTCTGTTTCTGTTGAGCTCCAATCTAAAATATGTTTTCTAGAGGGAAAGTAGTATCATACAATAATAAATCGAAATGTATAGCCAAATCCGTCTAAGAATAACCACTGTAACCATATAAAGCTTAGCTTTTGAAGAATTTAGAATTTAAATGGTGTTATCAGTGCAAAATATTACTTTAGTACAAAATTATCACCTGGTACCGAAATACCAGGCACTAGGTTTATGCATACCCTCGGGGACTCAAACGGTCCATCAGCAGTGGCAACGACCTAGTGGTTATAAATATCATAAACATAATACCAAAGTTAATTATAATGTTCAAAACGATGGTAAAATAATGGTACAAATAGAGAAAGTTTTGCATGTTTGGGTACATTTTTCCATACAAATGGCCGTTTAAAACACACATTTAGCTTTAGAACTGTTCTAAACAGAAATTCTAAACTCCTCAAAAGCTAAGATAGTAATCTTTTACAGTGGTTACTCTTAGACGGATTTCGGAATACTTTTAGATTATTTTTTGGGCCTTGTAGGATATCACTTTCTGTTTCCGAACACTACAACTATTTTGAATTTGAGCTCAATTGATTAAGATTTATTGACGTTAACGATTACCTTGATCATTTGTTTTGACCATTTTTACAATAATAACTCTGGAATTATGTTTATAACATACTAGTAATACAATATAGTAATTGTACTTTCGATTTCATCATATTGTACTTTTGAGTAAATTGTTAATATCATTTTAATATGTGCATGTAGTAGTAGTGGTAGTGGTAGTAGTAGTAGTAGTGGTAGTAGTAGTAGTAGTAGTAGTGGTAGTAGTAGCATCTAGCGAATATGCAACTTAAATTAACTGCATACAAACCGCATTTGTAATCAGTGATACCAAACGATATAAAGGGCAAACAAGTTTTACAGATTCAGTAATTTCATGGAAATGAAAATGAAACTGCTTATTTTCTGAAAATCTGTTTCCCCTCGTTTATGAAAACGGAAGTAATATAAACGATTGGATAAGTTCATTCTGTATGCTTGCTTATAAACACTGGGTGGGTGTAAATGCAAAATTTACGACATGAAAAATGTATGCTAAATATTGCTTACATTAGTAATTGTACTGTTCCAAGATCAGCGTTATGATACATTATAACATTTCTTCTAGCACCTGCAAAAGATCGTTACTTGGAAATTATATCTGGGACCGCTGATCCAGAACAATTTGTATCCCTGCACATTATTTGTGTATTGTTTGAAAACATGGCGGATAAATGATATTTTCAAGTTGGTAGTTTACATGGTTAAAATGATGTTTGAATTCGTTGTCAGTTATACATGAACCTTATACATGAATTCTTTAAAAGGAAATAAATATATAGGGCCTAATGTGTATATTACGGGTATAATTATATTTATTTGTGGCGGATGAACAAATGTCGAGTGATGCGGCTACTACAACTACTAGGTCAAATATTATAAACATAATACGTGTCCACAGTTATAATGCTCAAGACGATCGATATTGATGTTACATTCGAATAGATAGAAGAGTATTATAAACATAGTACCAAAACAATAATGCTCAAGACACTATGTTTCTGTTTCTGTTGAGCTCCAATTTAAAATATGTTTTCTAGAGGGAAAGTGGTATCATACAATAATAAATCGAAATGTATAGCCAAATTCGTCTAAGAATAACCACTGTAACCATATAAATCTGAGCTTTTGAAGAATTTAGAATTTAAATGGTGTTATCAGTGCAAAATATTACTTTAGTACAAAATTATCACCTGGTACCAGACACTAGGTTTATGCATACCCTCGGGGACTCAAACGGTCCATCAGCAGTGGCAACGACCTAGTGGTTATAAATATCATAAACATAATATCAAAGTAGGATACCACTTTCTGTTTCCGAACACTACAACTATTTTGAATTCGAGCTCAATTGATTAAGATTTATTGACGTTAACGATTACCTTGATCATTTGTTTTGACCATTTTTACAATAATAACTCTGGAATTATGTTTATAACATACTAGTAATACAATATAGTAATTGTACTTTCGATTTCATCATATTGTACTTTTGAATAAATTGTTAATATCATTTTAATATGTGCATGTAGTAGTAGTAGTAGTAGTAGTAGTAGTAGTAGTAGAAGCATCTAGCGAATATGCAACTTAAATTAACTGCATACAAACCTACTTTTGAGTAAATTGTTAATATCATTTTAATATGTGCATGTAGTAGTAGTAGTAGTAGTAGTAGTAGTAGTAGTAGCAGTAGTAGTAGTAGTAGTAGTAGTAGTAGTAGTGGTAGTAGTGGTAGTGGTAGTAGTGGTAGTGGTAGTGGTAGTGGTAGTAGTAGTAGTTGTTGTGGTAGTAGTAGTAGTAGTAGTAGTAGTGGTAGTTGTAGTAGTAGTAGTAGTGGTAGTGGTAGTAGTAGTAGTGGTAGTAGTAGTTGTTGTTGTGGTAGTAGTAGTTGTAGTTGTAGTAGTAGTAGTTGTAGTAGTAGTAGTAGTAGTAGTAGTAGTAGTAGTGGTAGTAGTTGTGGTAGTGGTGGTAGTAGTAGTGGAAGTAGTAGTAGTGGAAGTAGTAGTAGTGGAAGTAGTAGTGGTAGTAGTGGTAGTAGTAGTAGTAGTAGTAGTGGTAGTAGTAGTATTAGTAGTAGTAGAAGCATCTAGCGAATATGCAACTTAAATTAACTGCATACAAACCTACTTTTGAGTAAATTGTTAATATCATTTTAATATGTGCATGTAGTAGTAGTAGTAGTAGTAGTAGTAGCAGTAGTAGTAGTAGTAGTAGTAGTTGTAGTTGTAGTAGTAGTAGTAGTGGTAGTAGTAGTAGTGGTAGTAGTAGTGGTAGTAGTAGTTGTTGTTGTAGTATTAGTTGTTGTTGTAGTAGTGGTAGTGGTAGTAGTAGTAGTGGTAGTAGTGGTAGTGGTAGTAGTAGTAGTTGTTGTTGTGGTAGTAGTAGTAGTAGTAGTAGTAGTGGTAGTGGTAGTAGTAGTGGTAGTGGTGGTAGTAGTAGTAGTGGTAGTAGTAGTTGTTGTTGTGGTAGTAGTAGTAGTAGTAGTAGTAGTAGTAGTAGTAGTAGTAGTAGTAGTAGTTGTAGTAGTGGTAGTGGTAGTAGTGGTAGTGGTAGTAGTAGTAGTGGTGGTGGTAGTAGTAGTAGAAGTAGTAGTAGAAGTAGTAGTAGTAGTAGTAGTAGTTGTAGTAGTAGTAGTAGTAGTAGTAGTAGAAGTAGTAGTAGTAGTAGTAGTAGTAGTAGTAGTAACAGTAGTAGCAGTAGTAGTAGTAGCAGTAGTAGTAGTAGTAGTAGTAGTAGTAGTAGTAGTAGAAGCATCTAGCGAATATGCAACTTAAATTAACTGCATACAAACAGCATTTGTAATCAGTGATACCAAACGATATACAGGGCAAACAAGTTTTACAGATTCGGTAATTTCATGGAATACTGCTTAATTTCTGAAAATCTGTTTCCCTTCGTTTATGAAAACGGAAGTAATATAAACGATTGGATAAATTCATTCTGTATGCTTGCCTATCTACAGTTAAGTACACATGACCTTGTTTATTAGTTTACATTTAAGATTATGTCCACACATGGGTACTTAACATGGACACCTTCTGTCAAATACAAATAAATGGCAGGAAAATATTCTGTGGAAATCTCCAGTTCAAAGATATAAATATCATAAATATAATACCAGAGTTATAATGCTCAAGACGATCGTTTTTGTCAATTAGACTTCATCAGTTGCTCCAATTTTAAACAGGAATTTCTAAAGAGAAAGTGGTATCAGAGAAGGCCAAATAATAAATCTAAACGTATAGCCAAAATCCACCAAAGAGTAGCCACATCACAATCTATCAATATGAAACCAACGAAAAAAGAAAATGAAATGAGAAAAGACGTGAGACAAGAAGAAGTGAAAAGACCAAATGGGTCGAAAGAGGAGAAACATAGAGAATAGAAACAGAAAGAAGAGAAACAGAGAGAAGAAGAACAGAGAGAAGAAGAACAGAGAGAAAGAATGGGGAAACGATGGAAAAGACAGAAGGACAGAGTCAGGGAAAGAAAGAAGGATAGATTCAGGAAAAAACAGAAGGACAGATAGATGAAGGAGAAGAAGAACAGGGACAGAGTGAAACGAAAGAGGGGGCGTCCACGAAAAACATCCATAGAGAAAAGACATAGAACAAATAGAGGGAGACAGATGGAGGGAGTGAAAAGAAAGAGGGGACGACCACGAAAGTAGAACACGAAGAGATACCTCAGGATAGTTTAATGAATATAAATGATTTTGAATGATTTTGGTGTGATCTAAAAATAGACTTTATGGACCTTATAAAAAGGGGTGTGAATCAACATAATGGACAATTCACTTTCAGACACGATGGAAAGAACATCAAGTATGGACACTTTATATTCATCGACAATGATTGATAGTCAGACCGCCTCGGATAGTTCTCCCATGAATCGAGGTATGATGGATAGTGTACCACGAACCCATCGGGTAGAAGTGGATAGTGTGCCGAGAGCCAACCTGATAGAAGTGGATATCGTGCAGAGAGCCAACCTGATAGAAGTGCAAAGAAGTCCACCTATAGAAAGGAGACAGGGTGTGGCCACTTTTAAAATAAGACTTGATACCATCAGAAGATTATCGTTTCATCAGGAATTAAGAACACCCTTAGCCTTACCTAATTTTTGTACGTATAAATTCAGGTATCTGACGTTTAAAGACCATTGGCCAAAATATCTACCGAAACCTAAACAGACAGAATTAGCCAGAGCAGGATTTGTGTATTCGGGGAACAGTGACCACGTTCAGTGTTTTTGTTGTGGCGACTGTCTAAAAGGTTGGGAATGGTCCGATAATGCTTCTATAGAACATCAACGTTGGTCTAAAGATTGTGCTTTCAGTCAACTGGTGATATAAAAAACAAAAACAAAAACAAAAAACAAGTGTCTGACGTGAACGTCTAAATGCAGAAGAAGAAGAACCGGTATAAAGTAAAGTGAAGTTTAGGCACCGAACATTATTTGAATCAGTCATCAACATGAGTTATCCAGGATTGCCTCAGACGCACACTAATTATTCGCCTAATTCTACACCTTACATAGGAGGGGCTTATAAATTTGATGAAGTTCTCAAAACTTTAGAACAGCTGGATAAAAAACAAGAAAATGCTGCTGCCAAGGGAATGCTACTTGATGCCTTCCTATCAACATTACAGAAAATGAGAGAAGGACTCACGGCCATTACAGCTAGCCTTAAAAATTGAAGGATAAACTACATCCAGGAGTCAGAACATCGTATATGGATTACTAATATAAGCCTTCCCCACAGACTCATCCTTGTTTCATTTGTGGTGAAATTGGACATTGGTCTCCTAGATGTCCTAAGAATAACGAGTCGTCAACAACATCAGTAAGAGTAGAACCTGAGAACAAAGTAGAAAGTCGATCTCGTCAATCGAACCAATGTTATAAATGTCATCAGTCTTTATGGATGTCCCGAACAGACTTGAACAGCAGCCAAGCGTAAACTCAACTTGATGCTCAAGAAGGGAGGAAAACCAACCAAGAAAGTGAAAGTGGAAACCGGACAGAAGAGATGATTTGATTTTTGTACTGTTATAATGTAAATACGTTTAGTGTCACAACGTCAAGGAATCCGAACCGACCGATCTAGGACAAAAGCTGACGTTCTTTTGCTCCGTGCTGTATGGGCAGTAGTGAGACAAAGTGACAAAGTTTGTTTGCGTGTTTCAAGACTGTTTCATAGTTATGAACGTTTCAAAGTGATTATTGTTTCAAAAGTTAAGTGTTTCAAAGTTAATAAATATTTCAAAGTTCATTTTTATGTATTGTACATAGTCACAGAGGGAGGGCCCTAATCCCCTGGTGACAATCTAAAAATATTTTTAGCGGGGTATTAAACTTATTAAAAATTGATCTGCTGTTTGTGTATTATGTCTTGGTATAAGCTGTACAGTTTAAGCATAGTATCTACACGGTCAACACAAAGGTACACAGAGTGATTTGGTGTCTTAGAAACTTAGAGTATAAGAGATACAGAGAGAGAATAAGGGTATACAAATGATCTATGTTTTATTGTTGAGACTATAGAACTGCTGTTACTCTAATGAGTCAAAGGTTTCTTTTCGTAAAAAGTTAGGTGGCCCTGAAAAGGGTCGTTTTTAATTTTTGGCTTTATATGCCATGGCATAAAAAGCATTTTACACGTTTGTTCCGCCGTCTTTCTCTTTTTCTTTTTTCAAACTTCACTAACTCTATCCACTCATCGATGTTCGTTAGCCATCCCACCTTTCGTCCCACTATATCAGCACAAACCATCCATTCTTCTTTTTCTTCTACTTCACCCAACTTATTTAGTCATTCAGTCATAATCAAGCAATGACTATAGAATCTTAGACATACTCAGCAGGGTGTGACGTCATATGTCGCATGAGCGTTTCTTCTACTTGTTGAACATCGTTTAGTGAAACAAAAAAACCAAAATGGAGAGCATCTATACAGGAGCTATTCAGAAAATTATACTGTTAAGGCATAGGGTTTTTAACCCAAAACAAACGACCCTTTTAAGGGCCACCCATCTTATTCGAAAAGAAACCTTAACTGAAAGCATTCAGTTTTTTTATGTGTCTGTTTGTGTTATACTGTAGTGGTACGTCTAACATATAGTAAGTGAATGTGAACATTCACTAGCTCTTTGCTTGATCGATAACAAATATTACATAGAAATCCAAACTAGTAAATTCTAAAAATAGTAACTTTAAAAACTAGAGAACAACTTCAGTTAGACCTCGGAGAGCTCATTTGGCATCCAAAGCTCGAAGAGTCAACATCGTCAGAACAATCCTCTGGGTGAGTGTTTAATTTTTTTTATTTTATATACAGAAGTACAAAAACGATATAAAATAATACAGATATTTTTTTTTTCACTGCCTGAACATTGAAACTTGTTGAAACGACGTAAGTGAACAACTTCATACTTCACAACATTGTAACTTTTGTACTTTGTCACTTTGAGACTTCATAACTTACAACATTGCGCACGTTGCAACTTTGAAACATAATCACTCTGCAAACTTTGAAACATGAGAACGGTATACACTTGATCACTTTGCAAACTTTGAAACATGAGAATGGTACACACTTGATCACTTTGCAAACTTTGAGAACGTTACACTTGATCACTTTGTAAACTTTAAATACGTTACACACTTTCATGTTCAATGTATCTCTCCTGCCATGAGATTAGTCAGTCTCTCGTTTCCAGTAAAAAGTAATGTATCCCTCATTAGCCGGGATTCCCCGTCTATCCATGAAACTAGATATCCCATGATTCCATATCCAAGATGGCTACCCTTCCTGTTTCACTGTTCATCCTCTCTCTGGTTTAGTGTATACAGACCATATAGAGTAATCTCCCTTTGTTACCCTAGAGTCTATACAGAGAAATCTCCCCTTTGTTCCACCCATACAGTCTATACACAGTGATCTCCCCTTTTCGCCATCTATACATAGTGATCTCCCTTTGTACATACCCATAAACTCTAGTCTTAGTACAATGATAACATGTTCAAGCTTGAGTCAGGGTTACGAGCTCGGACTACCGCTTCTCGCGCTCGTCAACTTACGTAAACTATCGCCGACTGTGGCGAAACCTACTACTGATTTCATTCCAAGTCTCAAACCTGGAAAAACCCAAAGTTTCGGTTCTAAAATTAGATTCACTCTCAACCCAAAACTGGAAAAACCCAACTTCTAGTTTTAGCCGCTGACCTCTCGTGAACTCGCGTGACCTCTCTTGACCCCGACCTCTTGTAACGAAGGCTCTTATTGGCTCGTTATCCAAGATTGCTGCCTCCAGAATCTTCCACTTCCGGTCATAGACACGCCTCCAAATTCAACGATTGGCTCTATCTCCTTATTGCCAATACAATATTATCTCACTTCCGGTATGACGTACTTCCGGTATGACCTCACTTCTGGTATGACACACTTTCGGTTATAACGTCACTGGCGGCTCCATGGCACGCATTTTGAATTGACCAATCAGAAGCCAGGGTTCTGATGACGTCATCAACAACGCCACTGGTGGCGCCCCTGGCGCCAAAATTCAAAATGCCTGCCATCGAGCTGTCTATTACTACTCACATAATGGCCTTCAATAGAAATATCACATAATGACATTCAAAAGAAATATCACACGATGACCAATAAAAATATCAAATAATGACCTTCAATAGAAATATCACATAGTGACCTTTAATAGATATATCCTAACATAATGACCTTTAATAGAAATATTTTATGAAGACTTTCAATTGAAATATCACATATTGACCTTCAATAGAAATATCACATAATGACCTTCAATAGAAATATCACATATTGACCTTCAATAGAAATATCACATAACAATCTTCAATAGAAATATCACATATTGACCTTCAATAGAAATATCACAAATGACCTTCAATAGAAATATCACATAATGACCTTCAATAGAAATATCACATATTGCCCTTCAATAGAAATATCACATAATGACCTTCAATAGAAATACCACATAATGACCTTCAATAGAAATATCACATAATGACCTTCAATAGAAATATCACATAGATCTACATCTAAAGACCTTCAATAGAGGTATCACATAGTCTAATTACTGTCAATAAATATTTCACTTAACGACATGAATAGAAATAGATCTATCACATATTGACATTCAGTAGAAATATCATATAATGACCTTCAATTGACATATTACATAATGACATAGATAGCAATATCTGCAAAATTATATTTTTGATTAGATCTATATACATGTTTATAGTATTTTGATTTAGATAACACCATTTAAATTCCAAAGTTTTCTAAAGCTAAGATAGTCAACCTTTTACAGTGGTTACTCATAGACGGATTTCGACTATACTTTTATATTTGTCATTTGGCCTTGTATGATACCACTTTCTCTTTAGAAAAATACATATATATTTTAAATTGGAGCTCAACTGATGAAATGTAATTGACAGAAACGATCGTCTTGAGCATTATAACTTTGGTATTATGTTTATAATATTTAGTCCTTTAAGCCTGATTGCTGCTTTAATTAAAATATTATTATTATTATTATTATTATTATTATCAGCGATATATAAAGCTAATAGCTATTAGCTTTATATATCGCTGTTATTATTATTATTATTGAACTGTTCATTTTGTTTAATTTGAAATAAATATATTAATTTAATTTTATGTTACCCCGGTATTTCAATAATTTAACCGGATAAACCTAAATACTCCGTTTTTGATCAAGCTTTTAACTTTCAATTAAACGTTCGTATGACATAGATGATCTAAAAAATATGGCAGCTCCTATTCGGCCTAATGTGCTTTTAAGACAACTATGCACGTTATACAAGAATTTCACAAGTAGTCAAGGTCTTCAGGTTGCAAATGGTAATTTACACACATCTACTATAAAACTGTCGTTTAATTAAGAATATACAGAATGCTATATATTGCTGACATACTCGATTGCGAAATGAAATGTCAAGTTCACGGACTCGTGATCCATCACTCGATCCTTCAGGCTTCACTGACAATAACCACTGAATACGTTGTGTGCGCGGGTTTGTTCCAGCACGGTGCCCTACCCAGTCCTGATCACCCCACTCAGCTCGTTTTGCACGTTCCTTTACCTGCCCGGTCTTATTTTTTTACGTTGAGCAGAAAACAAAAAACGGTGAGCGCGATATATCCATACTACCATAGACATAGTGTCAAGGTGATACTATAACTAAATGAAGAACTCTATAGATTTTTGGGAGGTTTAATGGGTGTTATCAAGTTGTATTTACTTAGAATCATTGCATTCAATACAAACAACTTACATATATGTACTTTTATTGACAAAAAAAAAATGGAATTTTATAGATTTATGATAGAAATAATATAAGTTACACTATTTATAGATGCACTTTTCCATGGGTCCATGGAAATGCCAAAAACACTGAAAACAAAAAGGAATTATCGAAACCACCAGAAAAAGCACTGAAAACACCAATGTAAATCCGACAAACAACTTAAATATTATAGATATTGATATTTGGATCCCATATGTAAAATTTTACAGAAATTTGATACATATGAAAGAAGTTATTTTGATATTTTAATACACAAGTCATGCCGATGAACTCTGTTTGACACAGTAAACATAACATCATACATTTTGTATTCAACTTGTGTTAGATGCATACTGGTATATTAAGTCTTGTTGTATTTCTGAATAAAAATGAAAAAAATTAAAGGTTTTACATAATTCGAGTCGAATACGCACCTACATGTAGATGTCAATTAGGATGCAAATCTGAGCTCACACGTGTAACTTGTGTATCTGAAATAATATCGTTATAACTTTTTTGAAATGCATCAAAATTATGTTAAACTTTACATTGGGGAGCCAAATATAAATATTTTTAATAATAAAGTTGTTTGTCTGATTTATATTGGTGTTTTCAGTGCTTTTTCTGGTGTTTTCGGCAAATTGTTACTGTTTTCGGTATTTCCATGGACTGCTTTTCCATCGTGTTTTCTTTTCCGAATAAACTTTTAACTTATTATTATTTTTTGTTGAATTGATTCTTTTTTTTAATTCAACGATCATTTTATACCAGCCGTTTTATACCTCTCGTATTCTAGATATACAGCCAGGTCGTTGTTTCAAGATGGGCAGCACAATTTATCCAAAACATCAAATAGTTATGTCTAATACTGTGGATAAATGTTTTTATTTCTGATAACGGATATGGAAATAATCATTTTGAATTATATTTTGGGATAAAAATGACGGTTTAACAGGTTTGTATAAAAAGTCAATGCAGTATGAGTTTGTGAATTTCGCTCCAGGATGTGTGCATATGCATGACACTTTTGAAGCACAAATGTAATATTACCAAAATATTTCCTGTAAATGATATCCAATAAAATAATATTTACGTTGGAATCCGCCATTTCTGGACTCCAACTCCCACTACTATTCGTGAACATCAAACACATATTGGCTTAATTTTAGTGAGAACGATGTAGCTAGGCTAATCATTTTATATTAAAACTTTTTATACATGCTTATTTCATTTATATATTTTCTTAAAAAAGTTGTTGGAAGGTGTTTTTGTTTTGGGTGTTTTGGGGTAGTTTTGGGTAAATCGTGCTGTCGTTTCAAGATGGCTTCTGCTACTGTGATTCTAGTAGATTGTAAATAAAAAAAAACCCTATATGATTCGATTGTTAAACTCATTATTCCCGTAAGATTTGTAATATTTGGATTGCCTGTGATCTAAAGATTACAGTTCTGCTATTTTTGCATAGACAAAATCAGAAATAGGGAAAATAAAGCTAGAGGTCTTTAGGGTTTTTCAGAGTTCTTTAGAGTTTTAGGGTCGCCGATACTGTCATGCCAATTTTCATAAACTGATTTTATAAATGTAAAAATATATCAAAATAATGATTCATTAGCAAAATTTCATAGTTATATTGATATGATTTCATTTTGGATTAATAGCTATAATCAGATACATAGGGCCAGTGATTTTCTGTTTCAAATTTGCTACAATTCTGTTTTCAGTTTTGGTGAATTCTGTTTTTAAGTTACATTCTGGTGATGTTATTTTAATTTTCTTGACGTTATTGTAATTTTTGACATTTTCATTAGAAAACCACTCCTAACCGAAGGAAATAAAAAAAAAATTCCAAAAAATTGATGTATTAATGGAGTCATTTTGGAGGATTCCGTAGGTATTCTTTAATTTACCTTGATGTACGAGTGATATAAATTTCGCCCTAGTTATTGTATTGTTGTAGAGCATCACCACGTGACACCGAAGCCTTACTGTTTTATAAATAGATCAATGTGTTTCCCATGATTAGTTACCTCATTATTGTCACCAGCCCTGTTAATAGTTTATTGATTAAGAGATAATTTATGTTAAGTAGCCAGCAAAAATATATACCTGGTGTGTAGATAGAACAGTAGTTTTTGTCTGAATACATTGGAACCTGTCCTAACTCATTGACCCCAAAAGACACATTTGGATTTGTCTAAGTCCTTGATTTACAGAAGAGTCCATTGTTTTTCAGGGGTTGATGAATTAAGAGATCACTGTCATAAAAGATCACCTGTCATGAGACACCACATTCTGAAAACCACTTGGTTAAATTGTAACAGGCAAGGAAAAATGTGCGGCCAGACTGGGAATCGAACCAAGGACACTCTTACCAACTGAGCTATCCTGCTAGTGTTAGGACTGTCCTGGGTTTGACGCCTGTCATAATCCTTTAGATTAAACCGCTTTTGAGAGACCACCTACCTTGACAGACCACATTTCAGTGGCAGAAGAGGTGGTCTCTCAAGACAGTTCCACTGTTCAAGAGAAAGTAACCAATGACTTAATATTGCTTTACATGATTATAACTGACAGTATATGTCAGCTGTTGGTTTCTGTTAAAAGAGGCTGCGTCACTAAATGACTAAGTCTGTTTTATATTTCAGAGGTCAACAGTATTTGGAGAGGGAAAGTGAAATATGATAAAAGTATATCGTTCTGTGTCAACAGAGCATTCCATTCTACAGCTGTCCAGAATACTAGAAGGTAAGTACAAACTGTGATTGAATTTAGTAATAAAGATCATGTGCATAATTGTATAATACTCACATGATAGTTTATACTGTCAGTTTTTTTAACTTATGATCATCAACCACTGAAGTCACATTTGGACTTGCCCATTTCAAAGAATGGTTAAATCCATTATGATTTATTTAGGGGTGATTGATTTAAAATCAAAATGTGATGATAATTTTACATGCAATATCAATTTGTTCACTCCTGAATTATGACAGTAGACCATACTGTTTATTGATTTGGGTGAGTCTAAATGTGACCACAGGGGTTGATGGCTAAGGGCCAAAAAATTCTACATGTATTTTGTTAACATTTGTTAACTTTTGTACATGAAGATGGAATCACATATGAATATATCCTCAAGAGCCCATATTGTGACAGGCCATACTGTCCCATCACATTGAAACTTTTATCAAGCAATGTCTGTCAAAATTTATCAGTGTAGTAAAAACCTCATTAGGCGCAGTATCTATCCGTGTTGTCATTTTATTTTGAAAGACATTCTTATGTTTTCTATTCATGAAACAAGTTCCACTCAGCGATAGTTAGACACCACCATTATTGGATCCTAAGTTCGATGATTATGTCATATAATGTTGTGCACACAATATAGCCCAAACAAAACATGTGATTTCCATTGCTTACTGTCCATGCTTACTGTCCATGCTTAGCAGAAGATAAAGCTTTGAGTTCATAGTGAAAGGTTTGATCCATTTATCGTGTTATTCAATTTTTACCAAATGAGGAATAACTGAACGGAACATTTTTGGAGCATGCTGGTAGAAAAAATATAATAACTTGCATGCTTCCAGCACATTCTCACAAATATTATGTCAGGAGGAAGCAATTGTTTATTTTCACACTTGTGTACGTTTTCATACATGATACTGCATGATTAAATGAAATATACCTTGATATATCTTTATTGAGCTGTTTAAAATGCTTAGCATGCGGATATGAAAATATCAGTTACATGAAATTCTTATTCAACAAAAGGCTGAAAGAGTCCATGGTCCTGCAATATAAGCCTTTGACCTTGGGCCTCATGAATGTCACAATTCTGAAAGAAAATTGTCCCAGTGGGTTTTTTTTAAGAAATATAGTCCATTTGGTCTCCATTGAAACTGGGGTTTTGTTAAATGTCTTAAATTACACTTAATCATCAAATTTGAATTTTACAGCAATGTTTTTCAATTTACCATACATTACTGAATTGTGAATATGCAAATTTTTGGTTTGCTAACAAAAATTTTACCCATTTATTGTAATACAAAATGTTGTAATAGTTTGTGTGGGCAAATGCACAGTTGATAAAATAGCACCCATAATTCTTACTGATTTATGCATAAGTAGGTCATATGCAAATTAGAAACTCTGGGATACATATATATTGCAGTGTAGACTGACATGGGATTGTATCAGAATTACATTATTTTTTATTAACTGAAAAATATCAGAATTATAAAGTCTGAATCATATTTAAATTAAACTTTAATATAATGCACAAAACTATGTTACTGAAATAATTTTCATTTTATTAGTAGTATTCTTGGCATCTGGATGTAAAACAACATAAAAATAACAAAAAAATGTTAATTTGAAACTAGATGATCCCTCATTGCCCAATCTGCTGGAATTAAGTGTGTGACAAGTTAGGCCTATTCATGCATGTATGTATAAAATGTGAATTGAATCATGTCCTTCTGTTTTGAAATATGTGTTTATCCTTTATATAAATTTAATTACATCCGTTGGATATTATGACAAAATGATATTGAATCAAGGGATCTGTATATTTTCATATATGATATATGGGTATTGCATATAAGTAGCAGGCACACTGACTATTTTTAGGTAACCATGTGGTTTGAAAACTCCTTATTTTTACAGTATTATGGCTATTCAATGTATTGGAATTACACCCATGTAATTTTTCTTAAAATTAGTAAGAAATACAACATTGTTAGTAATGGGAAACTTTTCCCCCTTATTTGTTTGATGCAATTAAAATCCATTTTTAGTCATGTATAACCTTTAAAATAACAATGATGAGTATCTTAAATATATAACTTATGTAGTTTTTGCAAAAAATGACAAAATCCCAGTTTCATTGAAGAGCAAATGGACTATACATATACACTGAAATATTCAAAAGTTTATATTGGACAATAGATCACTATACATCACCTATTTAGTTACGTGTAAATATGATGTACTGTACATCAGGGGCCAACAGTCAACAACAGTTTTGCTTGTGAAACAAAGTTTTCTTATTCTACAGTATAAATAACATTTTACAAAGATAATAATACATTGTTTGTAATTACAGATTTCAGGAGTTTAGTACTGTGACAGAAGCTAAAGTAATCCAAAATGAACAGAAACCCACAAATACAGGTCAGTTGTTCCTTATATACACATTTAAATGCTTCCTGTAAGCTTTCTGGTAAAGGTGTTTCACATCACACTCAACAATTTCTCAGTTATATGATGGTGACCAGTTTTCATTGGTGGAGGTGAAAACAGTGTACCCTGGAAAAGAACAACAACCTTTGGCAAGTAAACTGGCAAACAGTCTCACAAAATCAGCTGTCAGAGGCTCCAGCCAAGTTCACACCTGTTTTGACTAAACATGAGACTGAGAGACTTCATGATTTAGAGTGCAATGCTGTAAACACTGTACCATGGAGACCCCCATGAGTATTGCAAGGCCCTAGGCTACTGGAATTGTGGAAAAACACATTTTTACAAAGACAAGAAAAAAATTGTTTTATGTCAGCAAAAATTCTACAATATTATTGTATTTTCTGTATGTATATTTTCTAAGGAATGTTAAAAACATAGTTACAAAACAAACAGGGAAATAAACATTGTAAAACTACCAAGGGTACATTTTTCCAAATCCCGACTGTAATGTACCTTTTCATTCTTCTCCTGCCTATGGTGTTTTCATTTCACAACTTATATGTTTATGCAAGGGCATGCTCCTCTTATGACTGTTTTATTCTGAGAGTCAAAAGTCTTAAATAAAGTACTTGCACAGGAATATGTTGTTGACCAATTGAAATAGTCACTAAGGAAGCTTTATGGTCGATACAGGGATCTTGTTAAACAACATGAAGTCTGCCTCTCAGGAATGTTTGTATTCTGGGGCACGACCATATACAGTGGCTCCCTTTCACCAATCAGATCTAAAACTAACTGATGACCTTTCACCAAGCTTGACCTTTCCAACAAACTCAAGAGGTTTCCGTGGAACATTTGTGATGGGTGTAGCATGCTAACAAGGGGACTCTGACTTCTTCTGGACACTTGATGCCATCTTGTTTGGGATTACCCAGTAGCAATTGTTCTTTGTGTTGAGACTTTTGTCTAATTTGCATATTTTAATGGACTTGGAGTTTCGAATATCATTCGTACTTTTCAGTTTTACTTGTACACCAAGTCTGAATAATAAGTACAATTCAAACCAAAACAAAAAACACCTACATATCAAAAACACATCAGTACATTTACATACAAATACACAAATATACAAAAACATCTACATATCAAAAACACATCAGTACATTTACATACAAATACACAAATATACAAAAACATCTACATATCAAAAACACATCAGTACATTTACATACAAATACACAAATATACAAAAACACCTACATATCAAAAACACATCAGTACATTTACATACAAACAGGTAAATATACAAAAACACCTACATATCAAAAACACATCAGTACATTTACATAGAAACATGTTAATGTACAAAACACCTACATATCAAAAACACATCAGTACATTTACATACAAATACACAAATATACAAAAACACCTACATATCAAAAACACATCAGTACATTTACATACAAATACACAAATATACAAAAACACCTACATATCAAAAACACATCAGTACATTTACATACAAATACACAAATATACAAAAACACCTACATATCAAAAACACATCAGTACATTTACATACAAATACACAAATATACAAAAACAACTACATATCAAAAAACACATCAGTACATTTACATACAAATACACAAATATACAAAAACACCTACATATCAAAAACACATCAGTACATTTACATACAAATACACAAATATACAAAAACACCTACATATCAAAAACACATCAGTACATTTACATACAAATACACAAATATACAAAAACACCTACATATCAAAAACACATCAGTACATTTACATAGAAACACGTAAATATACAAAAACACCTACATATCAAAAACACATCAGCACACTTACATACAAACACGTAAATATACAAAAACACCTACATAAAACACATCAGTACATTTACATATAAACACGTAAATATACAAAAACACCTACATATCAAAAACACATCAGTACATTTACATACAAACACACAAATATACAAAAACACCTACATATCAAAAACACATCAGTACATTTACATACAAATACACAAATATACAAAAACACCTACATATCAAAAACACATCAGTACATTTACATAGAAACACATAAATATACAAAAACACCTACATATCAAAAACACATCAGTACATTTACATAAAAACACATAAATACACAATAAAACCTACATATCAAAAACACCTCAGTTACATTTACATAAAAATACGCATCAGTATATTTACATAGAAACACAAAAATACATAAGTACATTTAGATACAAGTACACAAAAATACATGAGTACATTTATATAGAAACACACAAAATCACACAAGTGCATTTATATAGAAACACACAGAGAAACACAACAGTACATTTATATAGTAACACACAGAAACACATCAGTACATTTATATAGTAACACACAGAAGGAACATCAGTACATCTTATATAGTAACACACAGAAACACATCAGTACATTTATATAGTAACACACAGAGAAACACATCAGTACATTTATATAGTAACACACAGAGAAACACATCAGTACATTTATATAGAAACACACAGAAACACATCAGTACATTTATATAGAAACACACAGAAACACATCAGTACATTTATATATTAACACACAGAGAAACACATCAGTACATTTATATAGTAACACACAGAGAAACACATCAGTACATTTATATAGTAACACACAGAAACACATCAGTACATTTATATAGAAACACACAGAGAAACAAATGAGTACATTTATATAGTAACACAGAAACACATGAGTATGACTTTATATATTAACACACATAGAAACACATGAGTACAATTATATAGTAACACACAGAAACACATGAGTACATTTATATAGAAACACACAGAGAAACACATGAGTACATTTATATAGAAACACACAGAGAAACACATGAGTACATTTATATAGAAACACACAGAAACACATGAGTACATTTATTATGTGAAACACGGTGGTCTGAGAAACACATGAGTAACATAGACCTAGATACACACGCGAAAAGAGGCACATGAGTACATTTATATAGAAACACACCTGAAAACACATGAGTACATTTATATATTAACACACAGAGAAACACATGAGTACATTTATATAGAAACACAGAGAAACACATGAGTACATTTATATAGAAACACACAGAAACACATGAGTACATTTATATATTAACACACAGAGAAACACATGAGTACATTTATATAGTAACACAGAAACTCAACAGTACATTTATATAGTAACACACAGAAGTCGGTATGTAGTATATTTATATAGAAACACACAGAGAAACACAGTGAGTACTAATTACTATATTTTAGAAACACAGAGAAAACACATGAGTACATATTTATGTTAGAAACTTGTTCAAGAAACACATGAGTACATTTATATATTAACACACATAGAAACACATGAGTACATTTATATAGTAACACAGAAACTCAACAGTACATTTATATAGTAACACACAGAAACACATGAGTACATTTATATAGAAACACACAGAAACACATCAGTACAATTATATATTAACACACAGAGAAACACATCAGTACATTTATATAGTAACACACAGAAAAACTTCATCAGTACATTTATATTAGTAACACACAGTCCAAAGCACATCAGTAATTTTATATAGAAACACACAAAGAAACACATCAGCCACATTTATAGTGTAACACACAGAGAAACACATCATTACATTTATATAGTAACACACAGAGAAACACATCAGTACATTTATATAGTAACACACAGAGAAACACATCAGTACATTTATATAGAAACACACAAAGAAACACATCATTACATTTATATAGTAACACACAAAGAAACACATCTATTTTACATACTTATAGTAACACACAGAAACACATCAGTACATTTATATAGTAACACACAGAGAAACACATCAGTACATTTATATAGAAACACACAGAGAAACACATCAGTACATTTATATAGTAACACACAGAGAAACACATCAGTACATTTATATAGTAACACACAGAGAAACACATCAGTACATTTAAATAGTAACACACAGAAACACATCAGTACATTTATATAGTAACACACAGAGAAACACATCAGTGCATCAGTTGTTATAGAAACACACTCATGAAACACATCATTACATTATAGAAACACATCAGTACATTTATATAGTAAACACACAGAGAATGTAAACATCATGTCTTTGCTTCAGTACATTTATATGGATGGCATGTAACACACAGAAACACTTCAGTACAATTATTTAGTAACACTCAGAGAAAAACATGTAAGTCCATTTATATAGTTACACAGTGGCCTCAACACATCAGTACATTTATATAGTAACACACAGAGAAACACATCAGTACATTTATATAGTAACACACAGAGAAACACATCAGTACAATTATATAGTAACACACAAATACACATATACAGTGAGACTAAGGTACTGGACATTTTGGATAAAAAAGAAATTGAATACAGATTGATGATTGTTTATATTTACTGTTTTAGGTCTTCTTCAACAAGTTAACAATGCTTTACAATACCAAGATGTAGGACGCTTATTTGCTGTGGTGCATGTTCGTGGAAAACAAAGAAAAGTCACTGCCGAAGATATCATTGTAGTGGAGGGGGATTTCCAACCTACCGTAGGCGACAGAATTAGATTAGAGAAGGTATGTGTGTATCAAACATATATCTTTGAAGTCACGTTGAGTGTAATCCTTTCAGCTGAGATGACAAAAAAAAAAAACTTCATACCATTCTTAAGATTCCTTCTACCTTTCAAGTGTACAAAGGATTCCCAAACACAGTTCCAATTTAGCACAAGTCGAAATTTCTTGGTACAACACAATTTTTTTAATTATAGGGTTTTAGCAATTCAACCTTAGTGTTTGGAGGAGAGAAACCCGATTTTTAAAATACCCGGGAACCTGATATATACCCTGTGCTGACCTGAAGTGAGAGACTTCATAGTTCAAAGCGTGATTTTCTAACCACGGAAATTTGTCTGTTATTGATAGTTCTCATGACTGTTTAACACTTGCCTCAGTAAAGAATTAAGATGTTTTCATCTATTTTAGGTACTTATGGTTGGTTGCAAGGACTTCAGTTTGGTAGGGAGACCAACACTCAGGTGAGCCAATTTTTAGTCAAAGTCTATTGTTTTGATAGAATTGCTTCAACTGGAAATCCTTTAGTCAGAAAGTATGTCCAGTAGTTGATCAGAATTCAGAATACTGTATACCTGGAAATTTTCTCCCCTGGTTATTTTCGCCCATTTACAACAGAAAACATTCATTCCATCTTAAATTCGCCATTAATAGCCTCATAGATGGCATGTATGTCCGTGCATCAGTTGTTAGCAGTGGCCTCATGGATGGCATGTAAACATGTATGTCCGTGCTTCAGTTGTTAGCAAGTGGCCTCATGGATGGCATGTAAACATGTATGTCCGTGCTTCAGTTGTTAGCAGTGGCCATATGGATGGCATGTAAACATGTATGTCCGTGCTTCAGTTGTTAGCAAGTGGCCTCATGGATGGCATGTAAACACGTGTGTCCGTGCTTCAGTTGTTAGCAGTGGCCATATGGATGGCATGTAATCATGTATGTCTGTGCTTCAGTCATTTAGCTTGAAATTTTTGCTTTCATTTAAATACTGAATAACAATATTTTCAATATTTACAGCCGGAATATGGTCAGCGTAGAGGCCACTGTAGTAGAGAAGACATTGTCCCACTTCAGAATTAACTTTAATTACATCAAAAGGAAAAACTACAAAAAATTCAAAGGTAAGTTGTATACTAGTATCTTGTAGTCTCTAAAGTTCATCATTATCACTTCACAGGAACGTGGTAACAAGCAACACTTGCATAATGACATCAACATAATCCTCATTTCACAGGACAATAGTAATCATGTTTACATTTTTACAAAAACAACTTCACTGTGTAAAGTTTTATTCTCTAGTTTATTTTACAATTTTTTCAGTAGTGGGGGTGAAAGAGAAAAATTTGTTACAATACACATAAGTAAAAATTTCATTGACCATATACAGTCCAATGCCGATTATCCAGACTGAGTGGACCCTTATACACAGGTTCAGTTTAAAAAGTCAAGAAAATCAGTCATAAACAGGTAAATCCTTATATAATGGCCGCGAATATATATATTGTTAAAGTATGTCTGTACATCCAAAATAGCTAGAGTGTTGAGCTGGCCATTCTCAGTGAACATGTCACTAGGAAACATTGATGTTTTCACAGGCATGTTGTTATTTTAATCACTTTATGAGTAGAAGTAAAAGCAGCACTTTATAAAGCTTATAGACCTAACATACATGTGTGTATGAAAAAAAGACGATTTCACTTCATATTAAACTGCAAGGCTAATTTGAATCACGTGTAGATCTAGATCCTTGTGTAGCCTACTTCATGTCCTTAATTTTACACCTTCATTTGTTCACCCATTAATAGGAATGGGAAAATCACGTAAGTGCAAGCTCACTGACATTATCTTTAGTCCCAAAACTCACTGTAATTTGAAGAAATCTGATACTTTGGTCTGTCGCAAACTTCTTTGAGTATTGACCTAGATTTTCATAGCATGGGCCCAATGTGGGGCGCCTCTAGCACATTACTGTTTGAATCATTATCACAATGCTTGTTAAATCTATTATTGTTTCTAATCGTCAATGTCTTAATTTTGTATGTGACATATATCAATTTTAAAGAAGTTACACAGGTGAGAAAATTTAATTTTTACATGACTTGGTAGTGTCATCATTCTGAAATAATTTTTACAACTTTCCTCCCCATATCTCACCCCTCCATGTTTGCCAACTTCTGGACAGTCAGTAACACGTCCTTGGCTCGCATTCACCCATAGCACTAATCAATTTGGAATCAAAATAAAGATTGAAACTGATATCGTATATTGGTAAGAAATATTTATTTATTTGAAATGTTTTTGAAGTTGGAGTTTTGATGATTGAAACTTCTTAACAGACACATGTCACGACATTTGTGACCATTAATGTTGAAGAAGATCTATGTCAGCTGTGGTGTAATCCAGTTTGTATTATCTCAGATCCCTTATAAAAAGTAAAACAACACTGTTATTTCAAACAAAAAACCGGAATGACCGGTGTTCTGTTGCTATTTCAATCACTGTTAGAAATACAAGGCATTTTGTGAAACTTTTCTCAGTGAATTTATGAAATGTACATTCGAAATTTACCGTTGGTAAAAATATTGGGGGACATGGCATTTGTCAGTACGAGCGAAAAAATTTGTATAATCAGTGTTAGACTGTACAAGTAAACTGGTGTACTTCCTTGATCAGGTTATAGTTGCATGGTTCCTGTCTTATGTACAACCCCCCCCCCGAAATGGGATGGTCTTGAAATTCATTTGTGTATCCCAGAGATGCCACCCTACCCTAGAGATACCAACGAACTTAAAAGATACATCCCTACCCAAAGATGCCACCCAACTGCAGAGATACCACCCAACTGCAGAGATACCACCCTACCTAGAAATGCCACCAAACCCTAAAGATACCACTCAACCCTAGTGATGCCACACTACCTAGATATGCCCCCTACCTAGAGATGCCACCCAACTTTCTCACAAAAATCAGCTTAGGTTCCAGCAGGGCTCTAACCAGAAGTGTACAAGTATGTTTTAGTGATAAACAGAAAATAAAATGATATACCAGTGTGTATTATCAGAAACTTCTGGTGATATAAGCCCTGCTGGAACCGAAGATGATTTTGGGATAAATTTTGCCACTTGCAGAAGGCCAGTGGTCTCTTTCTAGTTGCATTGTTACCTTCACTGTTAAAAACTGGTGCCACCATAAAAGTGAAAAATTGTTGAGTGTACCAAAACAAAACAAAAAAATGGATTGGCGTAATATGACCATGTGTATATCTCCATTATGATTTGCTTTCATTTAGGTCATAAACCTATAAATATATGTTATTTCACTGTAAGGTCTGTAATGTAAAGCTTTGATTATTTTGGTTTTTTTTTGTTATTTCCAGTGAGAAGGATGCCACAAACCATGCTTCTAATAAATAGTATTGAACTTCTGCAGAAAGAGGTAGACTCTTAGGCTGTTGTTATGACAAATGGGAGATTCCTAGACGGCTGTCATGACAACCAGGAGCTGTTTGTATTGCATTGAAAGAGATGTCAGTAATTGTATATAGATAAAAATCTCAGCACTTAGATGATAAATATCCATGAATATAAATGATAAAATACTTCCTATGAATGACAGTATGTATGTTGATAATTATTTGTACAGAAAGGGCACCTGCTATGATGGACAAACACAAGAGATACAGAACAAATCCAACTTGTGAAGATTGATCTATATAAACAATTAACTATCATGCAAGACGTTCATATTTACACAGTAAATTTTCATCTAGACAAAATATTGATGTTCCTGAAATAAAATGATTTGTATTTACTATTAGATTTTCATGTATTTATGATAGATGCATGTTTATAGTGGATGTTTGTGAATTTTCAACTGGAATTGTAAGTCTTCTTCATGCTCCACTGTTGTAAGTTTAATTGTAGCTGACAGTATTTGTAGTTTCTGTTGCAGTTATCACAACTAAGTTTAATATGTCAATAAACATTTATTTAGAGATTTGCTTTGGTTAGTTACTCCACATGTACTATGGTACACCCCCCCCCCCCCCATAAACTTTTAATGTCATTGTTCCATTCCTTCACCAAACTTGGCGATTCAATGTCAAAAATTTATAGATATTATCATTTTTCTATATATTTCATATAAAACCACAATTTTTCAAAGAAAATATTTTGAAATCATTTCTTATCCCAGTAGTATAGACATTTGAGTTAGAATGTATTAACACTAATAGTCTGTAACCGATTTATAAAAAACAAAAACTGATATTTCATTGTATTTTTTTTTTTTATTATTTTTCTTATTCCAAATGCAACTTACACATGGTGCATTGTACATGTATTTTAGAATCTAATAATATACATTTCATTATCAGAACTCTTAGAATATACTGAGCCATCTTCTAAGAATAATTTCTTTAGATCTTCTACAAGTCTTGTTGGCATTACAGGTCTTACAGAGACAAATGAACACATAACAATCAGATATAAATAAATAAAATTAACACGTGCACATTCAAATACATGTACAGTGAAATCTCATTAAGTCGAAATACTGGTTTCATCAAAGTTGAACGACTGGTCCCAAACTTTACTATATATTTATACCACTTTTATTCTTGACATCTCTAAGTATATTTCTGGTCCATGGTATCGAAATGATAAAGAATTGTAACCTGTTATCTCAATATTAATCTCTGCAATTTTCTTAGGTTTAATTTTTGTACTCGAAGCATTGTAACCAATTACTTGTTTACCTGTAAAACACATGTCAATCAACTCGAGTTAACAAGTCATGGTTAAGGGTTAAGTAATAAATGCTTAAATCAAATTTAAATTAAACAGTAGTCCAAGTAGATTAATTTGTTGTCCAATAAGAATAGAAAATATGTGAATAGAAAATTTTGATTATATCGGATTTCCGATATCACAAAGTAAATTGGGCAGTCTCGTGAATTTCAAGATAATGAGGTTCCACTGTATATTCTCTAGACTTGAACTTCTATAATGTAATAATTCAAATGTACATTTTTGTTTTATTTATACAACTTATGTAGCCATGTATCACACTGTCCAGGACAACATGGATAATGTTTTTAAAGTATGACTTGCAAATAAACACGTCTATCTTAAGCTCTGCTGGAGCTATTGTTTACTCACAATCAAAGCAACATACAGAGGTGTAGTTTGCCCGTTTACTTGAGGAAGGCCGGTGGTCGCTTCCTGGGTACATTGTAACAGTTCTCTATACCATTAAAAACTGGCCGCCAACAAATAACTTAAAAATTGTTGAGTGTGGCACTTTTTATATAGGCATGATATATAAGACATTATCGCTTAAAACAAAATTGACACAATAACTAAGTGTAAATGGCTTTAAGGTGAAACATTAAACTCTGCGGTAAGCATAAGGCACTATAGAACCCTTACATCAATAGCACTGGTAAACGCTGGTGACATCTCCATGTTTGAAATATGTTTTACACCACTCTCAACAAAATTGGTCAGTTATTGAGTTGCAGCTTGTTTTTAATGGCGCAGGAGAGAACCCAGTTACAATGTATCAGTGGAGAGACCACAAGCCTTCCGCAAGTACACTGACAAACTTTCTCACATAACAAGCTTAGGCTCAATATATTTGAGTAAAAGTCTTGGCAAGATATAAAATAACAAGAAAACAAACAAATCTACGGTTTTTCAATTAAAATGTTTGAAATACTGGCCAAGGTAAGTCACCTGTACATAAGGTCAAAAATGTATTCTACCTTGATTGAATGTTAGAAGTTTTAACTTACGAAAGGAGTGCTTGCAGTATACTTTGCAATTAAAAGTCATTTCCTTTCCTCTCTCTCCTATTTTTTCATATAGAAATAATAAAGTGCAGTAAATACAATTATTAGGCTTATAATAGTGATACTTGAAGCAGAAATATTTTGGTTTACATAAATGTTTTATATATTTCAAACAATTCAAAATGTAAATGTTAGACACTGAAATATTTCATCGTTATTGATTCAATTTTATAGATATAAACAGAATAGTATCAGAACTTACTTTTAAACCTGTGACATGACTCGACTTTAGGAAACGTGACTTTATATGGCTTAACTTTAGGACATGTGACTTGATACAACTTGACTTTAGTACATGTGACTTGATACAACTTGACTTTAGTACATGTGACTTGATACAACTTGACTTTAGTACATGTGACTTGATACAACTTGACTTTAGTACATGTGACTTGATACAACTTGACTTTAGGACCTGTGACTTGATACAACTTGACTTTAGGACATGTGACTTGATACAACTGGACTTAAGGACATGTGACTTGATACAACTTGGCTTTAGTACATGTGACTTGATACAACTGGACTTAAGGACATGTGACTTGATACAACTTGGCTTTAGTACATGTGACTTGATACAACTGGACTTAAGGACATGTGACTTGATACAACTGGACTTAAGGACATGTGACTTGATACAACTTGGCTTTAGTACATGTGACTTGATACAACTGGACTTTAGGACCTGTGACTTGATACAACTTGACTTTAGTACATGTGACTTGATACAACTGGACTTAAGGACATGTGTCTTGATACATCTCAAGACTATATATTGTACTCGTGATGTTGGAGATTCTTTAGTAGAACTACATGTATTGTATACCTGGAAATTTTCACTCCTGTTTAATTTTTCGCCCTTAGATGAGAGGACAAATATAAAATGAAAGTGAAATTTTCAAGGTAAATAATTGAAGTATGACAACCATGAGACTGGTAATTTATGTCAAATTGAAGATGGGTGAATATGTTTTCTGCCTAAAAAGGGCAAAAATAATCAGAATGAGGAATGAAAATTATATATAGTTATATCTTACATGTATTGACAAGCAATATGCATTATTTTTTTTTTTTCGATTTGAAATTTAATATACCATCAATCTTCGTACCATGTCTGCCTACAACTAATTTACCATTTAGTATCATGCTCTGATGAAATGATCAAAATATAGACACCCTTTTATCATTCACTGTCCTCATTCTAAGCACAACCCACTTCTTGTGTACCTTTATTCAACTTTGTATAACAAAACAATGATTTTCTTTGAAACAAAGCACAATATGTTTAATCATCCGGGCAAGTTCTGTGTACCTCGCCATGCCACAACAAAATCCTGAATTGTCAACAAAATAAATAAAGTGGGTTGTACAATTTTATATACAGCTATCAGACTCGGCTTCTGGATTGAATGTATTGCTTGGCATTGGGAAAATGAGGATTAAAACCTGAACCAGATATCTTGTACACAACACGTGATAAATAGATCAGTTTGATCCTGAGCCTGATTTGACTTTATGAACACTTGGCACATATCGTACATTATCTGGACGCTGAGACGTGAATGAGGATGTTGGCCAGGAACCGGTGGAACCTAGTGAAAAGAAAGTGATATATGTAATAAGAATACAATTCAGAATTTTCACTTGCTATCATTTTTTAGTTCAACTAGAATTTCATTCCAGTCAGAGTTTCATATTTGTAGTACAAATGCTATTTAGTTGTCAACAGATTCAACAAAAACTTTGTATTCTATGAATTACATACATGTATTTACACAGAATGTGAATAGCAAAAATTAATTAGTTATGCTACTGCACTGGACTGTAATTCAACTCTTTGAAATCATTCATACACAAATTCTTAGATATACCCGAAATATGAAAACATGGACACAATAGTGACTTATAGGGAACTTTCGAGTTAGCCTGGATTATCGTTATAATCCTGCTTTTATCATCGCCATCACATAATTCTTGAAAAATGTTCTTAACATTCTTTCAGAAATATACATTCCCAAAAGCACAGTTGGTAAGAGCATCCTGCTAGTCTTCGGAAGGTCCTGGGTTCAATTACCGGTCCATCAGCACATTTTTCTCTGCCTGCTAGATTTTAGTAATTTGGCATTCAACTAAATAACCCACTGTGATATATTTTAAGAGTCTCCTGTATTTCTTTACACAAAATAACGTTGATGTGCAAAAACATTAAAATATTCCAGGTATGTTGAGAACGTAAATATGAAAACGGGAAGAACATATGAGGAACAAAATTGGAAAGTCACAAATAAATGCAGGATCATAATGGTAATCTGTGCCAACTCAAAAGTTCCCTATTCTGTGCAAAAAACTAAGCTTCATGCTAGACAATACTAAAATACAAATGGCACACTAGATAAATGGCAAAGAGAACTGATAAAAAGTTTACTTGATTCTGTGCTGTGTGTTGATGATTCCATCATGGCTTTCTCTGCTGACATAGCCTCTAGTTTCTCTGTGTAAAATCCATTAAAGTCCAACCTACAAATCAGTCCACAGAAAAGCTGTGTATAAGTCATATTATTGTTACATTATCAGTCATTTTTATTTGCCAGTATTTTTATTGGACAAAACAACAAGTATGATAATTTTGATCATAATTAATTTACATATAGTAATGATTCAAATGTTTTTGTCACAGTAACATGTCTCCCTCATCCATTATCAGTTTGAAATATAGCTTGGACAAGAACACTAACCATAGATGCACTGTGACCTTCAGCCTGAAGATATGACCCACGGTCAAGGTCATGATACATGTTTACACCATGAACAATAATGTAATAAATACTGAAAGCATTCAAAGCAAGGGTTGGAAAGATGTAGCCCTGACAAAAATTCTGTTTATTATGAGTGCACAGTAACCTTGACCTTTAAGATATGGTCAAGGTCAAGGCCAATAGCATGTCAAGGTTTGAGTGCACTCCAAGCAAGGGTTGAAAATTTGTAGGTCAGATAGAATTTGAGATGGTCAGACAGACAACTGTGGCAAAACCAATATGTCTCCCTGTTGCATTTTTTTTTTTTTGGGGGGGGGGGGGGGGGGGTGGGGGTACATAATAATGTATTACCTGTATAGAATGTTAAACAGCTTAAACTGGCCACTGTTGCAACTAAAATCCATTATCTTTTCCAAAAGTTCAAGCAACAGTCTAGAAAAATTAGCATCAAAATTTCCTATTGTTCGTTCAAAGTTTTCACTTGCTCCAAGTAAGTCAATGTGTTGAGATGATACCTGAAAACAGAAAAAAATCATTATTGTTGATTTTGGTAAGATATGATCACCATCATTGGACAAAATTGTATGTCGATAATTTTTTAATTTGAATGGTGTTTTATGCCACACTCAACAATATTCCAGTAATATTGAGGAAGCCAGTTTTTAATGGTGGTGGAGATATACAGTGTATCGGGGAAGAGACCACCAGGCTTCTGCAAGTAAAATGGCAAACTTTCTCACAAAATAAACTTAGGTTCCAGCAGAAATTTAAACCATGGTGACCAGAAGTGAGAAACTTCAACGTTCAAAGCAAGATGCTCTAACAACTCAGTCACAGAGGCTCTATGTAGATATCAAATTGTCAGACTCGGAATAAATTGTCTCACTGGACAAATGTAAATGATTGTTACCTTAGATTTCATTTTTTCTTTTGAAGTATTATCTTTTCTGTCTTTTGTACCAGCTTGAAGTGAGCTCTCTCTTGTTGGCTTCGTCTCCATCTCAACTGTTGCACTCATGCTAAGTCGCTGTAAGACGATTTGTACATAAAATTAATGCAAGTCAATGTGTCTGCATTAAAGGGGCTCATTTACAGAATTTGATAAAATTCATTTGAGGTTTTTTATTTTTATCAAAATTGATTATCAAATATAATAAATATCATTCACAGCATTGCTTTAAAATCGCATCCCCAATTCAGATCCCCAGAGGTGAAAAATAGCAATACTTTCTATGATGTTGTTGTTGTTGTTTTGTTGTTTAACATCCCACTCAAGAATCTTTCACTCATATGGAAACATCACCAAATGCCAGTGAAGGGCTTCAAATTTTGACCTATGCTTTGCACTTCTGTTTTTACTGTCTTATCAGAAGGACAGGAAAAGCCAGCCTCCTCTGTTGAGGCTTCAACCAACGACCCTCTGGTTGCAAATTGAGCACTCTACCGCCATGACGGCTCTCTCTAAGACCCTTTGTGAATTCCTTTGAATAAACTATATAAACTCCCATGCTGTAAAAGGTTGAATTATAGTTGGTTTTTTTTGTTATTAATTTAATTAAGTCAATGTAAATCAATTCACCAAGTAACATAAATTTTGGGAGATGTATTACACTATTTTTTAACATAATCTTCTTCAGTGTCTAAACACTTTTGCCAGCAATGTATAAGAACCTCAATACCCTTTCTTGACTGTCCAAAAAGTTCATCATCTGTACGGAATCGGTAGCAAAAATGTTTTTTTTTTTTCAATTTTGGGAACAGATTAAGTCTGATGGCATAAGATCAGATGAGTAAAGGGGATGTTCAATCAACTGAAAGCCACAATCATAATTGGAAGCCATAGCATATACTTGTGAGCAGGGGCCTTGTGAAAGAAGACACCTTTACTGAGCTTTCCACATCACTTGACCTCAAATTTTTTCTTAACGCATAATATGTCACTCATAATCGTGGACTTTAATGACCATTTCAGGAGTTGCCACAGTGACAGGCCTAGAACAGTGTTCCCAGAAATGTTCTTTGCATTTGGGTGAGATTTCTTTCTAATGAACAGTGTTTTGTTGTCAAGAACATCTTGCCCCAAAACACCCAATGAGAGTATTGATGAATAAATACATGTCCCCTTATCTGTCAAACAATTATTAAATTAATGGTAAACAGTTATCTACATAACAGTTGTGTTAGATTCACTGTGAGAATATTGTTCTAGCAGTCTCAGAACATGTTGCAATTGAATGTAGCAGGACAGGAAGTAGTTATTTCAAGGATGGGAATAAAATTTACAGAATTCCCATAAGTTAATGGCTAAATGGCCAAGATTGCAGGGGCATTTATAAAAACTACTGCAGCTGCCATCACCACTTTTTAAACTCCTGCCATGTTTGTGACATCACTGCTCTGGCTGCACCATCTCTTCAGGCTGGCACAAATAGAACCTGTCCAGGACAGTGTTTCAAAGCATTTGATTGGTGTTCCACTCATCTGGGATGCCCTGGACAGTGAAACAAACACTCAACATTACTAAGAACACAAAGTGGCAGGACTGACAGACACAGATGTAACCTATGGCCTATTAATATAAATATTTCTTTGTCCCTGTAAGTAGTACAAATGGCATAAAGAACATTTTGGCATACCTGTATATAGTTAGAAAATGTGACGCAGACCATCATCAATTTATGGACAATTTTTAACAAATCCGGGTTTGTGAGCATACAGTCTGCTAAACAGTTGTTGAGGAAATCTGTGTGATAGGCTAAAACTTCATCAACATTAGAAACCTGAAAGAGACATACAAAATAATTATAGATAATATCACTTACTACACCTGAAAGAGACATATAAAATAATCAAAGATAATATCCCTTACAACACCTGAAAGAGACATATAAAATAATCATAGATAATACCACTTACTACACCTGAAAGAGACATGAAATAATCAAAGATAATATCACTTCCTACACCTACGAAAGACAAACTAAAGCTATCCATCATCATGTCAATAAGGGGATGCTTCAAATAATAAATGGTCCCTTTTTTATACAAATATACAATTACCTCAATAATTATTGACTAATTATATACACTCCCAAAATAATTATTATCTCTATAATTTCACTTACATTATCCATAACTGACCTGAAGACATGCCAGTTTGGTTCTACCACATCAAATATCATACAATACTCAAAAACCACCTAAAACATCATGTAATACCAAACGAGGTGAGTAATTCTGAACTATAAGGGATGTGCGCTTATAGGGGAAATAGGGGCCCTTATTGGGTAGAATATGAGAAATGTATGCATGAATACATGTGTGTATCAAGCAGTTGTCCAATAGAGATTTGAGTTAGCCCGCATTACCATTATAATTCTGCATTTAGTCGCACAAGTCACGTGATTTGGGGAAAATGTTCCCAACATTACTTTCAATACCAGCTATATACAGACAGCCCTGATAGCACAATTGGTAAGAGTGTCCTGCTGTTTTTGGAAGGTCCTGGGTTCGATTCCCAGTCTGTCTGCACATTTTTCCTACCACCATTGTATGTTTTAAGAGTCTCTTGGATTTCCTTACATAAAATAACGTTAATGTGCAGTAATGTGAAAGTAAATATGAAACCAGAAGTACACAAGAGGAACAAAATCGAAAAAGGCGTGGCTAAATGCACGTTCATAACAGTAATCTGGGCTAACTCGAAAGTCCCCTATTACTGTTACATTAGCAATTATACAGAAATATTCCTTCTTTGTATTACTTCACTTACACTATCCATATTTGATTGAAAGACATGCCAGTTTGGTTCTACCACCTCAAACATCATGTAATACTCAAAATTTTGTACAAAATTTAACATTCTCTGTCTTAAAGCAAAGGCAGCAGAGTACCATTTCGAGGAGTGTAGGGAGTACATCTTAGCAGCTTTGTTTCCGATCCAGACACTGCAAAGATAAAATATACCATGACGACAATCAACAACCTGTGACAACTATTTCATGTTTTAAAATCCTCTTCTTTTGTCATAAAAAGTAAGCAAACACCTAGGGACTGCAGTTGCATGTGAAATCAAAAAGATATCAAATGGTTGCAAACCTTTCTTCCTTCTTTCATACTCATACATCTTCATTCTACTTAAAGGGATGGTTCACCATTTTGACAAGTTTCGTTTAAAATAATTATTAAGATTCCCAGAATATATTCCGAAAATTTTATGTTTTTCTGACAAGAAATAACCAAGATACAGCCGCTTTACAATGATAAAATTACAGGTATAGAAAGCGGACATGTTCTTTTTCAAACAATCAAAAACACAGCGCCCTCTATTGTTTGTGACATAGGCTACACCGTTCTTTTCATATACACCACATACGTACATGCTTACAGATTCTGGATCACATTTTATTCCTAAAATTATATTAAAATTTCGGGTTTCGAATTTTAAAAAGTCAAGTTAAATGGTAATGAAATAAAAATTTTAAAATCCTATTTTTGTTATAAATAATTATTGATTGGATCCATTTTGCATGAATTAAAAAGTCTAGATATACCCAGAGATGTGTATAGCACGTGTCTGGTCTACCCTAGTGTCAGGATTTATCAATATATTAGGTGTTTTGATTTCAGTGTAGGGTTGTGCATTCTGAAATATATGTCTATCATTATCAAAGCAGCTGCTGTGACAGTCTACATTCAGGAATGTGTCATATATATACACGTTTGGGCGCTGTGTATAAAGTCGGTGGGGCTTTAATTTCGGTAAAATTTATTTATTTATTTTTTCAAATATCATATCGCAGAAATAAATCAACCTGTCAATTGATCTGTCGTCGTCTATACCAAATCCTGGAACATTTAGCTGTGTAGGCAGTTATTATTTTCTTCATAAATGATTATCCCGCATAATGTTAAAACAATGGATGAAGTTGGTGTACATAAAAGTAGGTCAAATTCTGATTGTTTCTATACCAAGTCTGTTGTATTTTCCCACCTGACTGAACAGACAAATGGCCCACAGAGGAAACATACTCAAGCTAATTGAACCGACAGAATGAGTTACCTGTACAGGTAGTGGACGGCCCTTAAAACTTCGCCTTTAATGATATTTCAACAATTAATACGTCGTTTACGATAGGTGATATGAGAGAGAGAGAGAGAGAGAGAGAGAGATATGACTACATGTATATACCAGTAGTATCTTTTGAAATTGAATTAAAATTTAATTGCCGTTTTCAGTAATAATATATAAAACTTCATTTATGTTTTATTTATTGAAATTATACGGCCAGTGATTTTCCATTTTAAATTTGCCTCAATTCCGTTTTAAGATTTGGTGAATTCCGTTTTTTACTGTTTTCGTTAAATAAGTACAAATGTGCAGATAAAGAATATTTAATGATACAGACCCATAATGATACCTTTCATTGTCTGCTGTACTTAATTCAGCCATACTGCTGTCAAAACGTCAGTTTAAACATGTGCTAGACATATGTATTTTGTTGTTACCAAAAATCGACTGTCGAGCAGTATGCTGTAAAAAGTTATGAGAGATTTACATAGTGATTTAATATGAACTATGATAGGTATGTTCAGTTATTGAACACAGCATTACACGAAACATACTTCCATATATTTTTAAACATTATTTTCATTTGAGAAGACTTCCGATTCCATGCCAACAATATTACGACAACAGAAATGAGTATACCCCAGCTTTCGATATTGTGAAGGTGTGGGTACGTCTCTGCTTCAATGCAAGAAATAATGAGGTATAAATACAAAAATTGATTTAAATTACGCGAAGGAAAGGTGTCAATAAAGTAAATGACTCTTACAACATACGGAAACAGAAATAAGTTCACAATTTTACATGGTGTGTTGGCTTATTAAAAAGATTTTTCACAAACAAAAATTTCGTTTCAGATTGCCAATTCCCTGATTCCGTCTGCGATTCCATGATCGCAGAAAATCACTGGCCCTAAACTTAGTGATTAATGTTCAATACACATTAGCAAAAATAATGATACATTTCTGCAGTGCTTATTAAATAATTGTCTCATACTTATTCTAATATACGGTTCAAGTTGGGAGATCATAATATGTTTATTAACTAAAGTCGGCTATTCTAAAATTAATATTATATTTCATCCTTGTCGTTTACCCACACTCGACTGAATAGCCATGTGTCATTTCATTATAAGTAAAACGATTTCCCAACATCAAGGGGATTAAAAGATATAGGTACCAACATCACGGCTTCTGAAAGTCGCGTTTATGGGGTATTGTACACAACAGCGGATTAGACCTATAGCTGGGGACATAGGATGCTGGTATTTCCATATAGCGATTATTATAAAAAAGAAACAGTCACTTATTTATTCAAACAAGTAATAATACATACTTCTCCCTTGAATTTGAATCTACTGAACCTACGTCATGAAAACAGCGCCCTCTATCACGAAGCGGGATTTCCCTATAGCAGCTTAATTTTGAACTTTAAAAGTTGATTTCTTGCAAATGCGTGGTCCGTTTGAAAATTCTTTTTTGGTTTTGGAATCAGGAAGATAATCTCTTTCAAATAAACCCAATTTGTGTTTAGGGTGAACCATTCCTTTAAAGACATGGGTGAAAACCTTTCTCCCTTCTTTCATACGCATACATCTCCATTCTACTTAAAGACATGGGTGAAAACCTGCATACGTCTTCATTTTACTTAAAGACATGGGTGAAAACCTGCATACATCTTCATTTTACTTAAAGACATGGGGGAAAACCTTTCTTCCTTAATTCATATGCATACATCTCCATTCTACATGGACATGGGGAAAACCTTTCTTCCTTAATTCATACGCATACATCCCCATTCATTTTTAAGAAAAATAATTTTTCTATTATGACAATTTTCAGAAAATATATAGGAATTAAAGAATGTTTATGCCTGTGTATATCTCTTTTTTGTTATTGTATATCAATCTAAGTAGTAAAAGAGGGAAGAATTCTTTAAAAAAACAAAAAAACAGCTGATGTCCCTTTGTAAACTGGGAATTAAATCATGATTTTTAGGTCTTGTTTATGAGTAGACAATACCAATGGTATCACACAAATTTATAAACACAAAAGGAACTATTATCGAAGGATATTTATTACAAGAGATGATGGAATTCCAATTTATATCAATTTCTAAACTGATCTACATGTATATGCCGTAATGGCCGGATTCTCAAACATTCCTACAGCAGTCAAGAGTCCTGTCATATTTTTTGTTAAAAAAACTTTTTTAGTATCAAATTATCTCATTTCCAGTAAGGATGGAATGGTAACATATTTCCATTATATCCAAAAAACAAAGAATGTGAAAATTCATTAGCTTTTTTTGAAAAAAAAAAAGTTAAATGAAAACTGAACCTAAAACTGAGGATCTATTAAGTTGTCACAATAGATAAGGTCAGAGGCATATGTTATTTTATTAAACTTTGCAGACCAGAAACCCATCTGACCGTAACAAGAGGTACAGGAAAACGGTTTGACAAGAATAATATATAATACTGAGCATGTTCTTCTTAAGCAGTAAAGTCATAAAGAAACATTGTCTGACGAGAATAATGTATTATATATAGGTCGAAATCATACGGAATGTTTATATGTATATATTTGCCAACCACCTTTGTTGAGTATGACTAAATCTGAGGATGAGGTTAGATATGTTAAAGTGGCATTAGCTAAGTTTACCCCAAAAAATTATTTTAACTTTTTTCTACTTTTACTACTTGTACTTGATGTACAATAGCAAATAAGAGCTATACACAGACATAAAAAATCTTATATTCCTAAATTTTTTGTGAAAATAAGGTCAGGTCCAGTGTGGTATTTATATACAAATAGTAAGGTTGAATTTAATCAACTGCAAGTGAAATATTGCCAAACTGGGTTTCTCGAGCAATTTTCACAAAATATGTAGGAATTTAAGAATTGTTATGCCTTTGTATACCTCTTTTTTGTTATTGTATATCAATCTAAGTATTAAGAAAGGAAAGATTTTTTTTGGGGGAAAACAGCTAATACCCGTTTAAGGAATTATGAGGAGATAAAGGCTATAAAACTGGTGTTAATTCTTGACTATCGTATTCTCTTGGATATAAACTCAATCAGTCAAAGTATGAGAAATGCTGGTATTTTTTCCTCCTAATTGTACTCTCAACAAAAATCATAATTCTTTTATGATATAAATGAAAAATATCATTATTTAAAAATTTATCTTAAAAGATAATAAACAGAAATTTATGAAAAAGAAAATTATTAAAATATAATTATTGAATTATGGTTGCTAAAAATCCCATGAGCATCAGAGATGCTAAAGTCTCCCAAACAAATATGAGAACATTTGAGCATTTGTTTATTTGTTTTGCTACCCTTCACCATTTGGTATAATTTTTATAATATTTATAACCACTGGGTTGTTGCCACTGCCAGTGGGATGTTCAAGTCCCTGACGGTATAAACCCAGTACCTGGTATTTCAGTACCAGCCAATCATTTTATACAAAAGTTCAAATGGATAGCACTGTTGTTTCAATTCTAAACCCCTAAAATGCTAAGATAGTCCTCTTTTTTACAGTGGTTACTCTTAGACAGATTTGACAATACATTCAAGTATTTCTTTGTTTTTGGCCCCTATCATGTCCATCTCTCATCAGATTAATGGCTATAACACTTCATTTGGGAGACTTTAAACTGCCTAGGTATTAATGGCTATAGTACCCCAAGGCTACCAGTTGTATGACCTGTGTTAGAGGAGTGACGATTGTGACAATTGGATACTTACATTTTCATGAGCTGAAGCCTGATACGCATATGAAAACAGTGCATAAGTTACATATCAGAGAAGTACATACGTGCAGGGTTTAGACAAGACACACAAAAAGCTCAAGAGGAACACATTACTGGAACACAGAGTTATATACACAAATGAACTGTCTGCTAAATACCAAAGTAAAAACAAAAACAAAACAAAAATAATATTGCCTATTCAACTAAAATCCACCTCATTCTTGGCAAATTGAAAATCTTGTGTAGTTTGTGTTGAGCACCAAGATCATAAAACATGCAAATCATCAAATTATAATTTTACAATCGCAGTAAAGAGACAGGTGCCCTTTCATATTATAGAATACTAAAAAATTCTGTATAATTTTTATCATGAGATATTCCTATTAACTCGAAAAATATCATTCATTGCGTAAGTTTTTAAAAAAAATTGCATTACCAATTAAGGCGGATATGACTGCGAGTTTCATATACAGGGTTCCCACACTTTCCCCTGAACAATATTCAAAACTTTCCACCAACTTTTTCAAGGTTCAAAAGTGATTTTCAAGACCACAAAATATAACTTCATGGAATTAATGCATAACGAAAAACTACATTTTCATTATCAAAATGATCTGAAATATTATCTCCTTTATAATGCTATACATAATTCTATAACATAATTCTGAGCTACACAGCCCTGTTACTCTGGTCAGAAATACATAAAGGGTGGGTTAAATGTACCTCATACTGCTTCTTTGTAAAAAGAATGACTTCTGACTTTGAGAGGAACCAACTAACCAAAATTCAAGACTTTTTCACTTTCACAAATTTATTTTTACTAGAATTGTCAAAATTTTATCAAAAGCAAACTGGAGTTCAATTCAATTCCAATAATTACCCAAAAACTTAAGTTTCTGTAAAAATAAAATCCTGATCCAACTACTTGACGATCTGCAGAAGAGTACCTTTTCTTCTGTTTGGTTCATAAATCAGTCTACAAACACATAGTAATCCCACTCTGTAAGTAACCTACAGAATTCTCGAAATATACTACTATGAGATCATAAAAGCTTTCAAATGACATCATATTGTTTAAATCAATTAATGAATCTTGTTGTCATGTTTTGATTCAACTGATCCAATAATCGGTGGATTGCATAACCCAAGGCTAGCCTACTTAATCATGAAGTTTTGTTATTATTGAAAAATAAAACAATCTCAACAAGAATTCTAATAATTATTTCACGCTGGCGAACGACGAAGCGAACAGCCATTTATGTAGTATCTGTAAAACAAAAGGTATATACCAGTAACTCTCTTACTACCGTACAGTGTAGTACTAAATCCTGCCACACCAAGGGTAATTAATGTTTTGTAGTATATGTCTCCATTCATAATCAATGATGCGTGTAACAGACAACAGTATACTGTATAATAATTACGCTATGACAAGTGCTCTCCGCTAATTAAAATTGTTACTTTTATGTCGCCGATTTTCCGCAGAAGAGGAATGTAATTTTACAAAGACTTAATTTCTACGCAAATTACTTTAATATCTCGATTTTCTTAAGTTTTATCTATTTCTGATTCATAAAATCATCGTCATACTGCACTCTAAAAAATGATTGATGAAAACAACGCGGATATACGCACGAAGTCCTTTTTTTCTTTCTGATATAATACGGCGGATTATACACGGCCGAATACGGTAAACAGATTTCTTTCTGATAGGAGATATATGGTATACCTACACAAATTATTCTATAAATGGTATATAGTAAGATCTAAATAGATGATTCAGGGAACAGATAAAATATATTAAGAAAGATTTCAAAATTCACAGGACCACCACTATTACTTTGAAGAGACCCATTAATAGCCCTGCGGCTGTAGGGAACCCTTGTTAAATAAATTAAGCATTAAATTAAATTACTTCAAGATATCCAGAATATGATAATTTTAATTTAAATATTTTACTATCCATAAAAATCGGGACCGGCCATTCAACTTTGAAATATCTGGAATTTTGACTCATCCTTTTTCAGCATAAAAAGATCCCACTGAATACTGGATTATCTAAATAAATCAATCAGACTGGAGTAATGCCTGATCAAAATGGGTCTTTGTGGCCCCAAGTATTGACCCTGAAGGTTGGGCAAGATAATCACAAATAAAGGATATCTGATGGATACTGTGCAGTCTGGACATTAATATGGTGATTCCATGTAATGGACATATTATTGTGATTATCAATGTTGACTTTATACTGGTATTGTTTAGATGTAGTGGTTTGCATTTGTATTTGATTATTGGCTGTTGAGTACAGATACAGTAATTGGTTGTTTAATTCATTTACACCTAAACACATATTTGGATATAGTTTCAAAGTAGTGGACTTTGTCATATACAGATGAACAGATACTAAATCAGTGTATATGAAAGTAAAAATTAATTTGTATGAATTCATCAGTTCTTGATAAAAAAGTGCAAATGGACAGATACCAAATAAGTGCATATGTAAGTAAGGAGAGTGTGTATACCTGGTATATATGTGACAGTTCTTCTATGGTGGGTGTGGCCATACACAAACACACCAAAATCAGTGCTTACAATGACACAACAACAACTACAAACAGTTATGTGGTTACCAGTATGATAAAAAACAAACCTGCATAGTTGCCGCTCTACATGTTTACAATAAAACAAATGACGGAATAACATCTGGTATCTGGTCAATGCCTATAAATGATAAGAGAAGATGGATAAAGTTGCCATTCACATGATATGTAAAAGGATATTTTAATTTTATATATTTGTACAAATCTTCAATTTTGTTTCCCAAGGCATCTTGGATACACATCACAACACATATACATGTATTTCTATTTAATGTTAACTTTTCATGCAGTGAATAGTGTCGTACATCTATTTCAGTGCATAAGTACAGCTACTGAGCACATTATATAACTAATAATTAAAAGTTGAGGACTTTAAAGTTATATCAAAATGTTGCAAACAGAGACTGAAAACAATAAGCCCCCCCCCAATCATCCTCAATATCAGGGGCATTAAAAGACACTTCCTGTTTATATTGGTCATTTGATGTATGAAAAATCCTACCTTGATGTTGCTGGAAAGGGATGTCATGGAGGAGATTGGGGCTATAACCATGTTTAGTGACCTGTAATATTTCCAAATATGTGTCCAAAGTCAATTTACTGACCTAAAGAAATGATCCACACTAACCTTCCTATTTAGTACAAGTGATACTGGCCACTTGACCACATAGTCAAATGAGAATGACTCAAGTCCAGATAGGTGAAGATCTGTAGGGTCAACCTTGTACTCTGTAAAGAAATGATAAAACATAAGACACAAGTTATTATCACACAATAAAAGAAAAGGCCCAGATGCTGCTATGCAACTATTTGTTGTTTACTTAATTGCCTGAAACTTTCTCATAAATCTTTGTCTACAAAAAATTCAATCAATTTTCAATTAAATAGTCATCTGTATAAAACCATACCCTATGTCATTTGAAGGGCATATGCTAAAGGCTTGTTTATGAACAAATTTCAATTTCATTCGCAAACATTGTAGGTATTGACTTAAGTAGCATGTATCAACAGTACATGCTCGGCTAATATATCATTACATTTGATGATCTGCGTATCAATATATCAAACACATTTGCACCATAGGGAGGGAATTCATTTTTCATGCTAAAATATGGGTAGGAGGGTTGCTTTTATTTCGTTATAAAGCAATAAAAACAACCCAAAGGCAAACAATTTGAGAGGCAAGGGATTGTTTGAGAACCAGATATATTCTTTAATTTACCCATAATGGGATACTTTTTAGGAAGGTATTCTTTTTAAAAAAGTCAATACTTTTTAACCATGGAAGAAACAGATTTCAGTGAAATATACACTACTTTACAGAAAGATGAAATAGTTCTTTATTGTCAAGGATATAGGGAGAAAGTCACAATATCTAGTAAAGCATTTCATTTGGTTCTGGTAACTAATACATGCTGCTAAATCTAGTCAAGCAAGCAACAGCTAACTAAATACATGAATTACCTTTTTCCTGTTTGGTTTCTATGGTTAAGATCTTGAACAACTGTGTAATCAAATCGTAAGACAGCAACTCCACCCTAAAGAGACAAAACATAAAGAATATTCCATGAGATGCTTCATACTCAGAACATATAACCAGTCAAAATGAATGAGAAAATAATTACACTGGAACTTGTCTTTGAAAGACCACAAAAAACCATGCAGTTATATAATCCTTTAAATACTGGTAAAACCTCTTTTAAGAGACCACCTGTCTTGAAAGTCCACATTTCCATGGCAGAAGGGACAACCTTTCAAGACAGGTTTAATTGTAATGAATTACTAACATAGTTTAGCTCAAATGTGAAATGCAAATGGCTTTTTTGTTTGTTGTTTTACATCCTTCCAAGAATTTTTCACATATATGGAGATGTCACCAGCTTTAGGTGAGGGCTCATTTACGTGCCACACCTTCCCCGACACTAGGAAAGACTTGGGACATTCACTTTGTATGCCAATGGCTTGGACACAGAACAGCCACTACAAATTCTAGGGCCTTTGGTATCACCCTCTACCAAGAATCAAACCCGGGACCTTCGGTTTGCTAGACCAACGCAAGCAGTCACGTAAATGGCAACATGCTTTGAGTGGTTAACATATAAATAACTTGATTCCTGCGCTGAAAAAAAACTGCTACAAGTAATAAACTCTGAACAACAGTTGACCTACAAGAATCCTACATATATTTACCTGAGGTCATCTTTGAATGGATCAACATTTGCTGTACTAGTTCTCAGTGCTAATTCTAACAAAGTTTCTAATCTGGTTGGCATAATGTTATCCATGTCTTGTTTCATTTCATCTTCTGTCATATCCATAAACTGAACAATGAAATCTCCCTTATCCAGGAGGAAGTAGTGTTTGATAGACCTGGAAGGTAAAATAAAAAAATTTGGAAAATATATAATATAATTCAAATCTAGATTCTCTTCCCCTCCTAACATTTTATGTCATATTATTCTGTCCTTGGCTGCACTGTAATCTCAACCCTGATGATTCGACCCAATGTCACAAACATGCCACACCTTTAGGTCACAATCAATAACATAAAAAGGATTGGATGCATTCCAAGCAAAAGTTAGAAAATTATATATATTCTGTACATGGGTGCACCTTCACCTTGACCTTGAGGATATGACCCAGGGTCAAGGTTATGATACACATTTAGATCACGACTGGCAAACTACATCAGCTTAGGTTCCACAAAAGTTCGACCACTTGCTGACTACAGGAGAGATTGTGATTTATAGTGCAGTGCTCTAACTATTTCACCACAAAGGCCCAGGTATAAGTTCACCACAGAGGCCCACCCTTGATGGGCTGACAACATGCCTTATCCTAGGTATAAGTTCATCACAAAGGCCCACCCTTGATAGGCTAACAAAATACCTTATCCTAGGTATAAGTTCACCACAGAGGCCCACCCTTGATAGGCTGACAACATGCCTTATTATAAGTTCATCACAAAGGCCCACCCTTGATAGGCTAACAAAATACCTTATCCTAGGTATAAGTTCACCACAGAGGCCCACCCTTGATAGGCTGACAACATGCCTTATCCTAGGTATAAGTTCATCACAAAGGCCCACCCTTGATAGGCTAACAAAATACCTTATCCTAGGTAGAAGTTCACCACAAAGGCCCACCCTTGATAGGCTGACAACATGCCTTATCCTAGGTAGAAGTTCACCAGAGGCCCACCCTTGATAGGCTGACAACATACCTTAACCTAGCTAGACATTCATCCCAGAGGCCCACCTTTGATAGGCTGACAACATACCTTATCCTAGCTAGGAGTTCCTTTTCCTCTATCAGCAGTTCTAGAAGGAGTTTACTGGCATAGCTGTAGGCTTTCTCAATTTGTTCATAGTATTTCCTCTCCTTTAGAGTGTATAATATTTCCTCTGCACTCGGACATTTTACATCTCGACCTGAATATGACCCAATTTAAACCATTCAATAAGCTTTTGAAAAATACAGAAAAAATAGCATTATCAAAATTTAAAAAAAAATCATTTTCAAATAAATTCATTCAGAAGCTTAGCTACCAAATTACTATTCAAAGGTCAGAGTAGCATTTTAATTTTAAACCTGTCATAAATGGTTTGCTCTTTTCTATGGTGTTCAATCAGTGTTTTATTGTCTGCCATGCTGAAAGGGTCAAGGATCAGACCATCATATTTTCTGGACAAATCCAGTCCAGATCATATTTAGTAAAAAAAATTATAAAAAAAAAAACCTAAAACAAAACAAAAACTTCAACATAAAAGTTACACTGCAAAATGGGATTTTTGATTTTTTGGGTGGTTAGTTCTGTTTCAGAAACCTGAGACTACAGATGAATTCTTTGAAATTGATATTGGAAATATCAGGATGCCAAACTGGCAACTGTTTGCTATATATTGGTTACTGAGTTAAATATCCAGTATCTTGAACTAACAATTCAGGCACAGTTTAAAGTCCTGTGCTTGAATATAAATACAAACATTAAGTGAACTCATCTCACCACAAAGACGAACTACATTGAGATATTTTCCTGTGTTGAGGATTTTATCTGCTACTTGCTCCAGAAAAACCGGAATTCTCTCCCGACAAATAGTATAGTGTTGTTCCCAGTAGGCATCATTATAATCCTCCTGTAACTTCTCTTTTTGAATTGTCTCATTTTCTTCTACCAGAAACTAAAAGAGAGAGAATTTTTTTTTATATAGCATAGTACTTGTCGTAATATATTAATATTTGTTTGTTTTATTACACACTCAACATTTATTCTGTTATATGGTGGCGGTCAGTGGAGGAGAGAACCCAGTTACAATCAATGTACTTGGAAATAGAACACCAGCCTTCCGCAACTTTCTCCAGCGGGGCAAGAGACTTCATGCTTTAAATCCTGATGCTCTTAACCTAATACATGTGTATATCACCAAGAAAAGATACTGGAAAAAATCAATATTTGTTTAATTTTATTGAAATTCTTTACCAAACTTAACTTACGGTACTATACTTTAATCAAAACCTTAACTGGACTGACTGATGCAAACAAAACCTGTAGTCCCCCCCCCCCCCATTTCTGTGGTAGGGAGACAATAAATCAGTACCTGTATTGTAATTGTTGACATTGAAGCCTGAAGTGTTTCCTATTTACTACAGGTTTTTCTTCAATAAGTTCACACATACCTCAGAATAGGGGTCAGATATTATTCCTTTGTAGATCCATTTCTCTAGGATTTCAAAGTATGGAACACAAGCCTACAAAGAAACAAATGAAGACTACATTGTGTTCTTCTGTGCTACACCAAAGCAACATTCACAAAACAACAGCAAGTAAATATGTGTGGTCAATCATCTTTTTAAATGGTGTAAAATGTATAAATGCTGAACAATATATATAAACCTAATTGATTTTTTAAAGAACAGTAATGTATAGTTAATAAATAAATTCATACAATTTCTTTAAACAACTGTGATATTCAACTTACTGCTTGTGTTAGATAAAGACATAGCTCCTGTCCCTTAGAATCTCTGCAAAACATGAAGGATAAAATTGGTCTGGAGAACCAAAAATATAAGAGATATAACTATCAAACCTATGTTACTGTCATTCTTATGTGACTGTAAAATCTGTGACTATCAATTCTATGTGAACAACAATGTTATGTGACTTACAATCCAACAAGCCTACAGTATCAATCCTTTGTGATTGTAAACTCTGCATCAATTTTCCATCTAGAAGGTTTTAGCAGCACAATCTGCCCGGGCCACAATTAAGTCCAACCCTTTAGTTTTTTGCAAGTTCACCTACCTGCCCTGTCTTTTAATTGTAGAAAAATCCTAGTGCATCTGTGATTTTACTGTACCACCAAGCTTATTTTCACCAATGAATCAATGCATTACTGTAGCACTATAGATAAGACTATAGAATATAATCATAAATTTTTACTTGCATGAAAAAGGAAGTTCTTACAATGTACCATCATTGTCATAATGTAAGTGCTTTTTTTAATGGGTGTAAAAAAAACCTGCCCCTCTTATATCTAGATGGTACACTGTATGTCTTTTAAGTTGATCAGATTTTAGACTTATTGTAAAAAGAGGATTTGCCGAAGTCCATTCTATGTAGAATAGAAATGTTATTGTCTATAGTCAACTTATTTCTATGAAATGCAATTACCGTAATTTCTTTCATATTGCCTGTTGCACCATGTAGCCCATATTGACCTAAAATCCTTGTTCTAGGAAAAAATGTACCAGATAGCCTGCATTACTAGATTGCCCACAGGAAAATATTGACTTGATTGACATTGACTCGGAGGACACCAAGTTTGATGGGTGTTAGGATAAACATTCATTAGTGAATATTTTGTAGTGAAGCTTAAACAAATAAATCATCTATTTTCTTGTCAAATGTCATTTTGGTTTTTTTTTTTAGTTATCAGCTTAAAACAAAGGTAAAAAGATCCAGATAGCCGGCAGGACCACATTTTCCTGGAAAACATTCTAGGACCTGTGGCAAAATACGCAGGAAATTATATGATGCTACTGATATATGTGTAGTTGAAGTCTGTAAATGGTATGACCTAGTAGACCTACCCAATTAACCCTGTTGTCTGTTCATGGAGTAAACTCAGGACAGCTCCACCAATACATTCACCCTAAAAACACCAAAAAATGGGACTGATTCATGTAAAACGTGATAACTAGAAAGTTTGTGTGGTACTGGTATCTCCAAAGGTGATGGAACATAACTCTATATAATCTTCCCGCTGAAATGACGTTAGCGTGGGATATCGTCTTCTAGCATCATTCCATCACTAATAGAAACAATAGTCTTGCACATATGTTATCTGGTATCATGTGGTACATGAATTAGTCCCATAGATAGAACATAAAATAATCTCATCTTCATCTATATCACCTGGCCAAAAAATAAATGTATATGTACATGTAGCACATACATGTAGCTGTGAATGAAAGATAAATTTTAATCTTCTGAAAAAGTTGAAACTTACTACACTAGTGTAAAATTAATGACACTGAAGAACTGAATGAAAACAACTTTCATTTCAGAATTTTTTTCTTTTTCTCTGGATAATTTAACTGGTCCTTTTCAACAAGTGCTTAGAACAATTTACTTGTCCAAATATGAAAAGACTGGTAATGGACAGCTAGATATGTGTGATTTTTAAGCCCTGGAATAACACAAAACAACAGCAACAGTTAAAAATAGTAGTACAATTCATTAGTATTTTGAATAAACATCTTTTATTTTAAAATGGAAGAGTTTACTTTCACCTAAACTTGAAGTGATACAAATGTTTTGATTTTTTTTTTAAAATTTGATTCTGAATTTATGCCACTCTCAGAAATTTTTAGTTATATGGTGGCTGTACAAATGTAAACAAACTTCATACTCCAAATAAAAATCTACATTAAAACCTAACAGCTGTCTAATTTTGCTTAAATTCCAAGACAGGAAGTATTTATAGTACCGATATTAATTCAAATGGGCAAACCCTGTGTTATTCAGTCTTTTGTTTGTTTGTTCAAATGGTGTTTTTACGCCACGTTTAACAGTTATATGGTGCCAGTCAGTTTAAATGGTGGAGGAAAAAAAACTGGTTACAATGTACCCAGGAAGAGAATACCAACCTAGCCCAAGAAAATTGGCAAATTCCTCAAAAAATCAGCTTAGGTTCCAGAAGGGCTCAAACATGTGCTGATTAGAGATGACAAACTTCATGGTTTAAAGCACGATTCTCTATCCACTTGGCCATAGTGGCCTTTTCTGTGAATTTGTGTAGCCCTTAAACATAGATGTGCGTCACCACTAGTTAGTGGGGTTCCAGGCTCAATGTATCTTAAAGTTATTATGTGGGGTAAGTTTGCCATTTTACCTGCAGAAATCTGGTGGTGTCTTCCTGTAGACAATATAAATGGATTTCTCTTCTGCCATTAAATTTGAGTCATCACCACATTACTGAAGTTAAGAACTGTTTGTAGGACTCAGAAAACTTTATATAAATTTCTCACAGGATCCAATATAAAACCACAAACCCCAAAGAGGGCCATTTTTTTACCTGGCAGTCATGTTTGATTTTGGATCTACACCTACCGGTAATGTACCATCCTGATAAACATTCAACAAATAAATATTCCTGTCAAGTTTTGTACTGATTAGTGGTTTCATAGAAGAAAATTGAAAATTACTGTACGATGACACAGAAGGCAAACAGACAAAAAGTGATAACAATAGATGACTTGGTCCTCCATACACAAGTAAAACAGAACAAATCAACAAAATATAAACTGTTTGACCCTTTCTCCCCTAAGTATCTAAATGGTATCCTCTTTTCTATTTTTCCAGACCAGTCTATTATGGTCTGATGGGGTGAAAAAGTTAAAAATTCCAGGACTGCAAAAGAAAGAAAAAATAAATACAAAATTTTTTTTAAAAAATTGCTTGAAATAAAACATCTGGGTTTTTTTTTCAAGCTCCACTTACCCTGTTTACGGAGTTAGAAATAGAAGCCAAGATATCCAGTGTTCTCATTGTTGGCTGTATGTAGAACCAAAACTTTTGTAAAGTTAAATTTCCCTGAAAATGAAAAAAAAATGTACATTGGAGTATTTATCAGTTAGTTATTGACCAACACGGTACCTTTTGGCAGATTTTTCCATTATGATGTCACAATTAAATGGCCTGTCAAACAGTTGTGTGATAATGACGTCACAATGAAATGATGTCAAAGATGCACATCGAGAAGTGTCAGACATTTGGTGATAGGTCAATTATGTCTGAGTGGTACCTTTCATTCCAACTTTAACAAAACAGGGGCAATACAATTTTTTAAGGCTGTAATTCAAGAATTTTTAAACTTAAAGGACTTTTTAAATAAAATCTAAATAATTTAATACAAAACACTGACATATTTTACATTGTTTATCTCAAATTTGGATTCCATTGTGAAAAATTACATATAATGCAACAATCTTTAATCTACATAAGTCTCAATTTGGTCACCTAAAATCTGGTTCTGAGACAACCAATTCTGAAAATGTGGCATGTAGGTAAGGTTTTTATTTTATGTCTTTACTTCCAATCCCACATGGGTCGGGTTTTCATATTTTCTTTGTATGAATTATTGGCCAGCACAACTCCATTTATACATGAAAAGTTCCTTTAAATGTATACAAGAATCATTTTTCAATTGTGAATAAATTAAAAGACTCCAGGGAACTGCTTCACAGTATACTTACACATTTATATTGCTGTTCCAACTGAGCAACTAATACCATGTAGTCCTTTCCATGGAAAAAAAAAAGAAAAATTATGTAAAGTATGTCCAGTTATTATCTGCAGTGAAAAAATATCAACAGATTGAAAAGTATGAGACAAAAGATGAATTCCTTTAAACTACAAGAGGTCCAAGAGGGCCTCAATCACTCACCTGAACACCATCTACAAATATGGAAAGAAGACCAAGAAGAATATGTACATGTAGGCTGATCTGGTCAAGATACATAAATATTGTTGTTTTAAGAAATAAAAAATTCTAGAAATCAAATTTCGGCAAAATTCTTGCACAAAAACATTCCTTCAACTATATACAAGTAAAACACTTTAATGCATCATTGTGAATGCAAGGGGAAATAATTGAGGAAATCATGCAACAAGAGGCTCTCAAGAGCCTGTATCGCTCACCTGGTTATTTGCTTGAGAAGATCAGACGAACCGAGCAATTTTTGTAAAGGACCTTCCATACATAAATCCTGTAAAGTTTGGTTGAATTTGCTTCAGTGGATTTCAGAGGAGAAAATGAAAATGTGATTTTCCCATAGGGTCCAATGAATAAACTAAGCCCCCAGCCCTGGCGGCCATGGTTTTGACAGATCGGAACGAAATGAGCAATCTTTGTTAAAGGACCCTACAATACATCATTCTTCTAAAGTTTGGTTATATTTGCTTCAGCGTTTTTCAGAGGAGAAGATGAAAATGTAATTTTCCCACAGGATCCAATGTTCTTCTTCCAAGTCAGGAACCGGATTCATGAATGAATGAATAAGGTTCTGCGAAAAACTTTGCAGTGTGTGCAGCACAGCAGTCTTCTTTTGGCTATATAATGTTAAACTAAGCCCCATACTAGTGGCCATGATTTTTTGAACGGATCAGAACAAAATGAGCAGTCTTTGTAAAGGACCTTGCATACATCATTCCTGTAAAGTTTGGTTAAATTTGTGTCAGTGGTTTTTCAGAGGAAAGAAGATGATTTTCCTATAGGATCCAATGTTAAACTAAGCCTCGCCATAGCCGCCATGTTTGTTGTCGCAAAGTGATTCCAAAAGCCAGGTGAGCTAAAAAATGGCGGTCAAGGAACAATTTTCAACAACGGTTTTTTGAAGTCGCAACATCAATATCTATTGTGGAAACCAAATTTCATTGAAATCAAACAATGTTTGAATTTTCACGCCTTTTTTTGTCGGCCATTTTGAAAATGGTGGTCAACAAACAATTTTCAACACCGGTTTTGAAGTCGCCACATCATGGTAAAACATTTTATCAATTTACATTCGACCTCTATCTTTCATAGTTTTGGAGTTAGAAGACGAAAAACATAAAAATTGAAAAAATTCTGTGAAAAAAAGGGCAATAAACTCCTACACAGGTTTTTGGATTGTCTTCAAATTTTCACGGTGGGTAGATCTTGATATGTTGAACATTTTTGCAATTTTACACTTGACCTCTATCTGCTACATTTTTTGAAATAAAAAATTAAAAATGCCAAAATTTTGAAAATTTTTACAAAAAAAAGGGCTATAACTCCGAGATGAGTTTTCCGATTTTTTTCAAAATTGCATGGCAGGTAGATCCTCATCAAGCTGATCACTTTTTACCCTATGTCAGATTTTTGATATCTGTAATGGTTTTTGAGTTATTGGCCAAAAACTGCAATTTACCCCCATGGTTCTATTTTTAGCAACAGCGGCCATGTTGTTTGACCTGCGACAGAGAAAAATAACAAATTTGAAACTAAATACCCTAGTGACGACTCAGTTCAAGTTTGGTTCAATTTGGCCCTTTGGTTTCAGAGGAGAAGATTTTTTGAAAGTGAGTTAACGACGGACTGCAATTTTACCCCCTATGTTCTATTTTTAGCAACAGCGGCCATGTTGTTTGACCTGCGACATAGAAAATAACAAATTTGAAACTAGATACCCTAGTGACGACTCAGTTCAAGTTTGGTTCAATTTGGCCCAGTGGTTTCAGAGGAGAAGATTTTTGAAAGTGAGTTAACGACGGACGACGGACGCAAAGTGATGGCAAAAGCTCACCCTGACATAGTCAGGTGAGCTAAAAATTAATGAAAATGACAAAGTCCTCAAAAACGCATCAAAAATTAATACTAAGATTTCTATCAAAAATAGAAACTTGAATCAAACATCCATGTGGATCACTCAGAAACAATCCATTTTTTCAATTCATGTAGTGGTTCTGGAGAAGAAGATTTTTTAAGGAGGGTACCTTTTGGGACCTTATTCTGCCCTGCCCTGGATCTACCACTGGGCCAATCTGACTGAAAACTACAAACTTGGTAAAGTATCTTGAGCACTTGCTTCCTGTAAAATTTTGTCCAAATTCCTTCAGTAGTTTTGAAACAAAAGCTGATAGTGTGAAAAATGCACCCCCCTCTTTTTTTTTTTGCAGTCTTAAAAAATTTCATAAAAAATTCTAGTAATTAAATTTCTGCAAAATTCTTGCACAAAAACATTTCTTCATCTAATTACAAGTAAAACACATTAAATGAATGCATCAAAGTGAATGCAAGGGGAGATAATTGAGGAAATCATGCAAAAATTAATGAAAATGACAAAGGCTAAAAGGACCTCAAAAACATGTCAAAAATTAATATTCTGATTTCTATGAAACAAAAAAACTTGAATCATACATCCAGGTAGATCACTCAGAAACAATCTATTTTTTCAATTCATGCAGTGGTTCTGGAGAAGAAGAATTTTAAAGAGGGTACCTTTTGAGACATATTCTACCCCACCCTGGATCTACCCCTGGACCAATCTGGTTGAAAACTACAAACTTGGTAAAGGACCTTGAGCACTTGCTTCCTGCAAAGTTTTGTCAAAATTCCTTTGGTGGTTTTGAAACAAAAGCTGATAGTGTGAAAAATGCAACCCCCCCCCCTCTTTTTTGTAGTCTTAAAAAATTCTAGAAATTAAATTTCTGCAAAATTCTTGCACAAAAACATTTCTTCACCTAATTCCAAGTAAAACACATTAAATGAATGCATCAAAGTGAATCAAGGGGAGATAATTGAGGAAATCATGCAAAAATTAATGAAAATGACAAAGGCTAAAAAGACCTCAAAAACGCGTCAAAATTAATATTCTGATTTCTATGAAACAAAAAAACTTGAATCATACATCCAGGTAGATCACTCAGAAACAATCCATTTTTTCAATTCATGCAGTGGTTCTGGAGAATTTTTTTTTTAAAGAGGGTACCTTTTGGGACATATTCTACCCCACCCTGGATCCACCCCTGGACCAATCTGGCTGAAGACTCACTATAACTATGTATAACTGAAGTGATTTTGAATTGGGGACTGAAAAAGGGTGTCATGTTTTTCATTGTTGAGATATATCAAGTCCCTGTTACTCAATGGGATTCACAAATTTTTCTTGGGACTCCCAAATCATTATCTTGTGGTCTAAGGGACTCACTAAAATTCAACCCTAGAGAAAACCCTGATGACTTCACCTATAAATCGGGCAAGATCACTTTCGGTTTTGTAAAATTTACATTAATGACATTTTTAAGTGAACCTTGTTTCAGTTCATCTGTGAAGAATAAAGTTTAGACAAATTTACTTTTTTGCATGCATGACAAGTGAAATCACTTTCCTGTAGGTTGCTTTTCATAATCTGACACCTATCACTGTATGATATCCATAGGCCAGGCAACATATACCATTAACTGCTGAACCAGGAATGATCCAGCCCATATTTTTCTCTGAAGCTGCATACTAATATGGCGAACAGTGGTGGAATGGAACAACCCGAAAAAAGGTCTTTTGTTGTGTAAAAGGATCTGGAACTTGACTCACCTTAATTAACTTCCTCATTGCAGCACTCAGAGCATGATTAACAAGTCCATACTCAAATGCAGATTTTTCTGTTCAGAAAAAAAAGAAGAAATACAACAATCCTTGAATTACCCATGTCATGTATTTAATCTAATCTATACAAATATTGACAAAATGGAATTCTGCATACTTCTTTCATATCATTTTGCTTTCTAAATCCAAAAAGAAAAAAAATAAACATATCTCCAAGCTAGATAAATAGAAGACAAAACAGCAAACCCTTCTGAAAACTTTTTTTTTAACCTTTTTAGTCTGAAGTAAGTAACTTTCTAAATGGCTGGTTTAAGGAAGCCATTTTCAGAAATTTTCTTGAAATGAGTCATTGTAAGGTACCAGAGCTTTTATAACATCTACAGAAATCTTTAAGAATCTCAATACAGATTGCTACATGCTTTTTAGTGTTTGGGTGGTCTACCTCAAATCACAGCTTCCTTTTAACCTAAAACTTGCGACAAAACCCTTAAGTGTAAAAACACTTATCTTTTCACATCATGCCTTACCTTCTATAAATCTGACAACAGTAGAATAATTTGAACAGACAGGAAGTAGCCGCCTGACCAACTCTTGTAAGGAGGGATCTGCACGAGATAAAATACAAAAACAATCAACTTCATGTCAAATTTACATAATTAATTATCCGAACTTGCTGTGTGGATGTTATACAGCAGAACCTGTCTTGAAAAACCACTCTGCCACTGAAATGTGGCAATACAGGTGGTCTCTCAAAAGAGGTTTAATCTAAAGGATTATTTAACCATGTGGTTTTTTAAAATGTGATCTCAAAAGACAGGTGTTTTTTTTTATAAGATTGGTCTCTGAAGATAGGTTCAACTGTATATTTTCTTAATTTTCATGTACAAATTTTTTTTAAAATATATCTGGAAGATAAAAATAGAATTGAAAAGGACTGAAGTGCTATGTATCAGATATATGTTTATTGAAATTAGATTAATGAGCATTAATTATACTTTATAGAACTTCATCAAATGTTTATTGAAGATTTAGCTCATCATACATGAAGCTGTATCCCACCATAACACAATTACATGTACAGTGAAACACAGAGCAATCAAATTTCATATATTATACATATGAGAAAAAATGTACTGTGTAATCAACAAACATACATTGTAATACACCATTGTAATACACCAGGGTTCATGGTATTACATTAACAAATCATATTGTTTATGTCTATTCCATGAAAAATACAAACATTAATGATTTTTTCGTACACTTCAATAATGAAATATACTAGTGTTAATTCTAAGTGGTCAAAACAGTACCCTGACCTATCCAGCACTAATGGGGGTGTTTTCAATAATTATGAAATAATTACAAACCTAAACTTTGATCAATCATAAACTCTTTAGGTGCATATCTTTCTGTAAGTGCTCTGGCCAGTATGTATTTTCCTTCTATTCCCTGCAAAAATGGTTTTGTATAACAGAATTAAAGCAAGTCAATAATAGAAAAGTGTTAAAATACATATATTAAGACCTGTACATGCTATACTTGTCAGTATGGAGTCCAGTTTCACAATTAATCTCTGGACAGTACATGACTTGTACAAGCAAGACATCTCTCAGAAATTTGATACATCAAATGTCAAAGGCTAATGGTATTACAAGTACTATATATATATATATATATATATATATATATAATTTCTATGTAGTCTTAATATTAACACTTTAATCACCCAAGTATCTTAATGGTAGGGTCTTTCCTGTGTATTTGGACAGTCCATAATGACCTATGGGGTTGAAAGGGATTAAGATAAAAATTGTGACAATTCACCTATAGCTGGTGATATCTTCATTAAAAAGTAATATTATATACAATCAAACTTCAATGAGACAAATTTCTTGATGTTTCGAACAATTGACAAAAGTCCCTAACGCTACTTATAAACATTTTATAATTCGCATTTTTATGAGTCGAATTTCTGAATGTTTCAAAATAATTCTTGGCCCATTTCTATAAGAACAACAAAAATTTCTAAGAATAATTTGAAATCCTAATTTACATAAACACTCAAATGTTTTATTTTCATAAAAATAAAGTTAATCTTAGCACTTATTATTAATCATAATGACTGTACATGTCTTAAATGATTTCGAAGCAGTCATACACATCTTATAAAACCTCTGAAACTAAAAAACCTATGATTCTCAGTCATCACCCACGAATCAAAGTCCTGATGTTTCAAACTTTTCTAGGTGGTCCCTTGAACTTTGTTTCATCGAAGTTTTATTGTACTGAATATCAGGGATAACCAAGACCTATGTAAGTGAGAATGTGTGCCATGCTTGAATATTTTCTGTCATCTTTCAGTTGATTTACTTACTTGCATACAATTCAAAATATCATCAATTACAGCTTGCTCCTGTAGAACTATTGGCAATGTGCCAAGAGGAACAATGTTCTGTAGTAAAAAAAGATACAGAAAAATCATATAGTGAAGTAGGGTAAATGATCACAAAATTATCATTACATATAAAGCTTATTGTAAAACTAGAATTTCTTGTTGCCAGACTATTATCAACAAAACTACACAATGATTTGCATTCTTCAGCATGTTGAGCTAAGTTATAACCAAAAGGTTAACAGTAAAGTTTCTTTTTCTTTTTTTCTGGTTGGGGGGGTATAACAGAAAAATATAAAATATATCTGTCAATTATATATGCAAACATATGCATTTCAAACCCCCCCCCAATGAACAGAAATTTCAGCAAATGTATAATTTATCAGGACTCGCTCTGTGGGTAAACCAATGTAGCCATTGGCTAATTCTTCTCCAACTTGGCTACAAAATATAATCCATATTTATTTATCCATATTGTTGAGACAGTGTGAAAAAATTCATTTGAAATGAACGAAATTGGCTGCAAAGAATATTCTTGAAGCCTTGTTTATGCTTGATGTGTTGTAATGTTATTTTAATGCTACCCCTGATCCGAAAATTCAACAAAGCATAGCTGTATCAGGAGAGAAAAAACATGAAAAGTATAATTAGTGGAGTTAAACTTGTATACAATAATTCTTGGTATTATATACATACCTGGTCTGTTGGTTCGTCCACTCCAACAATAAAGTCTAACGTCAAACAAGGCCTCTGAAATAACCACTCTGGTTGGTGAGGAATGTTGACTGAAAACATATATATACTTATAAAATACTTGTCAACTATGTAAGAAGAGGCTAATCCTTTCTACAAAACCCTACAGACTGAGGGGGTCACAACATTTACAATAATTGCAATGTAACACATTACATGCTATTTACCAAATTTTAAGAGAATTAGTTAATACGCTTTTGATAAGTATATGTTACCCTGCAACCTTTATCAAGATTAATATGAAAGAAGTCTTACAGTACAATACATGTATCATCTACTAAGATAAAAAACTTTCAATTTTTGCCATATTTTGAAATTAAGTTTTTATTTGTCTGAATGAAATAAAAATACTTCCTCAAACTTTATTTAAAATTGACACAGTAAATCAGATGCAGTACCATTTCTCTTCAACTGTTTCTCTCGGAGTGCCTTGCGTAGAACTTGTGAAGAGGTTGTTGGGATCAATTTGGCTTGCTTCAACAATTTTTCTTTAATCTGAAATTGATTTCATTAGATAAGAAAACATTAGTTACTTGACAAACGGTATTTCATAAAAGGAGACTTAATTTAGAGAGAACAAGATAATGTTTTTGTAACAAAAACATGTTTTCCCCCATTCTTTACCATTTTAAATCATATTATTCTGACCAAAGGTGTACTGTGACCGTGACCTTATAGACATGATATAACTTCGGCCAAGAACAAACATTCAAAGAAAGGGTGTGAACATTAAAGCCCAGACAAAAATTCTGTCCATGGGAGCATTGTGAACTTGACCTTGAATATGTGATGGATAGACAGACAACCATTTCAAAACCAATATGCCTTCCTGCCCCATGGGGGCTTATAATGACTAACGCAAATGTTAGAAGCTGATGTATTCAGCAAGCCCTTTTCCTTGCTACTCAGTCACAAAATGTTCATATAACCATTTAACAATATCTTGATACACCTAAGTTTGCAATATGCGACACAATTTATCAGTTATATGGTGGCAGCCAGTTTTTAATGGTGGAAGGGAGAAACTGATTAAAATGTACCAGGAGGGGACCGATGAATCTTTCCAAGTAATCTGGGAAATTATCTTACCAAATCAGATCAGGTACCATAGGGATGAGAAACTTTTATTTAAAAGACAACAGAAGAAAGCTGTATTACAATGTATCATTCATAGAAGGATAGTCAAATTGTTCATTTACACACTTTAAATACTAGTTAAAATTTTATGTTACAAATCATAGCAGTTTTAGAGAAATTAGTCAGAACAAATGCACTTGCATTAAAAACATTTAAATGGTACAAATAGTTGCATTTAACCTCTGACAACTCTTGTTGTGTCATGCTAGTTCCAGGGGCAGGTAACTGTGACAATATTTTACTATGCTGTGTCAAGGTCATTCCTGCTGCTTCAGCTTTGTCTTTAGCATGTCTGTCTAAGTATTCCTTTGTCTGAAATTGATTTAAATTAATATTGATGACATAATTATAAACAAAATAATTAAATAAACTGATCCAATTTGAGTTATTTACTCAAGCAAGTGCAAAGTGGTTAGTAAACTTTAAAAGGTCATTAGCCCTTTAATACACAAGTAGTCATTCAGTACATTAGTTGAAGAAACTTTTAAGTTGTCAACCCCCTGAACAAAAACAGACTCTTCTGTAAATCAATGACTTAGATCAGTCCAAATTTGTCTTCAGGGGTAAATGATTTAAGATGTCATAGGAGAGTTACAATCTGTTGAGCATCTCAAATACTGAACAATCATGCATATAAATTAATATGATTTTGATGTTTTTCTTGCATTTTAGATTACAGTAAAAAAAAAATTAAAAAATCATGCATCAGTTGATATCTAAAATTAATATCCGACATGTTTTTACTTATAAGAATAAGAACTGTCATGAACAGTCAATCAGAGCAAAATCAACAGCTCTTGATACTGTTTTGAAGTGCAACAGCAGTAGAACAAGGAACTGACTAAGCAGATAGTTAAAGTTATATCCCATGTGCTCTGTGTACACGTGGAGGCTCTACTTTCTAAACCACACAGCATGACATACTGAGGACTGACTATATACTAAAACTGGTTTTGGTGATTCTGTTCCTCAACAGAATCTCACAGAAGTCTAGGTAATCACACAATGACTACTTCTGAAGTGGCATGACATTTGTAACAGCAGACTAAAAGACCAAACAGCCAAATAAGTCAGATTTAAATCCAAGACTCATAATACCTGTGCATTGTCATAAAACAATGGTCCGGAATCGCTATGCTCTTTCCTACCCATGGTTTAAATAGTCTGTTGATCTTATACAATTCTGAAATGTTTAAAAGCTTTAATCTGATTGGTTGATGAATGCGAGCACCACTTACTCGCATTGGCTGAGGCTTCATAAACAATAAAAAAATGCACAAATGATTTCAGGCAAATGAATCCACGGAAGGAAAGAGCATAGCGATTCCAAACCATGGTTTTACGATCACAACTACCTGTGTGGATGCCCTACTATCTAAGAGAACCTCAAAGAGTCACAGAAGTCTTAATCACACCAAAAAAAGTTTGTACTTCCAACTATGATTTAAACCAAGATTTAGACCCTAATTCATCAAACTTAGTAAATAATCAATGCCTACTTCTTGCTACAATATTTAGGTCTATGTCAATGTAAACTTCCTGGTATACCACTCCTTATCTTTGTCATAATATTTAGGTCTATCTCAATGTAAAACTTCCTGGTAGGCCACTTCTTATCTTTGTCATAATATTTAGGTCTATCTCAATGTAAACTTCCTGGTATACCACTCCTTATTCTTGTCATAATATTTAGGCCTCAATGTAAACTTCCTGATAGACCACCCTTATTCTTGCCATAATATTTAGGTCTATCTCAATGTAAACTTCCTGGTAGGCCACTCCTTATCTTTGTCATAATATTTAGGTCTACAATTATAAACTTCTTGTGGCAGAACACCTAGTCCTTTCCATAAAATCAAAGTCTATCAACACGTAAAACATGCTTTTACACAACTGTTAGTATCAATTATCATCAGAACATTCAAAATCTTGGGACTGGATATTTTTGCAGGATTCCACAATATATATTGTAGAGTTGAAACAAATGTTTGAATATTCATGAATGAATAGTAAACATAGTGAATATTCTAATACAAAATTACCATTTAAATATTTGACCATATGTAGTATCTGAATATTACACAGTGTAGCACTATATTTCCATCAATGATCGGCATGGAAAGGACAACCTAGGTGTGGGAGAATTTCTCTTTACAGGCACATTTTCAGTTATTAAGGTCAACATTCCATTTTCTCATAAACTTATTTTATAATACTCAGTTATTAAATATTTAGCATTCAAACATCAGCACATTTATCTGAAAGCGACACATAAACAGAAATGATCATGTACTGATTTATTAATTTAATTCATGCCTATGGAAAAAATTCACATGTAGAAAAAGTAGAATATTCGAGTGCGAATCAAGCACTTGCTATAAATATTCAAATTTTGATTTTTTTGTATTTGTTCCAGCTCTGGTACAATGATGTCAAAATCATGCAGACTACCAACCATTTGAAATAAATATAATGAAATATAAATAAAAAATTCATAAGTCATATATAGTAAGCAATAAACTATACCATACCAGATCACTGAAGCACAAAATACAAACAGAATCCGACAGAGCTGGTAATTGCAGTCAAAAAGATACCTTATCATTAAAAATCACACAGCCCATTAACACAAAGACTGATATAGTGAAACCTGTCTTGACAGACCATCCTATCTGCACTTGAAATGTAGTCTCTCAAGACAGGTGGTCTCACAAAACAGGTATGTAAAGGATTATTTAACAAAGTGGTTTTCAAACTGTGGTCTCAAAAGACAGGTGGTCTTTAATGAGAGTGGTCTCTGTAGACAGGTTTCACTGTACATGTATTTACCCTATGTGTTGTAATGTTTAAAGCACATAATAAAGATGAGACCTGTCACCTATTCCATATCAGACATTTTGAAATTAAAACAAAAAAATACTGGTCAACCAGACCAGTGAATAAAGGAATTTCACTGGTCAAAGAATTTTTTTTTACTGGTCTGTATATATACACAATTGAAATGAAATTGAAAATTACTGGTCATTTGGACCAATTATCAGATAGATTTCACCGGACTTTTGTAAAATTTACTAGTTTTTCTGGCAAGAACGGTTATTTCAAAAACTCTGCCATATACACTTATTTCCGTGAAATACACAAAGTGAAATATATAAAATATTCAGAATGTACAGAATAGGTATTAGAATAAGTATTACTATATATAAACATATTTATTTATTTGTATACAGATATGTTACCTATAAGATAAGATGTAAACACATATTAATCTTGTATAAAATTAGTAAACATGTTACATACAATATACTTTATACATTAAACACGGAATGTACTGTCGAATATCAGGTCATAACAAGGGAAGACTCTTTAACACCTTGGGTATGGATATCATATACATTTCCCACTGCATCAAGATATGCAAAACAAAATATTTCCAAGGGATACTAAATGTGGATACTGAGAGTTAAGCAACAGAATGGAAATGTTGAGATTTGTTTGAAGGAGGAAAAGGAAAAATTGGGTTCAAAATCTACAATCTGTTAGAAATATACGTAATTAAAGATAAATATGCTGTATTAAAATACATAAGTTTCTCAAAGAAAACAATTCTTATTGCATCTTCCACCTTAAAAATATATCTGAAACTGAAAACAAAAGTACACCAAACACCACATATTATATACACACATATATATACAAATTGTATGTAGGTATTATGACAACACAGGTATATATAAATATTTGGTACCTTTCCTGTATGATGTGGTACTATATTTTGAAGTTTTCCTTTCATCTGAAAATTTATTCTGAACTTGTAAGAAAAGATTAAAAAAAATATGAATTTCTGTAAAATTTTTCCTTCATGTTTATAAAATCTGAGTTTTATTTGACACGACATTAATAGAATGTTTTCTCTGCAAGAGGGGACATTTCTTAACATACAACAATCCAGTTCATAATATTCAAATAGTTTAAAAAATTGTCAAAGAAAATTACCTGTTAATTTTTCAATAGCCAAACGTTGTCTTTCAAAGTATTTTTTTCTTCTATATTTTAGTACAATTGTTTCTATTTAGATATGATGACAACTTTTAAGAATGGTTTGTGAAAAACTAAGACAAAAACAGCAAAGAAGAACCAGATCTTACAATTTTGACCCTGTCCTAAAAATTATTATTTTGAAACAATAACGACAAGTCAATTAGTCACTCCACGTGTGTTTAGCAGTAGTAACATCTCCATATCTTTAATTATTGAACTGGCTGAAGCCTATTGTAGCAATCATCTGGAAAACTGTTGCTGATTCATACCTAAATGTTTGCTGGTCAAAATACTAAGTGTACCAACCTTTGTTTTACAGATCTGAATATGAAAAGGCCTCAGATATGGCAGAGTGAGAAAAATGTACTCATCCACTCATCCTGGATGAGTGAAAATGGCATGAGGAAGAGTAGTTATGATGGGTACCTGTCCCCAGTGACGTTTACTTTTCATTCTAGATCTATAACATCTTACTTTGTAGACTCTAAAACCTTGCATTAACACGGTGCTATCAAAATCCTTTATTGTCATTTTAATTTATTATAAGTCCAACGTCAGAGAAATCAAAGCACAGTTAGTCCTAATGGTTCCATAAAAGTTTATAAAAAATTGGAACAAGCTGAAGGTGTCCAGGGACAAGTGGTTTTCAAAATCAAGCGTCCCATAGGATGATTGATTTTTCAATTTTTTTTTCTCATCCTGTATGCAAATACAAATGTATTAACTGGTAATTCTACTTCTTAAGTTGGCACAAGATTTCCTTATTTTGAAATAAACTATTAAACAAAATTGAAGGATTAAACTTCAATGTGTGTGTAATATTATCAAGTCTCACCTGTTGTTCTTCACTTAGCTTTGAAAGAAGAAACACCAAGGGATCCAAATCTCTAACACTGTAAAATACACAAACCAATTCTTGGTGATTTAATGTTTTTATCATTGAAATGTCTGCAAGTTTGTGAAAGAAATCTGTCTAAAAATCAAAATGTTAGGCCATGTAAAAAAAATATTCTGGTTCTCAGACAATTAGCCTTCCAAAATGGGCAATTGTTTATATAACTTGAACGCAAGAAAATAAGAATGCTTTATGTAACAAAAAATGTCTTTTATTGAGACCTTCAATAAATTGTAACAAAAAGTTGTGTGATTGTCTTGTTCACTTGGTTTTAAAACTGAAATATCAACAAAACTATAAAATAGCTAAAAGATTAGATATTTATCAAAACATAAAAATATTTTGAAACTATAAGAAAATTAATTGTAAATGCATCATTATAATTATTATCAATCATTATCATTACTATTTTACAAAGCTGTACAAAATATAACTACTTTGTGTCTAAAAATCAATGCAAATTCCAAGTTTCATTTTTGAAAACAATAGCTATCCATTTTTGTGTATTTCATTAAAAATATGTATTTACAGTAACTAATTTTACTTTTATTATTCACCTACATTTAATTCAGATTTTAAAACTTTTATACACTATATAGTGTTACATGTATCATCATTCTAACACATCCTGAAATTCAGTTCCGTTCGGTATCGGTTCTTTCATTTAAAACCCAACTTCCATTTCCTCCATAAACTGCAGGCAACAGCAGAAAACACACGATGTGTTCTGTGAGGTAAAGATTTACATGTTGAATTGTCAATAAAATAATTATTTTAGTTTCTAATTGGGTTTTATAAAATGCATTTTGAACTACAAATAGAAGGAAATGGATCATTTTTGAAACTTAAACCTTTTGAAATGACCAACATTTTTACTTGCTGCACAGCGGTGATTTTTTTTATGAAATGTGAATAAAATGGTTTTATTGGCGATTTCTTTTTGCGCGCGGCGGTGTCTGAGAACAAGAAGTATTTTTTTACTTGGCCTTATATGAAAGTATTTATTTCCAAGAATCTCATTAAGCAAATAATTTGCTGTGCTTGAGGATTAAATCACCCTTACGCAGACCAAATTTATGTCAGAAAAGGGACAGAGGGAGAAATTCTGGCCTAGTTAAATCATCATTAATATTGTATAACTGAAAATTTTGGCTCTTATTTAATTTTTGCCCTTGGATGAGAGGGTGATTTTAAAATGAACATGGAAATTTCATTTGAAATAATTGATGTTAAAAGAACAGAAGTTTATAAATATTACATAGTTGCTATCTGTACACGAGGTCAAATCATTCCCATGAGCTATTAAAATAATATCTGAAATTTCATATGAATGTTATGTGACAAGGGGAGTTACAACTTACTTTTTGGCTTTAAGTTCATCATACTTTGCTAGAAACTCTATCGGTGTTGTTGTGGATTCTGCTATCTTCCGTTTTGCTTGATGTGCTGACACCTGGTGGAAGAAATGAAAATATCAAAATTTTTAGCACTGATTCTATACCCAGAGGTTAATATCTAGAATAGAAAAATAAAAAATTTAGAACATGACAAATTATTCCTGCACACTTCATGTTTGAATAGTAAATTTGAAGTTATCTATAATTGCCTGATACAAATTTTCTTAACGCTTGACTTTGCAAACATTTACCAAACATAAATCAACATACAACCCTTTCAATGGAAACTGACAGTTAACAGACTTTGTCCACTATTTTCATGAAATGCAATGAAAGTCATCAGTTGCTTTCTCTTGTCTAATAAAAAATAATTTCTCTCATATGATAAATTTCTGTTCAAATTACTGACCTGAGTTGTAATGTATGGCGTTGTATTTTTCAGCAGCATATCTGTGTACACCTCAGCTCCAACTGTGTCACTGGACCGAATCCTACAATTACAACCCTAGAATGTTTAAGAACAAGTATACAATGTAACACAGTACCCCCATTCCCATGTCCACCACTGGGTACAAATATAAATTTTTTAGCCCAAAAATATGAATTTTTTCTATTAATTAATACACATGTCCCAAATGCTAGATTTCTTTCTCGCCCCTGTGCCTCTTAATTTGGAATGCAATGTCTATAAGGCATTCTATGAAAGAAAAAAAAAAAACAATTTTATGAATGTCTTTAAAAGAGCAGCTATTGGACACTTAACTATATGCAAGTTTCTGGGGATAAATGAAAACTACATGTTGCTTTTGTAACAAATACAAAAGTCTCCTCCTCCCATACCATTTTAAATCATAATATTCTGTCCCAACATGCAGTGACCATGACCTTGAAGATATGACCCAGGGTCAAGGAAATGACACACATTTAAGTCATGACCAGTTACATATTAATGTTTTAATGTTTGAATGCACCGACTCTAAGCAAAGTTTAGAAAGTTATAACCCAGTCAACATTTCTGTACATGGGTGCACTGTGACCTTGATTTTTAAGAAAACACATGGCCAAAGTCATGACATACCTTTAGATCATGACCAATAACATATTAATGTATGAATACATTTAAAGCAAGGGTTGGCAATTTATAGCCTGAACAAGATTTGTGATTGACAGACAAACAACCACAAGGCAAAGCCAATATCTCTCCCCATCCTATGGGGGAGGGGGATACATAATGTACATTCATTTATGCAAATTAGTGACATGTGATGTTTCATGAGAATAGTTTACAACATCCTAATTAATACAATTTACACAAGTGCCAAAAACTGAACAAGAGGCCCAAGAGGACCTCAATCGCTCACCTGAGAACCATCTACAAATATGGAAAGAAGACCAAAAAGAATATGTACATGTAGGCTGATCTGGCCAAGAAACATAAATATTGCTGTTTTAAGAAATTCATCAAAAATTCTAGAAATCAAATTTTGGCAACATTCTTGCACAAAAACATTTCTTCAACTATATACAAGTAAAACACTTTAATGCATCATTGTGAATGCAAGGGGAGATAATTGAGTAAATCATGCATAATGAAAGTCTGAAAACACCTCAAAAACACTTCAAAAATTAATATTCTTATTTCTGTGAAAAACACCAACTTGAATCATACATCCATGTAGATCACTCAGAAATAATCCGGTTTTTTTTCAATTCATGTAGTGCTTCTGGAGAAGAAGATTTTTAAAGAGGATACCTTTTGGGACCTATTCTGCCCGGCCCTGGATCCATCCCTGAGCCAATCACGCTGAAAACTATAAACTTGGTAAAGGACCTTGAGCACTTGCTTTCTGTACAGTTTCGTCAAAATTCCTTCAGTAGTTTTGAAACAAAAGCTGATAATGTGAAAAATGCACCCCCCTTTTTTTTCAGTCTTAAAAAAATCATAAAAAATTCTAGAAATTAAATTTCTGTAAAATTATTGCACAAACACATTTCTTCACCTAATTACAAGTAAAACACATTAAATGAATGTATCAAAATGAATGCAAGGGGAGATAATTGAGGAAATCATGCAAGAAAATATGAAAATGAAAAAGTCAATATTCCGATTTCTATGAAAAATATAAACTTGAATCATACATCCATGTAGATCACTCAGAAACAATCCGTTTTTCAATTCATGTAGTGTTTCTGGAGAAGAAGATTTTTAATGAGGGTACCTTTTGGGACCTATTCTGCCCCACCCTGGACCAATCTGGCTGAAAACTACAAACTTGGTAAAGGACCTTGAGCACTTGCTTTCTGTCAAGTTTCGTCAAAATCCCTTCAATGGTTTCAGAGAAGAAGTCGAAAATATGAAAAGTTTATTGACAGACGGCGGACGGAGAGTGATCTTAATAGCTCACTTGAGCCTTCGACTCAGGTGAGCTAATAAACAAAAAACAAAAAAATGGATGAATGCATGGAACCATAAAATGTTCATTTTTATGTTATAAAAACTGAGATTCACCTGTGATTGTTAGACTTACCCAAGCAGATTCATCAACTCACTAACATGATGATGTACTTTGAACTCACTCATGATTTCAGTGAGAGTTTAATTTACGTTTCCAACTGCAATACTGAAAACAGAAATAAAAGTAATGACAGATGAATAAAAGTGTTATACACATTACATGTTGAAATATTTGTATCAAGGCTTAAAAAAGATTGCTACAAAAAGATCATTACCTCTTGCATTGGTTTAATGTGTACACAGGTAATAATCAGATCAATACAACAAAATAAGATTTTGCTTGCATACCAGGTATACACATATGTACATGTATTGATGTATAAATTAAACCTTATCTATTTTAACATTGTCAATGACCACCTCTAGTATATTTGAATCATTCTCACTCAATTATTTGAATAAATAATGACAAGAAATAACATTTTAATTATTATACAATTTATTTCTGTCATTGAAGCCATCATATTACACTATAATTTCGTTGCATTCAAAATATCAAAGATTTTCCAATTTCTGAAGTGAGCCTCATGGACAGTAGACTCTTCTTACTATGAAATTAAAGATTGTCTCAATATTATTTCTGTGACTTACTGTACTTCTTTATCAACCTGATGCTTCACAAAAAAATTTCAAATCAAATGTTTGGGAGACTTTTTGCTGGTCAATTTTATGTCAAAACCATATTTTTCTTTACATTATAATTAAACTGCAATATCATTTTGCGCAGATTTACATGTCCCTGTTTTGCGGGAAAGATGTAACCTTAGTGAAATCGGATAGACATCCCATGATTGACGAATGCTTTTTCCTTGAATCTGTCAAATAAGGAGCTGCACTCACTTGCAAGGCATTTATGTCTAAGTTCATGTTATTTCTATAATTCATATGCAAACTCAAATGGAAAGGGAAAAAAGTTTGTTGAAAAAAAATGAGGGTACTTGAAAATGAAATCCATTTTCTTTCAAATTAGGCCTAGACCTATTTCAATCAATCAATGCAAGATTTTTTTTTTTTTTTTTGCAGAGGGCCTATAACATGTCTCCATAAGAAACCAACGTCCTGTTACAAAAAGCGTTTAAGTGAGTAGGTCAAAAATTAAACTAAAGACCATAACTTTGGATACAGTCCAGTCCCACTGTATCCCGGGTCCCATTTTATTGCAGTATATCTTATTTTTAGAAATCCAGCTATTTTGTTTTTCTGATTCTAATTTAAGAATTTTGCAAACGTTGCTTTCCAAAAGACACATTACAAATTCCATGAACATGATTATTTTTTTATCCATTTTTAATAATGACGGCGGGTTTTCAATCGCTGGGTACCATTCTTTTTCTATGAGACATTAGATTTTCTAGCTGATGTAAAGCACCCAAGGGCATTCATCATCACAATTAGTTTAAATGCTTTATCCGATGGATGTAAAAGTCAAATGATGCATCAAACACTATGAACATTTTTTTTATCTCTCAATGGAGACGATTTGATGTAAGCACCAAGCGACATATTTTGCTTTATGGATGTGTCAAATGTACAATTATCTCTTCGATTTTATAAGCCATTTTTTGTATCGTAAACATTAATGCAGTTTTTGTATCGAAACTATAACTTTATAACTATAAAATGAGCTCTATGTTGTAATTGAATGACCCAACGTCATCGGTTTTTCATTTGACATGTTGGAGGCTTTCGGAGTTTCAAATCTAATTAAAGGATTATCAACTATGATTCATTGTCCCTGGATGTTGATTGGAGGATAATATGATCAACATATATGCTTAAATAGACATATTTCTTCAGCGTGTTGCTCAACAACAAGCAATATTTAAACAGGTAAACTAGCAGTATTACCCTACACATGTTTTCAATAGTTTTGGCACAGGTAAAGTTTTACCTGCTTGTTGTTTTAAGACCAGTGATTATGAGGATGTGCAGGTACTAGCAGGACTCACCCTGACATTAGCCAATGCTGCCATTGACTAATTTATTCCAAGATTGGCTAAAAAAAATTACAATTGGCTACTTTTCTGGCTGATATTTTTTTGGCATGTTTTGTGTCTGCTTCGTGTGAATAGTACTGTCATTCAAAATAGAAAATATAACAGGACCACAGACAACTACATTTGACAATACACTCTGTCACAGTACATGTAAACTTTTCTATTGAATATGATGAAGCATCCAGATTTCCAGCAAGTACTAGTAGTCTTGTAAATAGCATGATACCTGTTGATGTATATATTAAAAATTTGTCACCTAGATCCTGTACACAAGTGCCTGTGAGAAATTCGTTAAGTACCGCGATACAATGGGAAACCAGTATAACGTTGTAGGCCTAGTCTAAATCTAGGCCTATTTATTGATATTATTATAAAAGAAAAATATTCATGCAATCATCATGTAATCTAACCTATGGCAGTATAAATATCGAATGAATTTGACAATTGTAAACGCCCATGGACGTTGAATATCACATGTTGGATGAGTTCAAGTTCATATATTCAGTTACGATGGAATCGAACGGAAAAACACTCAAAGGAAGACCCTCTTCAAATGTTTACATTTTCAAGTTACAACTTCGCGCGCCTGCTTCCTCCATGTTAGATCCCGTTTGGACGGTCACGTGATCATATTGCGATTCAGTTTTTATTCATTTAAAATTCGATTATTGTTTATTTTTTCTACATGAACAGATAAACTGGTGTCAATTCCCTTTCACAGGAAATTGATAAAGGGTTTTTATTCCTTGATTATCTTAATAGGGTATATTTTTCAAGGCGGTACTTTACGAGAACTGGCGAGAATCAGTAGTCACTACAAACAATATGGAGGATGAAGTTGTGACACCTTAGCAGGTCTGGTCTTATATTCGTGTTTGGTATGCTATATTATCCATGAGTAGTTAAAATATATAAATACGAAGATTCTTTTCTAGAGTTGCACTAACTGAATTATGTATCCCTTTCACTTTTATTGATTATATAGTAGATCTAGTTCAACTTTCTACATATGTGTACTGTCTAAGTAAAATATTTAAAGGAATGTCAATGTGGACATTTTTACAGAAGAATTTTCTTTTCCAACATACAACGTTCTGTTAAAAGATAGTTATCAAATAATCCATTTTCGCATTTTGGGGTAATACTATATCCAAGCATAAATTCACAGATTATTTTATTGATTATGGTAAACTTAACACATGTATGATTGTGCATGGTATCCACAATGCTCAGGTGTGTTGTTTGGAATGTGAGCAGTCTTCTACTGGCTCTAGCTAGGTATAGTCTAGATATTTAGGAAAGTTCTATAGTGCAGTATTTATTGCTTGCTTTGGTCTGATTTAAAGAGTGCAGCATGACTACTTCAAGACCTTGCCACTTGTCCCAGTGAGGCAGGGAGTGTTAAGTGTATTTATTTATGTCCTTGCTTAAGTGGTCTGTATTTTCAACGACTTTTTAAATTCCACTTCACTTGTACAATCTGGCAGATGTAATCAAACTGCACATCCTATACCATTCTAGGCATAAAGCTGCAGACATGTTGACTCTACCGATTTCGGCAGTAGTCTACTGCTTTTAATCGATCTTTCGCCTATTGCATTGCTCTCCAAAACTTAAATTTCTTTACATTTCTACCAAAGCTCAGTATTTTTTTTTCAAATATGCTTTTGTAATCTGCCAATACATTTAATCCTTGAGTTAATTATATTTTCACTCCTGTGGCTGTGCGTTGTCTTAACAGTACCCAGGTCTCTGGTGATATACAGGCAAACTGTTAAAGAATTACTACTCATCATACCTAATTATCCATACCTGCAGTTTTAAAATACCGTCTCTTGTGATGCACCAATCATCATCCATGGACGATAATTAATTCCTGATAATCTTTTAATTAGATTTAAAACTCCGTAAACATACCCACCACATGTTGATTTGTCAAGCAAAGACTTGAAGATATGAGGCTACTTATATCGTTAACGATTCATTGCATCTCATATTATTGGAAATAATATTTTACACTCCAAAATGGGAACTAAAAGTTGTAATTTAACCCCAAAAGAAAGATCAAGAGAATGGGAACGACATTATTTGATATGTATAGGTATATGCAACTCTCAAAGATTGGTTGTTGCTTATATCATCGTTGAATAAAAAGTTTATCAACAATAAATTGGTCTTGAAAATATTTTCAAATGGCTATAGATAAAATCAACATACATAAGTTTTAACATTTGGCAGAATTTTTTTAGGTCGGAAAATGGATTTTGTAGGTTACTAACCTGAATGTGTCTATGTACTTGTCATTTCTATTCAGCCAAACTAGATTCTAGCATTTTACTGGTACTTTTTTTTTTTAAATCATTCATCAATTAGAATAATGCATAGCAGACGAGAAAATTCATAAAAGAACCCTACCTTGCAATATAATAATGATAACTTAGTACGGTAAATAAGATGTAAACAAAATTTTTAAGTATTTTTAATTTTGGCCATTGAAAAGTGAATTTTGCCAATGATTTGGCCAATATATTTTCAGAAACAGGGCTATCACTGTTTGACCTAATATTTTATTGTCATCGAAATACCGCAAAAATGCTGCATGCAATGCTACCTCTTTGGAGGTGTGAATTTACATCTCTTTGGTCATCAGAGGTTAACATGTCTGAGCTGCATGTGTGGACAGGAGATGAAATCTCACCTCTGAAAATCTGGCATAACTGGGGATTGAACCAGGAACCTTCATGTTGAAGATCATCTAGCGCTCTACCAACTGAGCAACTCTGTCCACTAAAGTATTTATTAAGATTGTGTATATTTATGAGGATGTTATCAGATACATTTGTGACAAACCTGCCTAGCTTTGCTAGTATTTTTCTTTACTCTATTATTTAGTTTATTATCAGATACATGTACCTTATATTTTACTTCTGTGTTTTCAAATTCTTGATACAGTTTTTATGTAAATCCTTGGCAGTTGCTTTGATGTTGATTATATATATATTTTTTTTACTTGTTTCTAATTATACATTTGTGATTTTTTGCAGATTTTATTTCATTTAATATGGACCAAAATAAATAGTCTCTATGTGAGCATGGAATAGCAGTTACACTGGTTGAATTTGTGTTTTACATGTGCATTAAGACTAAACAGAAGGCAAAATGCTTGTGGAACGTTACCGTCCGATCTTGTTTATTCAATATTTTCTTCTTCTTGTGGACCTTTTCATGAACGCATTCATAGAATTGTTGCGATATGAAAATGTGATTCTTCTTGTATTGTTTGTGTAAGTATCATAATTTTTTTTATATTTGTCAAGTCATACCTACAATGTAAGACTTAAAGGATAGTTAGACACTGTTTCTTTGTCATGTGTTCAGCATAAGAAATTCAAGTTATAGAAATAGATCTTTCATATATTGATATATGAGAGTGAAAACTGAGGTGTTGTGTCACAGCAGGTTTGACACACAAAGGAACCCTCATAGTCACTTGGGCCACAAAATAACAAATCATTGTAACCCATTTAGAGGTTACATTAAAGGGAATGACCATAACCTACAGGTTGCGATAACAATTACAAAGACAGTGGGGTATCTTTAGAGATAATTATGAAATAATGTTAAATTATGCATGACAAGGTGCTTTTCTCTGTAAAAGTCGACCTACTGCACATTAACAATGGGTTAGTTTGAAATATGATGACTGAAATCATGCATTTTCAGAGCAATGTCAGTTTTAAACATATCCAAAAAACTCCTCAGCTCCAAAATTTTATTTGCCAACGACTTGCAGTGAATGTTAATTTCACTTGACAGGTGCAGTGGGTATATAATATAAATAATAAATATTTTACAAAGTGACAAATATCATCAAGAACGAAAAAGAGGTTACATGACTTGTGTTTGTCGTAACTTCCATGTGACCTGAACGATCTCTCCCATATTATTTTGTGGTCTGTCACTGTATTGCATAAGTCCATTTGTTGGTGAAAGGTAAAGCAATTTAGAAGGAACGAAAGATATGTTTTAGGAAAAATTCAGTTAAAATGGGGCTCTTCATTTTCTATATATCCAGGAATGAGATGTTGTATGGAATTAAATTTCAAAATTTGTAGCAAGCATTATGATACTTTTTTTCTTTTCATTACTACATGTACACACTTGTACATCTGTTCGGATGAGAAAGTAAAACTCCAGGTCCCTGTGTCCCAGTAGGTGTCGGCACGTTGAAGAACCTTCGTTGCTCAAAGGCCAAAATTTGAAGCCCTTCACTGACATTTGGTGATGTCTCCATTTGAGTGAAAGATTCTTGAGTGGGACATTAAACAACAACAAACAAACATACAAACTTGTACATCTGTAGTCCAGACTTTCAAAATAGTTGTATATGTAGATAGATTTGTTTGGGTTTTTTTTGTGAGTTTGTATGTCACTGAGATTTTTCACCTGTGTGGAAATGCCCAATCTGAAGATGTAATAATGTAAAATTCAGTCATGTGTCAGTTATATATATAGAGAGAGTTGGTTAAAGCACAACGCTTACAATACAATGTGCTAACAGTGAAATAGGATAATTTTCTCAAGTCTTATCCAAGCCTAATTATCCTGCATTTGTCAAATGTCAAACACCTAGAACAGTCATTGCCTTAGCAAATATTTATTTCAGTACCATTTATTGCTTTTTAAATTGAGATTTAAGTCACCATTTTTGATCAAAATATTAGAAAAAATATATAAAATATTCCAGTGAAATAAATTATGGAGATTTATTTTACATGAAAATTATAGTAAAATCATATTTAATGATAATAGATTTCTGTTTATTTAAAGGGGCATTAGCTGTGTTTACCAAAAAGAAAATATTTTGATTTTTTCTGCTTTTACAATTTTACTTGATGTACAATAATAAATAAGACCTATACACAGACGTTCTTATATATTTTGTGAAAAGGTCCGGTCCAGTGTGGTATTCATATACAAGTAGAAAGGTTGAATTAATCAATTGCAAGTGAAAAAGTGTTTCTGAAGCAATTGTCACAAAATATATTGGGATTTAAGAATTTTTATGTCTGTGTATACGCCTTTTTTGTTATTGTATATCAATCTACCATTAGTATAGTAAAAAAGGAAATATATTTTTTTTGAAAAACATAGATTATGCTCCCTTAACTTGTTTAATTAAAATATGAAAAAGGTAGGTCATTATAATTGTTGTATCAAAAGATAGACTAACTCATGTATGAATTATACATACAAGTACAACACATTGCCTGAACTTTACAGCTTTTTTCTATTTTTTTTTACAGAATACAAGATGTTTGCATTATATTTGCTGTGATAGTCGTCTTCCTCCTCTTCTTTAATACCTACATATTTCAAGCCGGGTTAGTGAACATCTTGATAGAGAAGTTCAAGGTGCCAATAGGGGTCACATTTATCTACTTTGGTTTAAATGTAGGTCTCCATGTATGGGAAATGGTAAGTTGGATTAAAAATCATAATAATTGTTGTTCTTTGTTTTTGTTTTTTTTTTTTGTAATTTAAAAAAATGTCAATTTACATATTTTTGTATTGAAAGCATCACATGTCATTTCACCATTGTCAAGAAATAATGTTTAAATGTCAACGGTTGTCAATGTACTAATTTCATTTACATAAACATGTTTCTTGCAATATTTTGTTCCAGCAATAATATTTGTAAAACTCGTATTTCAGACATTAAGATGGGAAGAACCCAACAGGTATATTTGGGACAGAACAGGATTCATAGCTCTCTTTGTTATACAACGAACAAGTAAGTTGATATATAATAACAGGAGTGTTACCATTTGTTACATCAGGCCTTTTTCTGTCAATTTTGGGAAAATGCTGTTGGCAACACAATTGAGAACTTTGATGTGAATTTGTGTCCAGTTGGGAAATTTAGTTGCAGCACACGTAAATTCACATGTAGTGGAATCTCCTTTTCCCCTGCATTAACTTAATTTTTCATTACAGTCCGTACTCCATATTTGGAATTTCATCATCAAAATGGAGGGAAACATGTATTTTCCATTGGGAATGGGATGAATTTTGAAACTGTGGAAACTATAGAAAAAGGTTTGAGCATCATCTTTTACCAGGGCCGCAAGTCAACTAATTTATTTGATACTCAAGCTCAATTAACTTTTTATGATTTTGGTATAAATACACAAATAATTGGTCTGAATCTGGACATTTCTGTACATATATTGTGTATAAATGTAAATAATAATGAAAGTTATTGGGAATATTGTTCATTTGTATGCAGCACCAGAAATATAAAAATATCATTTGAGTACATACTCATTATTATTAGAAAATCATAAATTTGACCTAAAATACTGGATTTGATGGGGGGGGGGGGGGGGGGGGGGGGGGGGGGCGGCGGGGGGGATGGATGGGGGGAGGGGGGGGGGGGGGGGGCGGGGGGGGGGGGGGGGGGGGGGGGGGGGGGGGGGGGGGGGGGGCTGGGGGGGGGGGGGGGGGGGGTGGGCGAAGGGGGGGGGGGGATGGGGGGGAGGGGGGGGGGGGGGGGTTTAGAGAATATGTTTCCTAGTCAGTCACACTACTAGTTTTACAAACAATTATAAATTCAAAATAGTTATATAAAAAGTTGAGTTTAGTATTAAGACAATTTGATAACTTCAGAAGTTCAGACCCAAATATTACAATGTCTGGTGTCAAATAGTACAACCTGCATCTTTTCTTAATTTTCATGTCAATATGACTGTTTGTTCTGACTGATGTTTTATGCCACATTCAACAGTTTTTTAGTTATATGATGGTAACTAGTTAGCTCACCTGAAGCTAAGGTTCAAGTGAGCTTTTCTGATCGGCTTTTGTCTGTCGTCAGTAATTCCGTCCATAAACTGTCCACATTTTCGACTTCTCCAAAACTACTGGAGGAATTTTGATGAAACTTTATAGGAAGCAACCACTCAAGGTCCTCTACCAAGTTTGTTCATTTCCACCAGATCAGCCCACTGAGCTCAGGGTTGGATCCAGGGTGGGGCAAAAGAGGCCTCAGGGGGTACCCCTCTTTAAATTTTCCCCTACAGAACTGCTGCATGGATTGAAAATTTAATTGCATCTAAGTGATCTACATACATGTGTGATTCAAGTTTGTTAATTTCATATATATCGGAAAATAATTTTGACCCGTTTTTGACGTCTTTTTACACATTGTCATTTTCATTCATTTTTGTATGATTTTTTTATTTTATCCCCATTTAATCATCATGATGCATTAATTTTATGTTTTCAAATGTAATTAGGTAGATAAATGCTTTCCTGAAAGAATTTTGCTGATTTTAATTTTTTGTATTTTTTATGAATTTTTAAAACTGCAAAATGAAGGTGGGGGCATTTTCTTCACAATCTAAGCTTGTTCTTCAAAACTGCTAAAGGTATATTGTCAAAACTTTAAAGAGAGCAAGAACCCAAGTTCCCCTACTAAGTTTGTGTTTTATGATCAGGTCGACTCAGAGGTGGATCCAGGATGGGGCAAAATAGGCCTCTTTGAAAATTTTCTCCAGAACCGATGCATGGATTGAAAAAACTAATTGCATCTGAGTGATTTATATGGATGCATGATTCAATTTCCTGTTTTTGGAATAAATTGGAAAATTTTTTAATTTTTTGCATGTTTTTTACATCTTTCCCAGCTTTGTGGTTTTTATTCATTTTTAAATCTCCTTCAGTCCAAAGGAGTGTTATAATAATGTAATGTAAGATACCAACAACAGTTCAGGTGAGTGATGTGGCCCATGGACCTCTTGTTAATGTTTGAGGAGAGAACACCAAATTAGCTTTGGTCCTCGGTCTTGATCCCTTGCTAACTAGAAGTGAGAGACTTCATGGTTTAAAGTGCGATGCTCTAACCACCCAGACACAGATGCCCCCTTTATGACTCCGAAGTTACACTACTCAAGTGTCTCCAGGTCATTGTACTACTCAGGTTTACTTGTATTATGGTCTCTATGTATAAATTCTTGTATTTTTTATATCCAGTCTAGTTTCATAATCCTTATATCCTTTTCCATTTTGCTCTTTTCAGATGTGATCTTAAAATATTTATGTAACCCTTTGTGTAATACAGTGGAACCTGTCTTGAAAGACCACTCTCATGAAAGACCACTTGTCTTCTGAGACCATATTCTGAATTGACTCAGTTAAATAATCCTTTAGATACCGTAATACCTCTTTTGAGAGTCCACCTGTCTTGAGAGACAACATTTTTAGTGCAGATGGGATGGTCTCTCAAGACAGGTTCCACTATAGTATTTACTTTTCTGTATTGACAATATACATTTTGAATTTGATTGTTTTATGTATAATTTCAGAGCATTGTTATGTAGTGCGTCATATAATCAATCTTGGTTTTATAATCATTGTACATGTATTAGTACATTGTATTCATTATGATTAGACTTCATCACCACTACTCATTTACATGGTCCAGATAAGTGGTACAGAGCCAGTGCTACCTGCCCTCAGAGACCACTCATAAAAGACTACAAGTCTTCTGAGACCACATTCTGAAAATCACTCGGTTAAATAATATGGTGCTTTACAAAAACCTCTTTTCAGAGACCACATTTCAGTGGCAGATGGGATGGTCTCACAAGACACTGGTTCCATTGTATTTAAATAGCTTGAGTGTACTGAATATTCCACAGGGTTATTAGATTTTGTTTCTAGCTAGTCTGAATGGTCTAGATGAGTTTGAAGAGGTACTATACATGTGCAACAGTACACTGTGACAAGTTATTCCCCAAAGTCAAATGTCTAGGCTAGTGGCATTGACCCAGTGTTAGTAAGTGTTTGAGATTATCCTAGCATTGTCTGCCATGTATATTTTCTTAGATTTTACCAAAGCTTTAATAACATCCCATAAAGAAAGAAAGCAGTGAATAAAAATTTCACATAACTCATTGACCCCTGACCCAATAGCCACATTTGAACTCACTCATTTCAGAGAATGGTAGAATCCACTGTCAGACTTTAGGAGTATATTATTTTGAATCTAAATACTGCAAAAATTTTGCATGCAATATTTGCTTGCTCACTAATTATGAAAGAAGACCATGCTATGTATTGATTTGGAAGAGTTTAAATGTGACCCCAGGGGCTGATGAGCAAAAGTGTACATATAAGTCCTAAATTGTTTTATTTTGCTTTATTGCAGGTGCTGTGTTTTATTATTACTATTACAAGAGAACAGCATTGAAGTTAGGGGATCCAAGATTTTACCAAGATTCTGAATGGATTCGAAAAGAGTTTGAGAGAAGGCGCTAGTTAAAGTTCGTTCACAGACAAGAAGTGCCTCTATATATGTTAATGTGGACATACCATGTGTAAGATTACCATGGTGATAAGATGCATGAGAATGATGAATGTTGATTGGATGGATATTGTTTGAAAGTTGTGCAAGTTTTAGCGTATTATTGGTTCAGATGAGTATATGTAGTCCATGCTAGACTTCAAGATTTCCACAGGTTCTGAACTTGGTATTTGTTGGGATGCTAGCAGTTTTGTAGAATATTATATTTTTAAAGAGATTTAACCTTTGTAAATGTAGATATCATTTTAATTGAATGCTTCTTATGGTCAAGATTGAATGTGTTATCTTGATACAACTTTTAAACATGTAAATAACATCAACTTGTACATGCCAAAGAAGTGTTCGTGTAGTTTTCTGTATAATTATGATACTCTTTGAGTTGTCCATTTAAAAATTATTATTTTTCTACCTGGCAGCTTTCAGCATTTACTACTTACAGGAAATATGATCTGTTCTTATCTCATAATTTTAGTTTTTAAGAGATCATTTTTTAGATAATATTCTGTAACTTGGCAAAAGATAAGTTATTTCCTTTTTGTTTCAATATATGTTTAGACTGTTATCAAGGTCAATAATGAAGTAAATAGGCATATAATGGTTTCATGTAAATTAGATATATTTATAGAGAAACAAAAGAATTAATCAAGTTTTGAAGAAAATGTCTTCGTAATACTTTTACAAGTAGGCTATTTGCCTGACAAAATCAACTATGGAGTATTTATTTGAATAAAAGAGAAATTTTATTTCTAGAGTACAATGATAAAAAGTTGGAATTTAAACAAGAGTCAATTTGCATTATAACATAAACTAGATAGGTCTATAAACATGGGATATATTGCTGTCCAGAAAGGTCACAAGGTCAAGTAGCACCTGTAGTATCAGTGAACATGATGCCAAGGTACTTATCTTTGAAGATAAGTGCTATATCTGTTTAATAGGTCACTTTTTAAGTATTGATAGTCAGAATGTCTTAAACACAATCATTCTTTGAGATGTCTTCCTGATAAAGAAATTCCCAAGTGTCTGGGATACAATACTTGAAGACAGAGATGTCCCTTATTGCAGGAATTTTCACAGGCTTAAGGTATCCCTTTTAGGGAGATTTCAGAATTTTGACAAAGAAAAACATCAGTCTTTTTATAAAATATCACATTTGTTTGGGGGCATTATAAAATTTCTTTAATGATATAAAAAATGAAGGCCCATTTCTGTGATATGTTCAGCCATATTGATGTTTTTCTGTATGTGTTCTTAATTTTTTTTTAAAAAAAAACTTGCTGCAATGTAGCAGTTCTTTTTCGTAATTTGGATGAAGACATGGTGTCAATGCAAAAAAATGAAATTTCTTTTTGTAAAATGATTTTTTTGCATGTTCCATTATTTTTTCAAATGCATAAAACAAACTTTTGAATTGTATTTATACAGGTGAATATATGAATCTAAGCACATAATCAAATAAGGTTGTAATATGATACAGGTCATGACCATGTGACTTCATATATTTTTATATGCCCATTGTAAAGATTGGGCATACCCGTACCATAAATTGGGATATATTGGCCATTGTTTAATTTTTGCCAATTTGTCCACCATATTAAAATGGCCAAAATTAGACCGTCCAAAATATGTATACCTTTGATGGCCGAAAATCTAGATTTTTATATAATTACATTCATGACTTTATATATTGCCATATCATTCTCATATCACGGCTGGTATAACCATACTTGGTTTACTATCTACTTAGCGGGATAGCAGGATGCTTGCTCAGAGAAGTCTAAATGATTTATATCCTTGAAATTATTGTGAAAAACTGTGAGTCCAGCATAAATATTTTATGTAACCATACTTATAATTTTATGAGCAAATTTTAGTGATGCCAAAATATCCCAATTTACTGTATTATTTATTTGTTGTGATATGCTAGTGCAAGTTAATTTCTTGTTGCTAGTTTACCATTTTTACCATTCAGAACTAATTTATCATTTCATTTATAATGTATTTATAAATCAAGAATTATAAATTACGCATTTAAGATATTTAATGTATATGCCTGCCAATAGAAATGCTCTTTTGTATACCATTATATATTGTTCGTATATATCAATAAAAACACTTAGATCTAACCTCATATTTCCTCTTACTATCATTCCTGCTTCTTGTGTGGTACAGTTGTCTACAAGGGCTCGTTTTACAAAAGTCCCTTAGTCCTAATTGTCATGGGACTGACTAAGCAGCGATACATTGTCATGGTAGTTAGGACTAAAAGTTAAGATTTAGGACTTGGGACCTTTCGTAAAACAGGCCCCAGGTTCTTAAGTGATGTCTTTAAGAAGTGTAAATACATGTATACCAAAACTGCATGAAATCAAGCACCTCCATGGTGGAGTGGTTAGAGCTTTAAACAGTGAAACCTCTTACCTCTTGTCACTGCAGGTTCAAATCCTGCTGGAATCTAAGCTGATTTTTGTGAGAAAGTTTGCCAGTTTACTTGTGGAAGGTCTTTTCTCAAGTACATTGTAACTGGGTTCTCTCCTACACCATTAAAACTGGCTGCCATCACATAACCAAATTATTGTTGAGTGTGGTGTGAGACACCAATAAAACAAACAAAAAATTTAAAAAGCATGAAATATTAAAAAAAAACTTAATATTGTGAGAATATTCATAAGATGTCCTTTATTGTTCAAACCAGAAATATAGGGTCATCTGTATTTAGACAACGTAATCAGACCAAGCACATCCAAATGTATTGCAGATATGATAGATTGTCTCCCTTTGTCAATCTTTCGTTACACAAAGATGGCTCCTTTTTATGTCATTCAAAATGACAGAAACGGCTTAAAAAGTGAACTTTTGCAGTAACTTTCCAGTAAAAGATGATATGTAGAACTTAGATACTGTTAATTGATTGCACTACTGTATAGTTTAATTTCTCGGGGAGAAAATTTCACTTTTTTCTAAGATGATCTTATTCACAGGTATTAAATTTTGCGCAAGATAGGTTAGGAAATGTTTATCTAATACTTCATAAGTGCAAGGTATTACATTCATGGCTATTTAATTTCACAGGAATTTTCCATGACCGCAAATATAACAAAATTAAATTCCCCAAGAATAAAAGCAACTATACAGTATATAGGTAAAATATATGCATCCACCAGTTAAAAGTTGTCTATTGGATATCCTAGTAGTGAAAATATTTTCTCAAAATATAATTTTATCAAGATGAAATAAACACAACTTACATGTATATTGCAATACATTTTTCCAAAAATAGGATCATAAAGTAATTTTTGTAAATGGAGTTTAATGTGACTTGAACTATAGATATATACTGTAGTTATTATCAAATGACCACATGTAAAATGTCTTCGTAAAATACTACAAATAAACTTTTATCTTTTCCATGAAGTACTATACATACAACAGGCCTTTTCCTGGTTGTTCCATTCAAGTTCAGTTTTGTCAGAGTGCTTTGTACTCGGATCATGTGACATCCAATAGAATGCAGCCTTGGTCATTTTGGGATTCATGTTTACAAAGATGACATTCAATATCATGCCTTTCCTGTTGACTGCTTTTCAAATTTTTCCTCTACTGCATGTAATTCACATTCCTGGTCATCTGTATGCATGATATGATAAACTCCTTATCCGGAAATAATTGCAGGCCACATTTTTAGCTAGCCTGGATGAAAGTCCAGGGAGCTAATGCCATATCCCCCCTCCCTGACATCGGTGTCCATAGACCGAACTTTAACCTGGCCTATAACATTTTAACTGCAAGGGACAGGGCTCTGATATTTCACATTTAGATTCCTTATGATGAATTCTTTTATTTGGTACCTCAACTTGTGACCTTGACCATCAACTTTGACCTACTTTTCAAATACTTTAACCTCGGCTATAGCTTTTAAACCATGATGGATAGAGCTTTGATATTTCGCATATAAATTTCTTATGACCAGAGCTTTTATTTGGTACCATGACTTTTGACCTAGTGACCTTGAACTACTTTTGAAAAACTTTATCCTTGGCTATATCTTTTAAACCATGAGGGATAGGGCTTTGAGAGTTTTTGACTTTTGACCTAGTGGACTTTGACCTACTTTTCAAAACTTTTAACTTGAACTGAAAGAATCAAAATTTTACCAGTCCTTTGACCTTAAAACCTGACAGCTGTGGGTCAAACATCTATTTTGAAAATTTATACCCATTTCAGCAAGCTGTCTTATCTTCTGACAACTCTTGTTCTGTGAAGCTTGATATGAATATGATCAAATGTGATGTAACTCATAAAATGTCTATTATACATGTATACTGTGGTTGAAATTAATGACAACATATTGAATCTTCATATGGAAAACTGTAACTATACATTTGTACTTTGGCCACTATCAGTAACCACGTGTACAAAGATCGATGACACAAGTAGAATATATTGGAAGGACACAATAATTAAATACAGTGGCATCTTGTTATCTCCAAATTCACAGGCAACTATGATTACTTCAAGATTCCTGAAATTTGAAGTAACGGAAATATTAACTAACATATTGATTTATCCACAAAAATTGGGACCGGAATTGCTGACTAATGCAGCATGTTGGTGTATAGTAAGATAATGTGCCTATTATTAATCACATAAAAATGATGATAAAATAATGAAATGAAAATATTATGAACCCTGATGCAAATAAAATAAAATCTCTTCCTTGTAGCTTTACAAGAAGTGTCTCAGAAACGAGCCATACAACATTGCCCCACTTAACATACTGAGGAAGAATTAACAACATTACACACAAATGTGCTTTGAAAAGCTGTTTTATTCTTGTTTCATATGAGACAATTTTTTCTCATAAAAATAAAGATTTGATATTTAATATTTTATGACATGTATATTGCATTTTCAAATATTTGAATGCATGTATAACACTTAATGTCAAATGAGTCTTCGCATGATAAATGAAATGTACATACAATGCAAAGTGTGTCAAGGTCAATGACAACCTTGAAGTACAAATAAAAAACCTTCTGCATTAAATATAAAGGGAGATAATTCGTTTTGACCAAGAGAAACAAAATTACAACACAATAAGAATGTACAGGTAAAACATTGAGCTTTTCTGCTTTTGTGCATCACTATAGCTTACACTTTTGTGCTGAAAACTAGCTGTCACCCCCGTTATAATTTAATTCAGACTCACTTTTTGTAAACATGTTTTATAATGGAAGACCTATGATTTCAGTGTAATATCTCTCACACAGTACACGGGAAGAAATAGAAATTTTAAACTCTCAAGCATAAAATCCGTACACCAAAATTTGAATCTCAGCTGGCTAATTCGGAAGAAAGACTGCTATCCCTAAAATGGTTCAGACTCATTTTGTTTCTAACTACTGAATATTTAGGTGGTGTGATTATTTCCGACAAGTATACAGTGTCCTCAAATAATGGATACAAACATTATATACACATCATATTATTATATTTAAAGCAATATGAACATCCTTCATGATTGACATATGTAGCAAATATACACCGTTTAAATAAATCTTGTACAAATATTTTTGTTTTTCATTTAATAACAAATACACAGTATAAAATTAGAGTTAAATGCTGTAATATGCCTGTACATCTATTTACATCTGTAACAAAAGGAAGGATTCCTGTGTTTGGAATAGTTTTTGGTTTAACAGGGTAATATCAAGTCTGTTTTGAGTGCCTACCCACAATACTGTAAAACTCGACTCTCTATACAGTAAAAATTGATGAATCAAAGTTCGACGAACCACCTAGATAAGTTCGAAACGTCGGGACTTGACCACATTTAAGGTAACTGAGAATCAAACAATATTTTCTGAGATTCTATAAGGTGTATATGACTTCTTTGAAATGATATAAGACATATCCAGTTATCATATTCAATAATTAGTGCTAAAATTAACTTATCTTACATGAAATTTAATCATTGAGTGTTTATAAGAGGGAGAAGAATTGCCATGGGCTGATTTCCTATGCATGTAAATTTTGACTTTGAATTGATTGTAGGAATTTTCAATGTTTTTATAGAAATGGGCCCAAAATTTTATTAAAAACATTGAAAATTTCAACTGGTTGAAGTTCTACTGTATATATTTTCTTGAACAAATGATGAAATTGATTCCTTAATATAATAAACATGTTCTCTTTTTCAACAATACTGAATTTGAACTTTCGACTTTTGCACCATACAATTAATCTAATAATTTGTCAGTTATATGATGGCAGCCAGTTTTTAATGGTGGAAGAGAGAACCCAATAAAATGTACCCGGGAAGAGACGACCAGCCTTCCATAAGTAACTGGCAAACTTTCTCACAAAAATCAGTTTAAGTTCCAGTTGAGCTTAAACTTGCACTCACCAAAAGTGAGAGACTTCATGATTCAAAGCGTGATGCTCTAAACATTCAGCCACAGAGGCCCCTTAACAATATTGACTGGTTCTAATCTACAGTGTTGTGATTATGTAAGTAAAGTTATATGTTTATACATGGGACTACCATTTGAAAAAAAAAACCTGTAAAACAATCAAGATTGTTGACAGCTAAAATCTTATCTGCAGAATTTTAACTGATTTTAGAGGTTACCCTTCTGTTCCCTCTTGTCAGTCTTGTCATAGAGTTTAAACTCTAGTCCTAAAGGTGTTAATAATGGACAAAACTTTATTATCGCTGAATATTTTCATTAGCTAAAAAAAACCTTTAATAAATTTTGCTTCATTTTTAAGAAATTAAACATGGTGGCTTTTGTTTGTTAGCTAAAATAGTGTGTTATGCCAAACTCAACAATGTTTCAGTTATATGGTGGCAGGCACTTCTTAATGGTGGAGGAATAAGAGCCCAGTAGGTGTGTTGTTTTTTTTTAACACGGCAGGGGAGGATTTTAACATACAGAATGTAAATATACACATGAAATGTCAAATACTCGATCATGTAGCCTATATACATATATTGAAATATATCAGAACAGATTCAATGATAAATAAAATAAAAAACAGCACATCAATAAGCATCACATACTGGTACAACCACAATTGTAAACTTATATATTAAAGCAATATATGAGGTTCCTTTATCATGAACACAATGTGTTGAAAACTGAACTAAAGGCAGCATTTTATACATGTATAAAGATGCAAACAACATATCTAGCCAGTTCTAGCCAAATCAGTTACAATAAAATACCCAGATATATAGATATCTGGAAAGTGCAGAAAATTAGCTACAACATGTGTGTGTGTATATATATATATATATATATATATATGTAATCTTAATAAGACAAAGCAGATAATGTATATTAGACCATTAGACATTTTCCAACTTTATGACAATACAGTTTTTGAGAAAATGGCCATTTAATTTTGTTCTTATATGAAATTCAGTAATACAGATTGTTATTAAAAATTGTTTTAGGTGATATTTCAGATGTTCAACAAATTAGCTTTTATACAAAATCTAAAATTTGGCTTTTTTATAAACTAATTTTTACTTTTACATATTTCTTTTAATCAACCCTGGTGTCATATATGTGACTGCATTTTCCAGAGTGTGTACGTGACATATCGGTATGCATCTCCAAAAGTTTCAGATGTGTAAAACGTTAGATACAAGCACGTAATGTTATAACACTGATACTGACTAACTGTTAATTAACTCATCTACCCCTGAAAAACAATGGACTCTACTTAAAATCAATGACACACGTCAAATGTGTCTTCAGGGATAAATGGGTTACCTTGATCAAACCTCTTAAGTGGGGGCAATAAGCCACCTCAAGTTTGTAGAGAAGAGTAATTCAAATATCTACAGTAAAATATTGTTAGTATGAGATACCAAAATATTTAAATAATCAACAGACTTGCGAGCACCATACATGTATATATAATGTTTATCAATTAATACATTGATGACTTGAATTAACATACTGATTTTGAGTTTTTACTATTTTAGTAATGTTTTGTGGCTACCTGATATTCTTTCTTCGGTAACGTTGCTTTGTATCTATATACATAATTCACAAGTATATATATATATATATCCCACTTTTATGAGAATTCCACGGTCATATCCGTTGTTCAATTTCCAGGTCACAAAGTTTGTTGTTGTTGTTGTTTGTGTATGTTTTTTGTTTGCATATCAAAATATTCCAGTTGAAATGCTTGTTTTATTGGTTGCGCATTATTGTTAAGAAAATGGTTGGCTATTGTCCGCACACAGCATATATATCCTTATACATCTTTGAAAACCAATGACGCTGGGGTATATTCAAGGTTGTTTCCAGCAGAGAGATTTGTTCTAACGGCATGGAAGACTTTGATCGCCAATTTTAAAAGTCATTACAGTTTTGAGAAATATAAATTGCTTTCTAAAAAACATATATCAACATCATAATATTGCAATAAAAATGAAATGTGATTAAGTGATTAGAAAAAATACATACTTATGCATAAAACATGATGTGCTTAAGAAGTATACTATGTCCCACAAAATCTAAGCCATTCATAAAGGTTTTAAAGTCCCATAACTCTGTCAAATATTGCTTAAATGTAGGGCATAACAGAAATCATTCCATATTGCTTCGTTAATGTAAAGCAGTGTACCAAATTTGAGTAAAATTTGAGGACAGAAACTTGACGAAATGTTGCAGCCTGAACAAAATATTACACTCCTTTATCTTAGATCTGGGCAGCATTCAAATATCTACATTTTACAAAAACTGATCGGGTATCTGTGATTCCCATGTCAGAAATGGTTTCATCGCCCTGTGGTGAAACATATTTCTGATAGGAAATGGCCGACACCTAGAAAATATAGGCAAATAAGCTAAACACTATGTTTATCAATGACCAAATTCCTTAGATTAGAATGTTATTACACTTAAAATTTTTACCACTGATTAAACCTTTGGTTTCAATAATTTCAATATTGATTTATTGCCATAAATAGTAAAACAATATATTTGATGTTTCATATTTGAAACAATCAATTAAGACACCAAAACAATTTCAATATATAATTAAAATATGTAAACAATAAAGTTCAACAACTGAACAAGTGCATCGAAGGCTCGTCAACAAAACTGTGAGATGTCATATAAAAAATAAGCAGAGAAACATGAATACCCTACAAGTTTTCAATTTCACTGACCATGGAAATAACGCGAAACAGTCAGATTGCATTAAAGAATTAGATTTCTATATGTATAATGTATATAAACAATGTATTACAAGTTGATAAAAATCTCATTAATCACAGACTCGGAATGATAATACTTATACTTCTGGTACTTTAACCCTACCACCCATGAATATTCCAGTGGTATGCTCTTTCAATTGTTTAAGACCAGTCTATTTATGGTCTGTAGGGTTGAAAGGGTTAATGAATGCTGTTTATAACAATGATATACAGAGACATGAATGGCCCTGACAATGCAATATTTACCATAAAACAAAATAAATCATTCCAAACATTTTGTCAAAATGTCATGGATAATTAAAAAGATAAACATCCAGCAAACAAGACACATACAACGTACTTTCCATAAAGAAAATTACTGTTAAAAATGTTGGACAGTACAGGGTACAATACCGGAGCACATAATTATCCAAATGTGTCTAATTAATGCCAGTAATCGGCGTGAGGTTCGTGCCAGGACACCTGATAATCCCAGCCTTCAGGTGGCAAATTATTTGAGGGCCTATTATTATAGTTCCGTATCCCTCCGTAAGGTTGATATCCCATGTACTGCATTGATACATCTTCCATGCTTGCGTGTCTGGGCTGTTGGTGGGCAGGGCCAAGATAATAATCGTACTGATGGGCCTGCGGCTGGTTATCTCTCCTACCTCTATCTGGAGGCTGACCGTGATGTCTAACCTCTTTATACCATTGTTGTTGCTTTTTGGCTGCCGCACCTTGTTTTGCTTTACCCCAGTGTGGCATGCCCTTTCTGTGTGCAGGTTCAGGCTGTATAAGACAATAGATATACATTCAGAAAAATACAGGATTATATGATGTACTGTAAACATTGCACATTTTCAACTGGGGTTAATTTTGTGATTTTTCAATGCAAAATCTTCTGTGTGAGGGTTAATTCAGAGGGGGAGTTACGTGATAAAATATCTACATAATCACATTGACTAAAAAGTTCACGTAGTGATTATTTGCAAATATGATAATCATAATGCAATTCACAAAGATTACCCCCACATGAATAGTACTATGTTTGCAGTATGTAAGACTAATATATCCAAAATATAATTTACTGGTACAATGATATCAGAGTCCTCTTCAAAACAATGGCTTGTATAAATTGTATATAGTCATAAGCAAAAACTACAAATAATGCTATACTTAACTCATTCATCCCTAAAGACACATTTGGACTGTTCTAAGTCATTGGTTTGCTGAAGAGTCCATTGTTTTTCAGGGGTTAAATTAGTATTGATTTATCTGTATCTCAACAAAGTAACATTTGATTTGAAGTAAACATTTACATTTATTATTCAAAGAAATCTATCATTTAACACGTGCTGACCGCAAAGCTCAAGGGATATAACTCTGTTTTAAAGATCCAGAGCTGACAACAAAACAGTTCAATACTGTGAGACTTTTATAAATTTGCAAATATTGCAAATGAGATTGGTCTGGTATAGTGGAATCTATCATGAAAGACATCTATAATGAAAGACCATCTGTCTTGAGAGACCACATTCCACAGACCACACAGTTTAACAATCATATAAATAAAACCACTTTCGAGAGACCACCTGTCTTGAAAGAATGCAATTCAGTGGTAGAGGGGCAAACTTTCAAGACAGGTTTCAGTCTGTGTTTAATTTGTATGAATAAAAGTGCAGCTGTATAAAAAACCCATACCTTAGATATAAAGATAAAATATAAACATAGAATAATGATATCTGCCAAACATAGCACATGACAATAGCTAACACAGCTCAGACAATAGGTAACACTTGGCACATGAGAGAGTGAGCAGACATTGAACCAATATCTAGTACAGAGTGAGCAGACATTGAACCAATATCTAGTACAGAGTGAGCAGACATTGAACCAATATCTAGTACAGTGAGCAGACATCAAATCAACATCTATCAAAGAGAACAGATAATGAATCAATATCTAGTAGAGAGAGCAGATAATGAACCAATATGTAGTACAGAAGCAGATAATGAAATAATATCTTGAACAGAGCGCAGATAATGAACAAATATCTAATACAGGGAGCAGATAATGAACCAACATCTAGTACAAACTGAACAGATGATGAACCAATATCAACAAAAACTGAACAAATAATGAACCAATATCTAGTACAGAGGACAGATATTGAACCAATATCTAGTACAGAGGACAAATAATGAACTAAGATCTATTGGAGAGGACAGATAATAAACCAGTATCTAGTACAGACGACAGATAATGAACCAATATCTAGTACAGAGGACAGATAATGAACCAAGATCTATTGGAGAGGACAGATAATAAACCGATATATAGTGCAGAGGACAGATAATGAACCAATATCTAGTGCAGAGGACAGATAATAAACCAATATATAGTGCAGAGGACAGATAATGAACCAATATCTAGTACAGAGGACAGATAATGAACTGAGATCTATTGGAAAGGACAGATAATAAACCAATATCTAGTGCAGAGGACAGATAATGAACCAATATCTAGAACATAGGACACATAATGAACCAATATCTAGAACATAGGACACATAATGAACCAATATCTAGTACATAGAGCAGATAATGAACCAATATCTAGTACAGGGGACAGATAATGAACCAATATGTAGTGCAGAGAGCAGATAATGAACCAATATCCTGTACAGAGAGCAGAGAATGAACCAATATCCTGTACAGAGGACAAATAATGATCAAATATCTAGTACATATTAAGCAGATAATGAACCAATATCTTGTACAGAGAGCAGATAATGAACCAGTATCTAGTACAGAGGACAGAAAATGAAACAAAATCTAGTACAGAGGACAGCTAATGAACCAATTTCTAGTACAGCTAATGAACCAATTACTAGTACAGAGGACAGATTATGAACCAATATCTGTTGGAAAGGACAGATGATAAACCAATATCTAGTGCAGAGGACAGATAATGAGCCAATATCTAGTACAGAGAGAGCAAACATTGAATCAATATCTAGTACAGAGAGCAGACATTGAAACAATATCTAGAACAGAGAGCAGACATTGAATCAATATCTAGTACAGAGAGAGCAAACATTGAAACAATATCTAGTACAGAGAGCAGCTAATGAACCAATGTCTTGTATAGAAAGCAAATATTGAACTAGCATCTAATTAGATAGTAGTTCATAATTCATTACTTAATACAAGACGGATAATAATCTGAATTCTTGTACACAGGTAGATTATAAACCAGTTTCTAGACCAAAACACCACAAACATCAAACCAAAAAAGGCAAGTTCTTGTACAAAACATGAAAAACACTATCTAGTACACAGACAACATGTAATCAACCAGTATTTAGTATCAGGACAACACAGACACAAGATACAACACCAATCTTTGGTATAAAGATATTTTGGAAAAGTACAAAAATGTATATCACAAGACAAGATCAAATCATGTAAACATCCTTCACTTCATAAAAGACAACATGGATAGCTCTTAATATTTCTACAAGAACACCAAGAACTGAGCAAAATAAAATAATGCTTAACAATATCAACAGACAATAAATAAAAGACAAATGTGACAAATGTACAAAACATTTCAAAAACTGGAATCTGTCTTTGAAAATGAATTCCCCAAGCCACATACTACAGCACAGTTAAGTTATAACCATATCTACCACTAGATAGTGGTCAGAAGCTGCCTCATGACAAACATGCAATTTCTTTATGTAAATTAAGTTGCCTGAAACCTCATGCAGACTGCTCAAAAATAATAAATACATGTACCTTCAAAAGAATTACCATTATTTGACCAATAATTCCTAGAATACTGCAAATAAAAACATTGAATTATAATTGTTATGCGTGTATGTTTGTGTCCTGAGTACATGTGTGTATCTTGATAAGTGAGATGTTTAGGTACATTTATAAACACACAGTCTGTACTAATAAAGTAACTTATAGAATTGTGTTATATTCAGCAACTTCCAAGACCGCTACATGTATGATGTACCCCTACAGTATGAGACCGAAATGCACCTCAGTTTCAACAAATATCAAAAGATTTAAGATTAAATAGAAGAATAGAAACTAAGAAATATAAAATACAGTGCAAAATTTTGTTGCAAATGAAACATTGAATCCAAATGAAAAAAAACCATCAAACATTCAATCAAATAGAATTTAAAGCAAAAGTTCAGAAAAAAAAATGTTAAGAGAAATATTTAAAGTCCATAGAGAAAGAGAACAGTAAATAAAATAAAATCAAAAGTAATGGTTTACAACTTCCATTTAAAGAATGGTGTTTCAAATTTTAGTTAAGAGTTAACTTCCTTGTAAAGAATGATGTTCCAAATTCAGTTAATTTAATTTAAGAGTTAACATCCTTGTAAAGAGTGATGTTCCAAGTTTAAGTAAAAGTTTACTTCCTTGTAAAGAGTAAGGTTCCAAATTTGGTCAAAAGTTAACTTCTTGTAAAGAATGATGTTCCAAATTTGGTTGAGTTAACTTCCTTGTAAGGAATAAAGAATGATGTTCCAAATTTGGTTAAGAGTTAACTTCCTTATAAAAAATAATGTTCCATATTTGTTAAGAGTTAAAAGTTGACTTCCTTGTAAAGAATGATGTTCCAGATTTGATTAAGAGTGAACTTCCTTGCAAAGAATGATGTTCCATATTTGGTTAAGTGTTTACTTCCTTGTAAAGAATGATGTTCCATATTTGTAGTTAGGAGTTCACTTTCTTGTAAAGAATAATACTTCAAATTTAGTAAGATCAAGTTATCTTCCTTGTAAAGAATGATGTTCCAAATTTAGTAAAGAACCCTTATAAAAAATGATGGTTAAAAACTTCATTATAAAGAAAAGTGAAAAAATGAAAGTTTATACAGGGACTTTGCTGTACCAAAAGCAAAATAAAATGTTGTCAAAATGAACAAAATCAGATTCAATCCTGAAATACAAGAAGTTGATTCATTGAAGGCCAATGTGCATTAAAATATGATGCAGAGTCAGAGATGAAAAAAAGTGACTGAGAATTTAAGAATTGTATGCCTGTATCTCTTTTTTGTTATTATATATCAATCAAAGTTGTAAAAAAAGAACAAAACACACAGCTAATGCCCCTTTAAAGTAAAAAAAATATATATATTAGTCTAACTTATTCAAATCAGAGTTGCTATTGCTGCTGTTTGTACAAGCTTTGCCCAATAGAAAACTGTAAGAGAATTAAGTTGCATAGAAACAATATCATAGCAACTAAACAAAATAAAAATAATGACAAATATATGTTCTTACTTGTCTCAAGATTTTCAGAATGAATTACATCTGAATCATTGTACTGTAGTCATTAAAGTGTACACTGTACTGTAGTCATTAAAGTGTACATTGTACTGTAGTCATTAAAGTGTACATTGTACTGTAGTCATTAAAGTGTACATTGTACTGTAGTCATTAAAGTGTACATGTACTGTAGTCATTAAAGTGTACTGTAGTCATTAAAGTGTACTGTACTGTCATTACACTTTAATGACTACAGTACACTTTAATGACTACAGTGTACTGTAGTCATTAAAGTGTACATTGTACTGTAGTCATTAAAGTGTACATGTACTGTAGTCATTAAAGTGTGCTGTAGTCATTGACATGTACTTTGTACTGTAGTCATTAAAGTGTACACTGTACTGTAGTCATTAAAGTGTACATTGTACTGTAGTCATTAAAGTGTACATTGTACTGTAGTCATTAAAGTGTACATGTACTGTAGTCATTAAAGTGTGCTGTAGTCATTGACGTGTACTTTGTACTGTAGTCATTAAAGTGTACATTGTACTGTAGTCATTAAAGTTACATGTGTATCATTAAAGTGTACTGGTACTGTAGTCATTAAAGTGTACATTGTACTGTAGTCATTAAAGTGTACATTGTACTGTTGTCATTAAAGTGTACATTGTACTGTAGTCATTAAAGTGTACATGTACTGTTGTCATTAAAGTGTACATTGTACTGTAGTCATTAAAGTGTACATTGTACTGTAGTCATTAAAGTGTACATTGTACTGTAGTCATTAAAGTGTACATGTACTGTAGTCATTAAAGTGTACATTGTACTGTAGTCATTAAAGTGTACATTGTACTGTACATTAAAGTGTACTGTAGTCATTAAAGTGTACATTGTACTGTACATTAAAGTGTAGTACTGTAGTTAAAAGTGTACATGTACTGTAGTCATTAAAGTGTACATTGTACTGTAGTCATTAAACTGTACATGTACTGTAGTCATTAAAGTGTACATTGTACTGTAGTCATTAAAGTGTACAATTGTTACAACAGTCTGCATAATTTCAATCAAACTAATTAATTGACTTATCTCCAAAAGTCTGACACATGGCTCTCAATGTGCATTTTGATGTCATTCTATTGTGATGTTAAAATCACACAAATGTTTGACTGGCTATTTAACTTGATGTCCTATTGGAAAAGTCTGCCAAAAGGTACTGGGTTGGGCCTTTTGCAAAATATCAATCAGCTATGTTTGCATAGAACATTTAGTATTAAAATGATGACTTATAAATTAACATGACAGTGAGAAGTGACATGCTTTTGATCTCGCAATGTGAGCTTCCAGAGTGGTGATGTCCAATCCCAGAATGTGTAGTCTCAGAATCAGATATGCCTGGGATTCTATTGAGATATAATATACCTGATCCCATATGGCCAAGCACAGTAAAACATAAGAATTTACTTAAGTCCCAGCTCATCTAATCAACTTGACATGATATATGCAAACCTGATTTCAGAATTTGTCAAAGTTCAGAAATATTTCTGGATATTTAAGTAATTTTTAAGTTTTATGGTGCCAAGTCCAAAGTGTTTGACTATTGATATAGGTGAGGATGCCTCTGCAGCCAAGTGGTTAGAGCATCACACTTTTTAAAATTCATGAAGTCTCTCACTTCCTGTCAGTGCAGGTTCGAGCCCTGCTGAAGCCTAAGCTGATTTTTGTGAGAAAGTTTGCTAGTTTACTTGCGGTGTCTTCCGGTGGTACATTGTAGCCAGGTTCTCTCCTCCACAATTAAAAACTGACCGCCACCATTTAACTGAAAAATTGTTGAATGTGGTGTAAAAAAAACCTTCAAAATTCCAATATAGGTATTTGATCTTTGAATGTATAATCCTACCAAGATACACAAGTGACTCTTGATACCTCAAAGTCTATGGGACCACTGAAAAACTTCAAGATTTCAAGAGTTTGAGGTTCTGGAAATCAACACTTTGACCGATGTATTCATTAAAGTGCACAGGGTCTTAACACTATAAAAATTAAGTGATGTTTGTGTTTCTAATTTGAATGCAGTTTGTAATCAAATAAGAGAATAATGTTACAATGGAAGAAAATCTGCAAAATACCGTAAATGCTTGTTTGTTTGTTTATTGTTGTTTAACGTCCCACTCAAGAACATTTCACTCATATGGAGACGTCACCAAATGCCGGTGAAGGGCTTCAAATTTTTGGCCTATGCTCGGCACTTACGGCCATTGAGCAGTGAGGGTTCTTTAATGTGCCGACACCTACTGTGACACAGGACCTACAGTTTTTACTGTCTCATCCGAAAGACAGGAAACCAACCTCACAACCTCATGATCCAGAGTCGAGCACGCTACTGACTGAGCCAGGCCGGCTCACCGTAATTGCATTTAGAATTCTAATTATATCATATCATGTACAAGGTATGAATCTGATTTGCACATTCTAATACTAGTATTACAAAAACATAATCAAATGCATTTACTCTCTTCCACCTGGAAATATGAACAATTCACTTACATCATAGGTCTTCTTTTGAAGTCTGGATTGATACTGCTGCCCTCTATACTGTGCTTCAGCGTAATCTCGACTCTGATACTGTGAAATAAAAGCTTACCAAATTACCATAAATAAAAGCATTCCGAAAGTGTTATTGAATCAATAGAATGTACATGTCCCTTACATGTGAAATCTTTATCATGTCAATGATGAGCAATTACAGAACTTTAACCAAAACTTTCACCAGTCTCATTGAAGGACGGACTGACACACCACCAATACAGTGAAACTTGTATATAGAGACCCCTCAGGGACACAACAAATCATGTCTTTATAGGGAGGTGGTCTTTATATAGAGGTTAATATGTACATAAATGGTACATTTGGGGATATCCAGACATAGTCATTATGACCAGGTGGTTTTTATACAAAGGTGGTCACTAAAGCAGCTTTTACTGTACTTGTTTTGAACATTAATTAACTATTGCATTTGTAATTCAACATTTGTTAGTCGGTTTAACCTTTTTTAACACCTAAATTCTTATTCAACAAAAATTGGTAATTAAGTAGAACTATGGAATTTAAATTGTAAAATGAAATCAACAAGATTTTTCCATATACTTGTAATATGTTGGAATCTGTACACTTTCTGTATGTAAAGCAAGTAAAATGATCAAGTATCATGTTATCTCATACCTCGCCCAAAATGGACACAGTATAACTTCACTCAAATCATATTTTCTCTTTTTAACTCATTCACCCCTAAAGACACATTTGGACTATTCCAAGACATTGATTTCCAGAAGGGTCCATTTTTTTTCCAGGGATTGATAAGTTAATGTCAATAAATTTGAAAACATCTTTGTTTAAATTAATTAAGTCAATAAAATTCTAATTATTTTGGATAAATTTGCATAAGTTTATGACAGGACAATAAAGTTGATTTGTTTCTGTCAGTATGGAGAAAGAAGGTATTTGGTAACAAATAATGATGATTAAGTAACCTAAGAATACAGCAAAACTATAACCACCAACATTTTTCATTTCTGCCTGAAATAAACATCCTTAAAATGACCTGAAATAATTTGTCAATCAAACTTAATTATTTCGATATATTTATCTAAATTTAAAAGCTGAAACTTTTTGGCCAAGATTTCAACTTAAAATGTAAATACCAGTAAGTCATTATATTCTAGTAATACAGTAAAATCCACATAACCTGGTGGGGTGGAGTCTTGTGAACCCCGTCTTGATCTCGGCAAATTTTTTAAATTTTAGGCCAAAAAGCTTAACAACATTAAAATTACACAGGCTAGAGTACTTGTTCCTACTTGTCACAATGTCTACCAGTATGCAATGAGGAACATAACCAAAAAAGTGAGTAAAATCATCCATATGATAATCAAAAGCTTATTCCACCCCCGCCCAGTTCATACATGCTAAGTCTCCCCCAAAAATAGGGAGACTCCCTATTTTTTTATGTAAAATTTTGATAATTTCTTCAAGAAAATGCATATCTCCCCATGAAAAATTTAAATTTTCCTATTAATTCGTATTAAATTTAGGATCTTCCCCAAAAGACTGAAAAATTTCCCCCATGAAAATTTTTAAATGTTGCCAACTCTGCAAGTTATGGTATGATAATCAAAAGCTTACATACTCTGCCCCTGCCAAGTTATGTGAATCAGACACAAAGAATCTGAAAATGTGTCAGATCTTTTGATGTATGACTAGAATCAATTACATTAATATGAAGACACAGTCTTTTTTTTGCCAGACCTGAATATGTTTTTGCCCCTCCCTTTCATCCAAAGTAAAATACATGTATGGTTCATTTACCTGAAGAGTATTGAGATTAAAGCAAAAATGCATGATATATGATATAGAATATTAAATAAGCAATATTAAGCATTATGATATAAATACATGTATGTTAGCTATTTGTGTATGATAAAGGCTGAATATGTGTTACATAGCAGTGAAAAATCTGATATCAAGTTCATACTATTATACGAAATGACAGAATGGCTACACACAGCAGACATCAGGACAATGGGTGTGTCTGTCAGTTATATCTTCTCAAAAATAAATCAACATTTCTAAATCAACAATAAAAGTGCAATATTCAAATGTATGATTGTACAGTGGAACTTTGTCTAAAGACCACCTTGCTTAGAAGACCATCTCACATTTCAGACCACAAGTTTTCAGTCTCTTGATATATATTTAACCACTTCAGTGCATATCATGACGCAGAGTTATCTTTATGACGTTGCGTAAATTAATGTTGATAGATATATGTAAATAAACATTATGACACACCGTTTCTAGTTTTCAGTGCCAATACTTTGGACACTAGTTTACATCGTGAGCAGACAACAATTGTACAGCAAACAAAAGAAAAAATTATGCAGTAGGGTTTCTGTATTTATTTACAGCAAGGACATGATGTTCTGAATTTTGTCTTTAGGGTGATGGATATATCCGTCTAATGCATTCAGGGAAAGTTAACGTGTGATGGATATATATCCATCATATGCACTGAAGTGGTTAATAAGACTAATCAGACCATTTTGAGTCAGTCTAGCAAGGATCCACTGTACCCCTTGTAATGTCAGCATAGTGAATTGGGTTGCAGTGATAACTTGTAACAAACCAAAACAAAATCACAGTCGTTATAGTGAATTGGGTTGCAGTGATAACTTGTAACAAACCAAAACAAAATCACAGTCGTTATAGTGAATTGGGCTGCAGTGATAACTTGTAACAAACCAAAACAAAATCACCGTTATAGTGAAACAGCAATTACTTGTCAAAATAGTAGTTATAGAATTGGGCTGCAGCAATTACTTGTAACAAACCAAAACAAAATCACAGTCGTTATAGTGAATTGGGCTGCAGCGATTACTTGTAACAAACCAAAACAAAATCACAGTCGTTATAGTGAATTGGGCTGCAGTGATTACTTGTAACAAACCGAAACAAAATCAGTCGTTATGGTGAATTGGGCTGCAGCGATTACTTGTAATAAACCGAAAAAAAATCAGTCATTATAGTGAATTGGGCTGCAGTGATTACATGTAACAAACCAAAACAAAATCACAGTTGTATAGTGAATTGGGCTGCAGTGATTACTTTAACAAACCGAAACAAAATCACAGTCGTTATAGTGAATTGGGCTGCAGTGATTACATGTAACAAACCGAAACAAAATCACAGTTGTATAGTGAATTGGGCTGCAGTGATTACTTTAACAAACCGAAACAAAATCACAGTCGTTAAAGAGAATTGGGCTGCAGTGATTACATGTAACAAACCGAAACAAAATTACACAACAGAAGCAACAAATTTAAGCATCACTGGAATTCGTTATCTTTGTGTTGAATTTTAATGAAGGGAAGTCAACATCGGCAAATGTTAAGTGGTACGTGACATCTTCTAACTTACCCATCGGTACATTGGATAACTGGGATAGTAATTTCCATAGGAATTTGCTCGTTTCAACTTAAAATAGTAATACTCACTTAATATAATACTGATATATTATCATAATCATTTTGGACAGGCAAGACACTGACTAAATCGAATAGCAAACATGTATTTGATATGTATGTACAAGTAGTTCATAACAGAGAGAGAGAGAGAGAGAGAGAGAGAGAGAGAGAGAGAGAGAGAGAGAGAGAGAGAGAGAGAGAGAGAGAGAGAGAGAGAGAGAGAGAGAGAGAGAGAGAGAGAGAGAGAGAGAGAGAGAGAGAGAGAGAGAGAGAGTGAGAGAGAGAGAGATAGAGAGAGAGAGAGAGAATAAAGAGTTCAGAATTAATTTGGTTAGTATAAATTTAATACAATGTATTCATTTGTCTTTATATATACAGACCACTATAAGTATATATTTGTACATATATATATATATATATATATATATATATATATATATATATATATATATATATATATATATATATATATATATATATATATATATATAGCTGTTATCTTTAACTGATGGATATATTATAACTATTATCTTTGATTGACAGTCAGTTGTAGCTTTAATTGCCCAGCATAATAATTATTGGGAAGAATATAATTCAAAGGGAAGACAGATAGACTAACTAATGTGTAAAATCCAAAGTTACACCTCCATTTTTTCCCAAGTTCATATTTATATACCTTATCTTTTTCCCGAGGTCTTGATGGTCGTTGGTTTGTACTGTATACACGATCAATCCGCGATTTGTCCTCATTCACCCTTCTCTGAAGCAAACACCACAGTTCATTTATACACATTTATACACAGACAACATGGGACAGCATGTCTCATTTATAAAAAAAAAAAAACTAGTGCTATCCCAAAACTTACCTGATGCGAATTGTTAATTTTGATTGATACAGAATAGTGCTCTAACTGTAGAAAATCTAATCCAAATAGGCGCAGTGTGCCTGTGTTGATGTTATGATATATGTGTAGACATATATTGTTTTAATCATAATTAATTTTTCCGTTTGCATTTACAATAACAGACAAACAAATGTAATATCCATGCAGCAGCAAGGTTCGGTTATTAAAGCGATGGTAAATAGTAAATGTCCATGCAATGACAATGAAATGATTTACAGCAAGATGCATGTCAACTCCAGATAATGAGAAAGAAACTGATAAAGAATCTAATCAAGTAATGGCAGGCCTGTCAGAACAAGTGGCTTCAGTCCCCCTCCCTCCCCAATAATCTGAAAGTGCATGACTTATTATAATTACACACACACATAGTTTCTTATCGTCTGCAATAAGTCCATGAAACACATGTAGCCTACTGTAGAATCAGAAAATTGTGTGGGGTTAAAATTGTATTGTTTTAGAAATAAAACAAATTTGTTGACATTCAATTTCCTTGAAATAAAAAATCTGTTTATAAAAAAACCCATCACTATTACTAGGTATAATTTATGTAAAATTTTGTCATGGTTTAAAATTTGTTGATAAATGAAAACAGCGAAATAAAAGAAATTAAAACCACAACAAAATGTAGCCCCACAATATGAATTCTGTTCCGACAGACCTGTATGGTGCAGTTATTGAATGATGATGTTCTTTGGAACAGAGTATGAAGTGTACTAGCGTCCTATTGTTAAGCAATAGAGGAGGGGCGTGAATGAATGAATGATGAGGAAAATGAAATAATGCAAAAATCATATGTACTTTTTCCTTCCATTTTCTATATCTTTTATCTAAACAAAAATTTCTGAAGATTTATAGACAAAATACCAAAAGAATTGACTGTTACAGAACATGTCAATGATGTAATGATTGCTGACCACAACCACAAACCATTGAGATGGGGGCTCCAGGCACCTTAAAACTTAATAAGTATTACTAATGTTTTAAAATGTATCTATTTATTTTACTCAACAGGCTACTCCTGACCTGAAATGTGATTAGCTAAGCAGGACTTTTTGAGAACATTCCTAGACAAAGGTAAAAATAAGTTTGAAGTCATATGGTGCCAGGCTGAGATCTTCATTGAAATCTCATCTAAATGACCTCTAACCATGACATTCAATGCCGGACTTTCGTCACTTAGTTATTGATACTGTTGCTTCAAAAACAAATTAACACTTAAGGTGTAACATGGCTTTAAGCTAAATGTAAAACTTTTCACATACAAAAATTTTTAGTGTCTTAATGGTGAGTTGCCCTTCAGAATGATGTCAAACATACCTCTAGATCCTCCTCAGACCTACTGAATCGACCTTGTTGTTTTGCACGACTGTACGGATCGATGTATTCCTGATTTGATCCCGACACTGCGGTTGATATTGTTGTTGATGATGTTCTGGTCTGAGATGAAGTGCCTGATAGTCTCGGACCAACATTTTGTTTCTCATATGATCCTTGGGATTGCTGGGAATAGCGGTCATTTTCTGGCACCTGTTGTCTTATTGATGGATCAACTCTATTGTCCTGCAAAAATCAATAAAAAGGTCAATTTTAACTTGCATGTATGTTAGCTCATTAGATTTTCAACTTGAACAAATGCAACATTCTTTCCCTCCCGGGCATTACAACCAATGATCTTTGTCTAGAATGTTTTTCCATTAATAACCTCATAATTACAACCAAGAAATGTGATTCCATAATGGTAAAAAAGGAGGAAAATGGCTCATTTGTAACAATTTGATGGGGAAAATAAGATCTAAATTTAACACTGCACCAAAATTTGGAAAAGGAGAGATTCCTCCAATTGGAGGAAAATTCTTATCCCTGATTACCACTACGTCAGCGGTCTTTCTAAGTGCAATACTAATTTTGAAGTGAAATACTGAAATCATGGCGAGTTATGAAAAAAATGAGAATCAGAAATGAGTTTGACAATGATTTATGAGCTTATGTGGAACTGGCTAGCGGTCTCAATGATTCAGTTAATGCATGCCAATGTGAACTATTAGTTGGCAAAATATCATTTATATTTGTGATTTCCGGTGAAAATGCACGTGTCGGTACAGAGACGATAGACGATTGGAAAATACATATCCCATCATTAATAGGATATGATCGAAACATCCATCTAAAATACATATATGGACAAAAACAGGTGTTTTCTACAGTGCATTACAGGATAAGTCTCTTTTGATTGATGGGTCCAAATGTAAAGAAGAGAAAAATCTAAAAGGTCTGACTTTTGTTCTATGACTCTACAAACCACTGGTGAAGGGGAAATCAGAGAATCTGCATTGCTTCTGCAATATTGACAAATCTAAACTCCCTGTCACTTGGAAATTTAATTCTAAATCATATGGAAGATATCAAAATTATTTTTGGGATCTTTACAGAATGGTTAAATTTCTGTTCTTTACAGCAAGCACTACATCTGATCTTCAAGGAATCGTTCTTGCTATGATATGACATTGCAAGGGAAAAGTGCTAACAAAAATAGGCCATGTAAATGAACATGCTCATGGAATGGCAGAAAGTGTTACTGTTCTTGATGCCAGGTATTGGATTGGTAGTGCATGCAAACAAGTATCAAGAGATAGTTGAAAAGTGCTTCAGCAGATGTGGAGTTTTAGTGACATGTAAGTCACATAGTGATTCAGATGTGGATTCCTAGTGACAAGTGTGTCACACAGTGATTGGAGTGATTCAGCAAATGTTGATTCCTAGTGACATATGTGTCACATAGTGATTGAAGTGATTCAGCAGATGTGGATTCCAATTGAAATGTGTGTAACATTGTGATTAGAATGATATAGATGGGGATTCCTAATGACATGTGTCACAGTGATTAGAGTGATTCATATGGGTATTCCTAGTGACTTGTGTCACATAGTGATCAGTGATTCAAATGGGGATTCCTAGTGACATGTGTCAAATAGTGATGAGAGTGATTCAGCAGATGTGGATTCCTAGTTACATGTGTGTCACATAGTGTTCTGAGTGATTCAGATGAGGATGACAATGCAAAATACAGGAATCACAACTGAATTTAGTCAATGTCTAGAATAGACCCTCCCTTAAGAGAACACCTCGCTAATCAGACCATTTTGGGTCAGTCAGTTGGGTAGTCTCAATAGCCAGATTCCAACATACTTACTTTTTAGCTGTGACAACATGAATGTTTTTGTCCATAATCATGAATAATCAGGTTTAAATGTGGCATGGTGGATACAAAAACTAAAATGCTTGGCATATCTAAAATGTGTAGATCTGCCATAAAACACAAACTGCATGATTTTGGAGATTATTAACTACTGAACATCTGCGAATTTTCGTCAATGGTTATTTTCACATTTTTACGACAGATCATCAACTCTCATGGATGGCATGTATGTCCGAGCTGGAATTATTTAGCTTGAAAATTTTGCCTTCAATATAAAATTGCCCTCTCATCTAAGGATGAAAATGGCAAAATATAAACAGAAGAAAACATTTCCAGGTACAGAGTATAAATATTTTTTTTTTTTTTTTGGTAAAAAAAGCAAATTGAGGAAATTAATAAAAATTCAAAACCTACATAATCCCTGGTGTTCAGTTTTGTGTATACTGTCCTTCCCTTTCTGGAATCACTGGAATGGCTGCTATCACGATCTACACTGTCATATATATGCGATGACCCCGATATGACCTTTGAAGATTCTGATCCAGAGACTTCTGATTGTCGTAATATATTTGATATTTTTACATCTTCTAGACCTATGATATTTTCTTTTTTGATATTCTTGTCTTTTTCTGCACCAGTGAATGCATTATTATCTTCTCCTTTCAGCTTGGAGTCAACTATTTGTTGTACAGCTTGTCTATCTGCTTCTAAAAATGGATTTGCTGAAAATACAACAAGAAATTGAATAGCAACCAGTGGCTTAAAACAATATATGTCTTAATAAAAGATATATTTCAAATCACTGAGGCACTGAAAAGCATGCACTAATGCATTATTGGAATTTTTCTTACCTTTTTTATCGATATCATTTTGTATTCTATCAATGCTCTCTTTTGTTGACGGTGTTTTTTGAGTTGATTGTGATGTACTTCTTGTGCTATGTAATTCAGCTAAGCTTCGTTTTCGTCTACGACTGTGTTTCATTGCATCTTTTATCTGCAAAAGTAAACCGTACATGATTTTCACTGTAAACATCAGAACACAGCTGTTACTATATATATATATATATATATATATATATATATATATATATATATATATATATATATATATATATATATATATATATATATATATATATATATATACACTATCCGATACATGTCAAATCAGCAAACTAATTTTCTAGTGAAACATTAATCTGTTAACACTTTCAACACTACAGACCATAATGGACTGGTCCAAGACAATAGAAAAGAACATACCATTTACATACTTAGGGGTGAATAGGTCAACAACTGCCAAGATCAGTCTTTAAAAATACAACTAGAATACAAGACAAATAGAGAGCAATATCATAGCAAAGTCCTCTGAACCCTTTTTTGGACCTGGACAAGTTTAAATTTTAGGTAATAAAGCATAACAAGATTAAAATTAATCTGGCAAGAGTTATCTTTCCTACTTGTCACCAAGTATCCAGTAAGGAATAAAATGTGTTTCCAGTGAAACTTGTCATCACTGAAAAGTGACTAGAATCATCTATAACTCAAAAAGTTACTCCGCACTGCCAAGTTATGTGAATCGGATAATGCTTTGTTGAAAATCGAGACTAACAATTTTAGAGAATTTCCAGAGTTAATCTAAATTGTACTTACTTGTCTGTTGAGCAGGCAGTGAAAAATGAATATGAAAAGACCCTGAAAAAAGATTTGAACAGTTGTATAAGGAATTTTTATTGTAATGATTGAGAATGAGTTACTTGAATTATTCTCACACATACGTGCACACACTCACACAGGCATACACATTTGCATGCCTGAGTGCACACACACACACTGTTGAAATGGTTATACACATCGTCTGTTCCTTGTTTTTTTCTTTCATACAACAATTAAATAGACATTGCTTCTTGATAGATGATGTAGGTAAAAATTTATCATTCTATGTTCATCAAAGACTTTTGACTTCACTGTGAAAAAGACAATCCTAATTCGTGTACAGTCACTTTGTTTGTAGCTTTTGACAAAAAAAGAGTATATTTAAATGCACCTTTTAAAAAGCAGACATTATAATTATAGGTTTTTTGAACAAAATCTTACAGTTTTACACTATATGTTATTTTTTTTTCTGCTGATAGTAAATGCATACCTGAAATGAGTTAAATATAGCAAAAACATATTGGAAGACCACTAAATCCTGATTGACAGAAAAGATACCAAAAACCCAGGTAATTCCCATCACAGGTAAAATTACACTCATACTTCGGACACCACTCCTGCAAATATACAAAATAATTTCATGATTATAGTCATAAAATAGTTGGGAATATATACGGTAAGAGAATCGGTAAGAGAATTGGTAAGAGAATCGGTAAGAGAATCGGTAAGAGAATCGTACATTTGTGTGTTGAGTGGATATATAGGAAATCTTCACCATGGTGGTTACAGTCTGATATTTCAATCTTCAGGACACCCTCAGATTCTTATCACGGGAGTTGAGATTTCCCTTTCCACTAAACACACCCATGTTTGATTAGTATTTCTTCCAATATTGCTTCAAACACATGTTAATGTATGCTTATAATTTCTGATGCAATTTATATGCACTGAATTCTCATTACATAGAAGCCCTATGTGTCATAAAATTGTATTGTGAAACCATAACATGTGCAGCTTGTCTATACCCAAGGGTATGGACAGAGAAATCTCAACCTGGCAAAATGGTAGATACGCCTGTCCAAGGTGGGAGAAAACTCTATCTTGTAACAATCAGATGTGTATTTTAAACATAACCACTGTATATATATACATTAAAAAGTAAACATAATGTACATGAATCTGTAAACTTAAAGCAATAAAACTGTAAACTTAAGGGAATAAATCTGTAAACTTAAAGCAATAAATCTGTAAACTAAGGGAATAAATCTGTAAACGTAAGGGAATAAATCTGTAAACTTAAAGGAATAAATCTGTAAACTTAAAGCAATAAATCTGTAAACTTAAAGCAATAAATCTGTAAACTTAAGGGAATAAATCTGTAAACTTAAGGGAATAAATCTGTAAACTTAATGCAAGCAATCTAAAAACATTTAATTATAAAACTATTCCACATTTAGTTTTAGGAAGCTTTTTTATTTAACGTGATTATTTTGTACTCTGATTTATAAATAGATTTGTACTTACTTGACTTGTTCCTTAGCAGCTTTTGTCATCATCATATGACTACTAAACATGGCTCTTAGAAGTAGAAATAATATCACAGTGTTTGTCTGAAATGCACAATGTAAATCAATTCAGCTTATTTTCTAGTAAAGTTAAACAGACAAAATAAGAAAACAAAAGTAGGCCTACCGCAAAATACATCTAGATAGATTTGTCACAAACTGAAGCCCCCACCCCCTTCCAACATACTTAAAAGTTTTCAAGTTTCTATGAAGGAATGAAAGCCTTCGAGTGATGACAAGGAAATTTAGCATACAATTGGACTGACGGGTGACTGAATGACAAATACCATAATATGTCACATCTGGTTATAATGAAATCAAAGGGGAATTAATTTTTCTTTCAAATAAGTGGGGTTTTCAAAATAAACTGGGTTATAATGGTAATAAAGAATTTGTTTACTTTGATCATTTATCTACTGAGTATCTATACTTACAATAACAATAGCAAGAGCTGGTCCAACAAAGGCATAAAACAAACCATTATCTTGAGACAGCCAACAACTGTAACAAAAGTCCATTAAATGATGTCAGATATGTCGTAATATATCTATAAATTATTCATCAAGGTAAGAAAAGAATTACGAGGTCGCAATTTTTGGTGTATTATGCACACTTTTTTATGTAGAAAGTAAAATTTCAAAGATTTCTTTTTTACCCCAAATAAGTGTATATTATAGGCCTACACTATATTACATTTTTTCAACATTTTGGAGAACTAAAAAACACAGAGATATAGAGATTATTATAACAGTGACTTGATCCTAAGAGCCAGATCAAGTCGAGTCGACAGGGGCAGATATCAGATCAAATGAGACGCGAAGCTTTCAACACAGTTGCTATGGCAGAAGTAGGTCAACAAGAAAATATCAACTGTACAAATATGGAGTTTATTCATTAATCATGGTAACTTCCAATATTGTTACCATTGAAAAAGTAGCCCTGCTTTGTTTACTACATCATTAGTTTCAGAGAGGGGTGATATGGATTCAAAAAACTACAGACTGTGGTGATCGATCCAGAAAGTCAGATCACGCTCTGTGAAATCAACAGTATCAAAACTCGGAATATTGATAGATATATAATAAAGCACTGGAATACAGTACAGAACTTTGAATGACTTACAAACACAGAAACATAGATACCAGGAATACAGTACAGCATTTACAAATACAAAAACATAGATATCTGGAATACAGTTCAGGACTAACAAATGCAGAAACATAGATATCAGGAATACATCTCAGTACTTCCAAACACAGAAAAACATTAGATATCATGAATACAGTACTTACAAGCGATCATTGCCATAACCCTCTGTCTTTGTAATGCCTGCAGAAGTCCCTACTATTACTGCAGGTAGTACTGAAACAGGAAGATGTTAATTCAACAATGTTTTTGTTAAATGAAAATAACTAAAATCTGGGAGAAGAAATGATTGTATGATTAAATTATTGGAAGCTTAACAATGCTTCAGACAGCTTAAATAAATAAAAAATACTTTTTAATCACATCACAAAATATATGTATATCATTCACATGATCATTTCTAAACAGTTGAAAAAAACTCCATTTGTTTGTAATTTTTAGGGAACCATAAAAAGGAATTTTTATTTTAAAAAGTACAATTATTCATTATTCTTGTTGCCATACAAATCTTGGCAAATCATGAAATTTAGTAGCTTAATCTCTGTTGTTGTTTTTTGTTAAATTTGTTGGGGAAATTGTAGAAACTAAATATATCTGTTTTATTTGTTTTTGTTTTGTTTGTTTGGGGTTCTGCTGAAGTCTGTCTGATATTTGATTTCTTTTTATAAAATTTTGTTTTGTTTTTTGGTGTTTCTAGCAGCTATAAAAATGGTGAAATATTTGGTTGTGTATTGTTTTTATATGAAATTTGTGTTATAGTGTTGTTTATTTGGGTTTCTAGTATCTATATAAACACTGTGTCTGAGGTATATTGTGTTGTTTTGGAGGGTTTCTGGTAGCTGATTGATACTCACCCCAACTAAGAGGCATTAGCCAGTGTACTCTGGATCTGGTAGAGAACACATACAGTATTGAGACTGCCATCTCTATACCTTCTGCAAGCATCATAAAGAAAACCACAAGTAAAATGTAGTGAAGGACCATTGCTACTGAAGTACAGACCACCTGTAATTAGTAAACAAAAATACAGTGAAGGACCATTACTACTTGGGTACAGACTACTATCACCGACTAATTATCAAGGTAAACGAAACATAATAACTGTAGCTAACAGATCATCTAGAAAATTATAATTTCAAATGGACAAAAACATAAATAAATTTTAATTGAACAATTACTGTCCACAAAAACAATTAGCATTAACAATATGAGTAATATTTTATACACATTTTCCTTTTTATATGTGTTTATAATTTAACTAACAACCCTAAGAAATTTTGAAACAGGTTTAATTTATCCATTTTTTAAGTTACCATGATGGATGACAGACAAGATATTATTTATCTTTTGATTTCATATTCTCATTGAAGTTCACCCAAGGGAAGTGACTCTGTTTTTACCTCTATTTCTGTCCTATTAATTCCTGCAAGGAAGACTGCATATGAAATGATGAGAGCAACACAAAGATTCATGAGGATGATGGCCCTGTCACTTTTCACATATCTGTCCAGAAGAAAATAAACAACATGTTAACAAAGTCTTTAGCTGTATAATAGATGAAAAACTATAGGCTGGAATATACATGTACGGGCATTTCCAAAAATAGCATAAAGAGACAACAAGAAAAATGTAAGAAATATTTGACTTTGAGAACCACTTATTCTGAGAGCTAAGTCATTCAAGAAAAGTCCCATAACTCTGATAGACATTGCCAAATATTGGCTAAAATAGAACTCATCCTATATCTTTTTGATATAAAGCAACATGTTATGCAAATTTATTTGTACAATAAATTAACATGCAGCTCATCTCTACCTAGATTCCACTTTATCTACAAGTTTTATAGATAGAGAGAGAGAGAGAGAGAGAGAGAGAGAGAGAGAGAGAGAGAGAGAGAGAGAGAGAGAGAGAGAGTGAAAGGAGAGAGAAAACAATTAGGGACACAGAGAGACAGACAGACATACAGAGAGCAAGTCAAAGCTAAGATGATATGATCAATTATGTGTTTGAATGAAATAACAAAACATATATTGTGCATACTAATAAATCTAATTGTGAGCTAATAAATCTATATAAAAAACCGAATGTATTACCTCCAGTATGTCGCATACACTACAACTGTTATTATCAGGAATATAAAGGACACACCACATCCTACTGCAGATATGATACTAAGAGCAAGAATGTCCTTATCTGGCTGTAAAGACAAGTCATTGAGATATAAGGTAATGTAGAAGGTATGACGTACAGTGAAATTTGTATATAATGACCTCCTTAGGGAGTTAAGAAAACCGGTCTTTATAGGGAAGTCGTCTTTATACAGAGGTCGATTTGTACACATATGGTACTATTGGGGACAGCAAAAAAACAAAAAAACAAAAAACCGGTCTTTGTGACCAGGTGGTCTTTATACACAGGTGGTTGCTAAAGCAGATTTTACTGTATAAGATGCCAATGATAGAAAGTTATAAAAAGAAACAATGTTATAGCAAGAATCAAAATTAACTTTTTTCTCAATAGACAATTTTCAAATTTAACTCAATTTTTGTAAGAATAAAACAAAAGACATATATAATGTATGATCTGAACTATGGGATTATTTCTTTAGTTAAAATGTTTTCTTACTATGACAATGTCTTTAGTGACATAGTATCACTTCCTATCAAATGACAAGCATATAAATTTTGTTTTTCTAATAATGTCCAAGAAAATTTAGCAATTTGTACACTTAACTTCACTTTTTAACCTGTAAAATATTCTTGCTTTTTATGATGCAGACTTTTGTAACGTGTCAAGCGCATCACATTTGATCGTCACCCATCCAGATGCTGATTGCGCTCGCCATTGCTTAACTTCAGTACATGGATATAAACGCTAACTGTCCAGCCACAAAAGCTAGCTGATGGACTAGAGTGAGACGTGTTACTGTTACACTTTTCAAACAACATTTAAAATGATATCATTTGTTTATATTGAGAATTGATTTCACAATGAAGAATAGTAAGAATTTAACACCTATGAATGAAACTATAATACAAACAACTTTGTAAAAAATTATAAAATTATGTATTCAATATACAATCTATATATGTATATATGTATTTTTTATCAAATTTATGAATTAAGGAAAACTGATATTCATATCATACATGGTTTAACTCAAAATCCCTTGAGGTCACATTTAGACTCTTCCAAACCAATAGATAGCATGGTCTACTGTCATAATTCAGGAGTGAGCAAGTTAATATTGTATGTGAAATTTTTGCAGTAATTAGATTCAAAATCATACACTCCCTGATTCTGACAGTGGACTTAACCATTCTTTGAAACTGATGAGTTCAAATGTGGCTACAGTGGTTAATGAATTAATAAGGGCAGAAACAAGAATGTTCAAGTTGTTGATTTTCACAACAATGCAAGTGCATTACATCACTCTATACATACTGTAACTCCTGGGCTCATCAATACAGCAAAGTTGGTCAAGTGATTGCACTCGCAAACTGTCTCCATCTCCGATGTCGAAATAGCTGTACAGCCAGTGCTAGACCAAGCGCCATCTGGTGTACCACTGGAAAGTAAAATAGAGGTCACATGTATTAAAAATAAGAGCAAGCACCCAAAACATGCATATACTCTGTCATACTATGTTTGTTTTGTAGTTGTATTACACCCTGCCAAGAATTGTCACGTATATCAGCTTTAGGTGAAGTGCCACATATTTTGACCTAAGCTATGGACTGACGCCAATGCAGTGAGGGTTCTTTTACATGCCATACCCATAATGACAAATAATCTTAGATTAAAGTTTCATCCAAAGACCTGTGTTTTTCACTTCTTATGGTGAATGAAGGAACGGTAACTAACTTTTTTAAAGTCTAAACTTTATGCTTACAAGTAGATTACTCTACCACTAGACTACCCGCAAGTGATCACTTTGTTGTGTGAGTATCAAGTTGATATATATAACCTTATCTGCTATTACTAAGTGGAAACTACTCGTGAATTAAAAAGGATATATCTAGTGTCAACGCATGGTTGTGATGGAGCCTGGATGCTTCTATTTCACTAGGGTTTGATAGAATACAATAGTGGCCTACTTTGACCTTGACTTTCTAGGTGTGACCTTGACATCCACAATGTGTTGCAAATCCTTCACTAATGAATATCTTTGTTACTAACAAAACAATTTTACCACAAATACTGAAATAAGTTTCTAATATTTGAACTCAAAAGACACAATATATTTATTTTGTAGTTTTATCAAAATGAATACTTACGCTACATCAAAATCCCAAAATACACATTTTGCCTTGGAGTGATTTCCCTGAATAACAAAAAAAGTTCACTAGCCAGTAGTAGTGTTTCTTATGAACATGTGATCAAAGCATAAAAATATCATATTTCTTATAGTCATCAAGGACCACCGTGAAATAATTATCACCCCTTTCTTTATGTTCAATATAGTCCTATATTAACATACTGAAAAATCTCAGATTGCAAACACAAAGACATGCAGTGGAATATCGCTATCTCAAAATTCATGGGACCACACTCATTACTTAGAGATATCCAGAATTCAAGATAACTGAAATTTTAATTAACATATTTTTTTTCCATAAAAATTGGCACCAACTGACACAACTTTGATATATCTGGTATTTCAGATTTTGACATTAACAATACACCACTGTATTTCTAAATACCATGCAGATAACTGGACAATTGGTAAATTGTATCATTTGTAAATAGTGGGGCCTTCGTGGCTAGAGCATCGGGCTTTGAACCACGAAGTCTCTCACTTCCTGTAAGTGCAGGTTCGAGTCCTGCTGGAATCTAAGCTGATTTTTGTGAGAAAGTTTGACAGTTTACTCGCGGAAGGCCGGTGGTCTCTTCCTGAGTACATTGTAATCAGATTCTCTCTTCCACCATTAAAAACTGGCCACCACCATATAAATGAAAAACTAATGAGTGTTGGAGTAAAACACCAATCAAAATTCAAAAATTGTAAATGGCAGAACAAAATAACAAACACAACTGAAGAATAACTGAAATCAGATATTATAAGATTAAGGTGACTAAATGTTAAAAACATTCTATTAAAAATCAAGATTAAATTAAAATGATTAGATCTATGGATTCAAATAATACAAACTGTACATTATATGCCTAAATAAAGGAAAAGGACTCGGATATGTACAGCTTAACTTTTATCCCATTCTAACTGTACATATTCAAAACTGAAATATTTGTCCTTTCTGTTTTACATCTACGGAGCATGTGTTGTACAAAAAAACCCTAACTTATGATTGAAATCAAGTTAAGGTGTAAAGTGGAACATGACAGACCACCCATCTGCCACTGAAATGTGGTTTCTCAAGACAGGTGGTCTCTCAAAAGAGGTTTTTTTAACATATTTTACTAAATGGTTTTCAAAATGTGGCTTCAAAAAACAGGTGTTCTTCTTTCTGTTTGTTTGTTTATTGTTGTTTAACATCTCACTCAAGAATATTTCACTCATATGGAGACGTCACCAAATGCCGGTAAAGGGCTTCAAATTTTAGTCTATGCTCGGCACTTACGTCCATTGAGCAGTGAGGGTTCCTTAATGTGCCGACACCTACTATGACACAGGACCTCAGTTATTACTGTTTCAGTCCGAAGGACAGGAAACCAACCTGCCATCAGCTGGACTCAAACTCAAGACCTAACAACCAAGAGTCGAGCGTGTTTCATTCATTTGTAGTACTTACAAATAATATTTTAGTTTAGTTTTAAGTAAAGAATACTTACGTTTAAGTTCTGAAACTTTAGTTTCACCCCAGGATTTAGATATCCATTATAATTTTGGTTGATGGAAATGTCAACAACATCCGAGTTAACGACAAGAGAGTTGTTGAAATCCTCAAATCCACTTCATGAAATAAAGAAAATAAACTAATTATTTCATTGATGTAATTAATTGAGAATATCATCCAAAATAAGCAGAGAAAATGGATTTTCTGAATTAATGTCAAATGTGTACAAAAGAAAAATATCAACAAGACACGGTGTACAGATGGAGTCAATATATATCCCTCGTCCTACAATCAAAGTACTAAGTGTATTGAAAATCATTAGAATAGTTTTAGTTACACTTGGTGATGAAAATCAGCCTGTAACCTTAAAAATTATCATCAAATTTTATGAAAAGACGGGATGTTATAATATATTTTAAACTTTTCTGAACAGTCCAACTTTTGTTGCTGCTAGATGTTATTGGAATATCACTAGATGTCATTGGAATGTCGCTAAATGTCACTGGAGTGCCACTAGATGTTACTGGAATGCCACTAGATGTTACTGGAATGTCGCTATGTGTCATTTAAAGAAATATCTTTAAATGATGAAAGTAAGCAAATGTGTGCAAAGCATCTATGATCCAAAAAAAACAAAACAAGGACGTATCAACGTACCCATCAGTAGCTAGGTATTTGTTTAACAAAATTGAAACATTCCTGTAGTAGATATTGCTGATTCCAATTTCCTGTGATCCTTCAAAACACAAAATGTAAAATGAATAAATGCAAAGTGTAATATAAATAAATATGAAATATAACATCAACAAGGCTTGTTGGAAGAATGAATAGTTCCCTACCAGGTATATCACAAAGATATATAAATTGACAAAATCACTTCATCTATCTAAGATGTATATCTGCACCAGACATGGTGTGTGATTATGTATATCTGCACCAGACATGGTGTGTGATTATGTATATCTCTACCAGACATGGTGTGTGATTATGTATATCTGCACCAGACATGGTGTGTGATTATGTATACCTGCACCAGACATGGTGTGTATATCTGCACCAGACATGGTGTGTGATTATGTATATCTGCACCAGACATGGTGTGTGATTATGTATATCTGCACCAGACATGGTGTGTGATTATGTATATCTGCACCAGACATGGTGTGTGATTATGTATATCTGCACCAGACATGGTGTGTGAGTACCGGTATGTATATCTGCACCAGACATGGTATGTGATTATGTATATCTGCACCAGACATGGTGTGTGATTATGTATATCTGCACCAGACATGGTGTGTGATTATGTATATCTGCACCAGACATGGTGTGTGATTAATCTAGAAACAAGATGTTGGTATCATTAAACCAATGCACGTCTACTTGTTGTAATCTTCCTTTGTGACAAGATTCGACAATATCCTTTCATACGTCTTGGAGGAGCTGTGGTGACAAGATGTTGGTATCATTAGAGAAAAAACTGAAAGTCCAAGGGCAATAACTTTATTATAAAAATAATGTGATGTAAACAATTACAAAATATTATATATAGATATGAAATGCAAATAAGTACAAAATGCAACAGAAATAAATATGAAATGTAATGTAAAAATGAGAATTCTGAGAATATTGATGAATACATGTGATGATGTCACCTACCTGTGACATATTTCATAAGTAATTAAGTGAATGTTGAGTGGTCCAAAATGTAACATAAATAAATATAAAATTTAGGGTAAATGAATATGAAATGTAGTGAAAATAGTATATCAATTTAAAATATAAAGTAAATGAATGAATACATTAGGTTGATAGTGTCCCAAAGTACTAGGAAGCACCTCAATGTTCTAAAGCATATGTGTGCTGCATTCAAATAATTTTCAATGAAAAAAGATCGGAAAGGTAAATACAAGTTCTAACATTTTGACTGTCAACCTAAAAATAAAAAATAATATGACATATCAACCATCCATTTTTAAAGTCCCATACCTCTGGCAAATGTTGCTGGATGTGGCCATAATTAAAATCATTCTAGATTTGCATTGATACTTAAACATGATAGAGAAACACACCAAAATTGGTTAAAATTTGAGAAAGGAAACTCACATCATTTGACAGAAAACAGAACAGTATGCCCCCCTCCCCCCCCCCAATCTTCTGATGTTTAGATTTTATTTAGATTCTATATTACTGAAAGTGAAGCTTACCTCCAATGGCTTCCAAAGTAGCTTTACTTAGAGTAACAGTGGTTGTCTTGTCTTTAACCCAGTCTGGTAGCGGCTGACTTCGATCTGGGAATACAACATCCTGCGCTTGAACTACACTGACTTGTGCCACTAAAACAAAACAAAGCCACAACCCAAGTTTACGTCTACATAAATTATATCTAATTTTATGTGCACATAGAACAGATCAGGACTGTGTTTGAGTTTATGTCAATTAAGGGATATCAGTTACAATTAAATTAAAATCCATATAACCTGGCGGGATGGAGTCTTGTGAACCCTTTCTTGACCTCTACGAGTTTAAAATTTAGGTAATAAAGCATAACATTAAAATTACACTGGCTAGAGTGATCGTTCCTACTTGTCATCAATGCATAAAAGAGTATCCAGTGAGAAATAAAAGGTTTTTTCCGTTTTATCATCGAAAGGTTACTCCGCCCTACCATCTAATGTGAATCGGACAACATCAAAAGTGGAGTTTTACCTAAGTTCTTCTTCTGAATCAGTCCTTGACCCTTTAAAGAATTCTGATTGGTTGCCACTTTTGTATAGTCTGTAGCTGCCTTCATGACTCTTGACGCACCTCCCTTTTCCTGAAATTACACAAATTCTAAAGTGAAATCCATATAACCTGGCAGGATGGAGTCTTGTGAACCCTTTCTTGACCTGGACAATTTTAGATTTTAGGTAATGAAGCATAATAATTAAATGAAAAATCATTTCTAGGGTTGTCGTTGAGTATCCAGTGAGGAATAAAATATTTTGACTAAATATAAAAACTAGATAAGAAATTGCTTAATAGGGTAGTATGGCTTAATTGTGAACCATATTGTATCTCAAAACTCACAACATAGCAAAATTTAAGCTAAACCAAAAGTTGACGCAGACACATGACAGATGTATTGTAAATTCATAAATGCACACACTGATGTTTACATTGTCCCAATAGACCATTTTCGAATTGTCTCATTCCGATCAGTTTCATCACAATAGTTTGTACTCAGATTATGTGACGTCATCTGAAAGTTGGGCAAGGTCGATTCGGGTTATGCAGTATTCTCATTGATGATATTCAGCAATATTCTATTTCACTTCATCTGACAGGAATCAATTTTAGTTAAATATGGAAAGCGTCGTCACTTTCCTGTAATCTAATTTCAAATCTGGTACATGTCTATTACTTCATGATATTAATATCCCAGGTCATGGAGGCGATAAACTGCTTATCCGGAATATAATGATGCCCTACTTTTTTCTTTGAAACTGCACTCTATTATGACGAATCATGGCATAACAAGACAACTCAAAAATGGTCTATTAAGCCTACAAAATGAGTGTATTTACTCACCCTCTGGATCTTGTTATACCATACATCTCTGTACTTCTTGTCCACAAGATTACTTACTACTTGGAGAACAGACTATAAAAAAATAATAAAGAAGAGTGTGAAAGGGATGGTTCACTCTATATGTGACAAGTTGGATTTATTTGAAAGAAATTATCTTCGATTTAGCCGGGATTACTGTTATAATCTTGCATTTATTCATGCCTTCTAGATTTTGTTCCTCATATGCTCTTCTGGTTTTCATAATTTACCTTCGCAACGTATGTAAAGTAAATGGAAATATTTTTACTTTTTAGCGCATTAAATTTATATTGTATAAAGAAACCCAAGAGACTCTTAAAACATACCACAGTGGGTTATTTAGTTGAACACCAAATTATTGAAATGTATCAGGCAGACAAAAATGTGCGGACAGACCGGGAATCGAACCGAGGACCTTCCAAACACTTGCAGGGTGCTTTTACCATTTGTGCAATGGGGGCTATCTATATATTATTGAAACTGGAAATAACATTGAGGAACATTTTTCTACAATCACGCAACTGGCGATAATAAAAGCAGGATTATAACGGTAATTTGGGCTAACTTGAAAGTTTCCTATTGGACCACACATTTGCAAGAAATTAAACTTTAATATTCAATATTAAACTCCTATGGGGGAATTCTCTTTCATGAAAGAGGGAGCTTTTTTCATAAACCATTCACACCAATGTCTGTTTACATAATGATACTGTTTCCCTTCTCATACATAGATTGTAATTAAATATTTTGAATAAATAAATTAAAAAAAAGTTTCTCAAAGCACAAAAATGGCACAGAAATTACTGAGAAAAACAGAATATCATATTTCATTGAATCATTAGGTATAATTCAATAGGTCCGTCATATCAAAATTCCATGAGGACAAACCGATATTGAGATATTTAGACTTTTTAGACTTTTAACATGCGAATATTGATATTTCATAATTCCAATGGGAGACCATGCATTTCTTTTAACCCATTTACCCCTAAAGACACAGTTGGGCTGCTCTAAATCAATGCTTTACAGAAGAGTTCATTGTTTTTCAGGGGTTGATGAGTTTTTCTCTTATTTCACATAATAATATACATCATCCAACAATCCCAGCTCTGTTATCACAGTGTCCAGTAATTAGACCTGTCTGGTAATTAGATGCATGCACCAGCAGATAATTAAAAAACAAAACATGGGAACCAAATTCTCTCCTATAAAAATTGCTATCTGCTGCAAATAAATTACAAGTTGGGGTTGTCTAGTACCTTACCACAGATACAACTTGAGATCAAACTTTCATTGAAAAATAAGTTTCCCAAGATGTGGCTATTTTGGATGCATTGTATAACTGGAGGCCAGCATGGTATACATTTTTTGTCTCGGGCACCATAAAACTTAAGAATTACTTATGTCTAAAATGTTTACTCAACTTTGCATGGCTATCTATAAAAGTGGAACTCAGCTATTGGTAAGACTTAAGACAGACAGTTAGTTATAGAAGCCCCTTGGCCTAAAATCTGATTGGCCAAGCAGGCCAAGTTAAGAATATATTCAAACTTCAGTAAATATGTAAATCTTACGGTGCTCAGGCTTCGTTATTTTTATCTGAACAGTCTAGATAGATTTACTGCTATCCACAAGTACTTACATTAAGTGATTTAATGTTGATGTCAGCCTGTTTCTCTTTTGCAACAGTCACACAGTTGTCCAAGGTCAAGGTTGATATATCTAGGTCACTGCTAGTTAATGGTTCATCAGCCTCATTTGTTTCATTTGCTAGACTTTCCAAAACAACTTCACTTGAGGATTTTTCTATTCCTTGTTTTAGATCTTCAGACTTGAAAGAGAATATAAGTATATAAGAGAATATAAGTATATAGGAGAATATAAGTATATTTAAGTATGAATGATTTGGCTGATTTAACAAGTGGCATGACCAACTTACAGCCCTTGCCACTCATCTTTATCAGACAGGAATAGAGATTTGGGTTATGTTTTTGTGTCCTTCCTGAGTGGTCCGTATTTCCAATGGAACATTAGAGAAATTGATAACAGTAATATTTTTAACCCAGTCTAAGTCAATTCCAGAAGAGTCCATTGTTTTTCAGGGGTTGATGAATTAATTTGGCAGTTATAGAGATGATAATCTTAGTTTTGGCTCAGAGTATATATGAGAATTATTCTTTCCCTCAAATTGGCCAAAAACTCTACTGGAAAGTGATCACTATAAGTATCAATGCATAGTTTTCTCTTAAGATTGCCAAAACAGGAATTTAATATTCACAAGCTGGTAGTTAAAAACATATCAGGGTATTATACAATGCCTAAACTTACATCATGATATTTTCATTATCCAGATTTACCACCCTTTGTAGCAAGTACCGTTTGTGATGTCATTTGTTTGTGCATAAAATGAGAAAATTTATCCATTGTGACGTCATATGTTTGTGTGAAAATGATGTTTTTTTTCACGTAAAGACATGGCGTCATAATCGATACCTGCTGACATGGGAGATAACTATGACTAACAAAAAACAATTATGAATTTAACCAGAAAAACTGGCTCATGTGTAAAAACTCAAATACACTGTGCCTATTATTTGTCTACAGTCAAACTTGCCTTAGCGACCCCCCTCATATAACAACTTCCTGTCCATAATGATCGCATTTGGACCGCCCCTTGAGAATTACTATATAATTAGCCCTATATAGCGACCACATGCCTTAAGCGACTGGCAACCACTGTAGTTTGTCTGCTGGAAGTTGTCCTACTTGCGTTTAGTGACTGCTTACACACTTACTACTCGTGGATGGGAGATAACTCGTAGATAATTCTCGTGTGATAATTTGAGACCTAATCAACAACATGGCGCAATACACAATGTTTTGACAGTCACAACACACCTGGAGGTGTCAATTAATGCCCCAAATAGTAATTAGGCACCCAGGCGTGTGTTTCTACAACCAAGAACTAACAATCATCAATGAATGATTGATGTTTTGTTTTCGATCATCAATTAATGACCTTATGTTTCCGGTGATGATTACTTAATCGGCGAAAGACTAAGACTAAAAAGAAAAATTTCAGATGATGAATTGTTTTCTCGTATTCTGGAATGCAATGGGGTAATTGCCTTACATCTTATCTTATTGAACATCACTTGATTAGCATGTCAACACCACAATCCAAAGAGTAAAATCACCAGCACTCGTAGCATTGAATTATGTCAAATAAAATGAAACTTAAATAAAATTCATCTATCTACATGATCTACAACTTTCTGTATATTCTTACACTTCTGTGTGACTTAACAAGACAGACCAACGACTTTGAGCACATTTTAGATATTGTCTCAGTTTTAATAATGTGCCGTATCCTCAATGTACATGTATATAATTTAATTAAATCATAAATTAATTTTACTTAAAATATTGAATTATTTCTTATTCTCATTATTTACATGTTATACATGTATTAGTTACAATGATTTTCCTATGGCTATTTTTGGTCGGTTACAGGACCCTTCCCAATGCAAAAATGGCTTGTATTTTCCCCAAAATATGCAAAAATTCCAAATTTGGAATTTAAAAAAAAATGAATATTTTCCAATTTTCCAGACCCTGGAGTTTGGAAAATCATTTTAGTAGATAAATACAATTAATTATTAGATGTGACATCCAACCACTAAGAAGAAATATGAAGTTGGAAATAATGAAAGTCATCTCCGATACCTTGGATTTCATAATATCACATGTAACCCTGTGTATAAAGACCATCTGTCTATAAAGACCGTTTTTGTAATTCCCCCTGAGTGGTCTTTATATACAAGTTTGACCGTATTTCAAAGTAAACAGGTAAAATAGCCATTTTCATGACATAAAACATTTACAGACTTTTAAGAAAGGTTTCCATCAACCCCCAAAAATATGTATTGACCTTGTCTTCCTGCTCAGTGAATAAAAATTATTAAAAGTCAATATTTGCATATCTTACCTCTTGATAAATATCAGCAAGCTGTACCTTAACACAATCATCATAGTTTGGTGGTGCCCAGACCCCACCACTTAGACAACTCCTTGTGGCTGTCCCTATTAAAATATACAATATGTAGATGTGTCCCTTGTACTGTAGATTACGATTTTGATGTAGCGATAATATGCAATAGCTGTGACTACCAAAATGCAGTACAACAGTGCAAATAAAATCCTAAAGGTATCAGTTTTTGGGCAGGGCAATAATTATGCTTAATTTATATGTGTGCTAAAATTGGCAACAGAATATTAACACATGTACTCAGATTCTAAAGACATTAGTCAATTGACCTATCATCAAATGTCCGATGCATGGCTTTCAATGTGTAATTTTTGTCATTCGATTATGATGTCATCATCACACAAATGGTTTTCATCACATTTTATAATTGTGATGTCATAATGGAAAAGTCTGCCTTAGGGTGCTGTGTCTGGCCTTTTCACAAAAGGTCAATTCAGTTAAAACCAGTAAATCTAGATCACAAGAAATTGATTCCATTGCAAGTGTACTAAATATTGACTGAGCAAAAATAAATCATATTACAGAAGTATAAATAATAAACAATGCATAAAATGTATATCTGTGAACACAAAGCATATAACTAACTAGTAAAACATCTTCTAAATCCAAGAGGCTACAAATTAACCAAAAATATCTATAACAGAGGTATACAAAACTCAATATGAAATATACGTGTTTATATACCTTCGTAGTTTACTGGACAGTCTTTTGTTGCAACGAGACCCTCAACTGTTTCTTCCCATACTGTTTTCCTGCTGTCTTCATTACTTCTACAGACCTCACTGGTGACTACAAGCAGAAAGATAAATAGAATCTTACATGGGTGTGTTGAGTTCTGGATAAGGAAATCTTCCGCGAATGGTAAGGAATCTGGTTGTCCAATCCGATGATTTCCTGGGGACTGAACTTTCAGATTTTTAACACAAGGGTTGAGATTTCCCTTTACACTCAACATATCCATGATTGATTATTTTTCTCCCTCACTAAACTTGTAAACATCACCTTCAAATAAAACAGAATGGATACATATCTAAACTAAGCAGTACTACAGATGTAAGAAAACAATTACAATGTTACAGGTGTTAGTTCTTGTTTAAATGGGGTTTTACACCACACTCAACAATTTTTCAGTCATATGGTGAAGGAGAGAAACTGGATACAATTATGTACCCGGGAAGAGTCCATCGGACCTCTACAAGTAAACTGGCAAACATTGTCACAATATCAGCTTAGGTTAGTGATGCTCTAACAACCTGACCTCCAGCTTTTTTGTAAAGTTTATATATACTTACTTTGTATTGCTCCTATTTCGGCAGTCATGTTCATACTTTTTCCCGCTACATTAGAGGCTTCACATGTTACTCTGGTTGTCTGCTGTACGTTTCTGATCAGCAACACTTGTTTGAAATTTCCTTCGTTAAAGATGCTATTACCTGAAAATATCAAGGTATGTGATATTTACTAGAGATATCCTGTTTTTAACATTCACATGCTATACATTTAAAAATGTATCTTTGAACAAAACAAGTATACCTACGTATGTCTATTAAGATATGTATAAACTACTGTATACCTGGAAATTTTTGCCCCCTCTTGATTTTCCCTATTTTCGCCCTTAGATGAGAGGGCGAATTTAAAATGAAAACGAAACTTTTTAGCTAAATAACTGAAGCACAGACTTTAGTGCCATCTATGAAACTATGCTAACTTTTGGCGAATTTAAGATGGGGTGGATATTTATTTTGTCGCAAATGGGCAAAAATAAACAGGGGCAAAAATTTTCAGCTATACAGTATTACAAAATCACAAAAAGTATGAAATATATATATGAAGACAGTAAACATAACTATTAATTTTTGTTGTTGTTTGATTGAATTTTTATAAAACCGCAGCTGTAACTGTATATTTACTTACCCTTCAAAAATGATTTAGTAAGTTTGAATATTAGACAGGGCATTTAATTGTACATCATTATTTTTGTCTTTCGATCCATTGGTGCTTGACCATATTTTCAAAGTAAACCTGAGTTGCTGGGACATTTTTCAGAACAATTTTCAAAACAGCTTGATAATGGTACCGGTCATGATAGGAAAATTCCGTCTTTCATACTCTGCTTTTACACACCATTGTGTATTATTTTTTCTTCTTGTAAATAACAAAGTTTTATCAACAGTGAAACCTTGCTATTAAGACCACCTAACTGACTGACTCAAAGTGGTCAGATTAGTGAGTGGTTAGATTAGTGAGGTGGTCTCTCAAGTGAAGATCTGTACTTATTAGATATTTATCAAGAACCTAAATATTTATGGTCCTAAATGTATGTGAGGTGGGCTCCATTAAAGCGAGGTGGTCTTTAGGCGAGGTTCCACGGTTTATTTTTCATGATACTTACCTGTAGTTAACTTACTTCCATCCTGGTACCACACAAATGTTGGTATGTGCGACAGTGGACTGGTAACAAAACAGGAAATGTTAACAGATTCACCGGCGGTTACAGTCTTAAAACGAGGTTTAATGGTAACCTTTGGTGGAGCAATGACATCAATATTCACGGTACTGGTGGAGTATAGGCCTTGATTATCAAACACACGGCACATAATATTACCTGAAAATTATTAATTACAATTCAAATCATCATTACCATGTGACAAAAGTGAGAAAACACTTTATTTTTCTCAGTATACCATATTCAACCCAATAAGTGCCCAGGGTGCTACAAAAATAGGAAAAAAGGAGTGGGTGCTTATTGGGACCAATTAATAGTCAAGTTCACAGAAAGCAGTTAATTTCTTTATAAGGCACGGTGGTAAAGTTGTTGTAGTTAATACAGTGGACACCTATCAACATTCTTATGTTTCATGTGGCTGGATATAAACTGATATTTACATTTTCTCTGCCACGTCACCTTGTCAACTGGCTAGAAAAGATACTTGTGTGAAAAAAGGTGGAGGGGCACTCATAGGGGCATGAGCACATATTCGGTTGAATATAGCATTTCATTTAAAACCACACTTTTATTTAAACAACTATTTCTAAGCCATTTTTTAATCAACTTCAAATACTAATTTCACTATGGAGCATTTATGTTTTAAAATTGTTAATTTTTCTTTGATATAAGTTTCCATTGTTTTGTTTAAATACTGATGAGTTTTACAGCATTTAATATTTTAATGTCTCTTTTTAATATGTGAAAATAGGGAACTGAGACTGACAAAATGTATTTTTCTGTTTAAATTTCTGAATCTTGACAACAGAAAATTTGAACATTATGAACAAAATAAAGAAACTTATATATTTTTAGCTTTATGATATAAGTATTATCAAAGTTGATTTAGAAATGAAGTGTGTTTAAAAAATGTGGATTTATATGGAATATGTATAAGGCAAAAATAAAACGTTTACTCACTTTTGTCTCCATATACTGTTCATTGTACATCTAAATATTTCACACACTAGTTATCATTTTTATTTATCATTTGGCTTTTAAAAAACTTAGCAAGAGGCCAAAAGGGGCATTATTGGTAGCCCGAGTCTCTGTCCGATCAACAAACCCCCTGAACAATGGGTCATAATATAAACAATTACATTTACCGTAAAGATGTCACATACAATGTATCAAAGTTAAACATGTTAAAGCGGTTTGGATTTGTGAGTTTTGAGAAATTTTTATGTGACCTTAAATTACAGAGGAACCACAACCTAGCTCAGACTTACCAGAATCTCTCAGTGTTATTGGGCTAACAGTCAAAGTATAAACTTTGGGGGTTGCCGCTGTGGATATATTGGCCATCTGCCATTTTGACCTGGAGGTGGGCCTGATGAGAGAGTTGTTAAGGTACCACTGGTAACTAAGGGTACCAACATTTCCAACAATCTCTGCATAGCAGGTGAATTTAATGTAGGTGCCATTATACAATGCTGTAGTGTTGGATACCATACTTTTTATCCTAATGTAGCCATCTACAAAAAAAATGATGAAACATTAAGTAAATTATGATATAGAATGAATGATAAATTCATGGTTCATACAAACACAAACTGCTCAAATTCCAGGACTATTCCAGGCTTTTTCCAAGAGTGCAGGTAAATTTTCCAGACCTACCTTTGTTGGAGGATATGTGAAACACACCAATGGTGTTTTTAAGTATTTTTTTATTTCTCCGAACCCAACTTCATATAATTCATGGTTGTGTTGGAAAATATAAAAATTCTAGGACTTGGAGTAAAATCCAGGACTTTCAAGGCCTAATCTCATTTTTCAGGTGTTTTCCAGAAACCTCTTAATTTTCCAGGCTGTACCAACCATGATAATCTGATTCAATTGTGAAAAACGATAACTCATGCTGTGTTTCAGCTTTGGTAGATTATACTTAAATGCCGTAAGACACTATATATTTGTTCACTTGTATTTCAAAGAAATTCGAGAAAAGTCCTGGAAAAAATTATGAAATTATGACATGGAGAACATTAAACTTCTCATGAGAATATTTCTGCAGCTGCAAAATCAAACAATTCAGTTTAACTCATTTCCATGGTAACAGAATTAAGAACTATTGTCAATATTCCATCAGAATTTCAAATATTTCAGTGAAACACAGTGTACCAAACAAAATTAAGTATTCATACTGATAAGATCTGCACATTTTCATGATTTTTTTTTAGTTGGCATACAATATTCAAATGCATAGAAATTTGTTTGTTTTGTTTAAATGGTGTTTTATACAATACTCAACAATTTTTACATTATATAGTGGCAACCAGCCTTTGCATTGATGCAAGAAGCAACCACCAGCCTTCTGCATGTATAACAGAAATGTGTAAAATGACCTTTATCTGGTGCACACAATTGATATTCAACTGAATCAAGTGATGAAGTTTTTTTTTTTTTTTTTTTTTTATGTTTGCATATACCTTATTGCATCATACTTTGTTTTGTCAATGACTCATTCCATACATAAAGCAATAGACCCTTTCACGATAACTGTGGTCCTGTAACTTTGAGTGGCAAAATGATACAGATTCACAGAAAATGACGTCAAGAAACAATCAGTTGCCATAATGACATCTATGTATTTGTGGGCATCTGTATCATCACAATCAGTTACTATAACGACGTCAATGTTTTTGTGGGTATCTGTATTATTTTGCCAATATTGGCCAATTCATATAACATGGCATGGTGGCATCTCATGATTCCTTTCTTGTACGGAGCAAGATTCATTTTTATGCAGTACAGCATAGCATCATTAAAATTACACTGGTGAGAGTAACTCTTCTTGTCGCCATACCTATAACTCTTAACAAGATAAAATGGCACCTGCTCTAGCTATACAGGTATCCATTTGGGAAAAAACAGACTTTCTGTGAAGCTTGTCTCAAAATGAAAAGTGATTAGAATCATCAATGGAAAATGCATAGAAATTCATAAAAAAATATTGTTTACAGTAGGTATTGTAAATAGTATGGCTTCTTACCGCCCTGTCCAGCGATGAAGTAGTTTGGATCAACAGTAATATTTCCGATCCAGCCAGATGATACTGAATTCTGTAAAGCAGCCACGGTGTCATTGACATTGCCGATCTGCTCATTAACACTTACTAACGAATCAACTATCACACTTCCAGGTCTGAAATAAGAGTTTTATTAATAAATGAAAAGAGACCATTAACCGGGTATAATAAACTGAAACTTTTTATCATTTGATGAAGATGAGATGATTTCAAGGAATACAATATCAGAAATCCATTTCATAAGAAGCATAATATGAATGACGGTATGCCCCCAAGAAATATGTCATTTTTGAAGATTTCCATGTACCCCAAATAAAACATATATAATGCCATGATCCAACTCATCCTATGTTTCATTGATGTGATACATCATATACCAAATGTGTCAAATGGAACTGTTATGGACAACCAAAAATGCCCCCAATCTTTGACCCCGGGCATAAAAATATTCAATAACAAAACAAGAATTCTGTATGACTACTTCCTATGTTATATTGGAAACATAATACATATTATGTACTGCATACCTGGAAAGTTTTGGCTCTGGTTATTTTTGCCCTATTTCGATAGATTACACCCCCCACCCCATCCACCAATCTTAAATTCGTCCTAAATCACCATAGTCTCATGTATGACGTGAATTTCCATGCTCCAGTTATTCAGCTGGAAAATTTCGCCTTCATTTAAAATTCACCCTCTCATTTATGGGCAAAAAATTAAACAGGAGCAAAAATTAAACAAGAAACAAAATTTTCCAGGTATTCAGTATCAAGTCACTGAGTGGTCTACTCATCTGATAAAAAGTGAAAGATTGATTCTTATCATGAAAAGAAAATCCAAAGCAAACTTACCTGAATGAAAGGATTACAAGATTTTCAAATCCGGCTGTTCTGTCCAAAATAAATTTCATCTGAAAATGGATTAAAATTTAATATTTCAAGTTTATTTCAAATGATCGAATTACAATAAATGCCATAATTGAAGGGTGTCAATTTCAGTCTTATTCACTATAAACTTCAAGGGTATTATGCAGCACATATAAATTAATTTGCTCTCAATTTTCAACAACACTAACCTTTTTATTGGAAAATATTTTCTATTCTAACATTGCAACACACTTTGTAATTCTTTTTTCAGAATTTTTATAGTAGTCTATAAATTGTATGTACACATTGGAACTCTCGTATTTAATGCAGAGAGAGAGAGAGAGAGAGAGAGAGGGAGAGAGAGAGAGAGAGAGAGAGGGAGAGAGAACGAACTTACCCCTTTGTTCACTTTATTTGACAGTGACACATATAAAAATGAACCACTGTCTCTGTAACGTTCATTGAAATCTTCTCCTGTCATCTTTACAGAGCAAGTGAACGTTGAAATAACTGGAATAGCTGATAAAAAAATACATAAAATAATATTTATAATTGCTTATAAGAATGTAAAATAAACATCGCCCTGTATTTCATTTTCTTTAATATTACACAATTATTGCACCACTTTTGGTTTGATATGAAAATTTATGGAGTACAAAAACAATGTGGAGTACAAAAACAATGTTGACCGAGACCAAAGACTGAGGTTGATATTGTTTTTGTATTCCATAAATTCTCATATTGAACCAAAAGTAATGCAATAATCATTTTATTACATTTTAATTTAACAAACCATCGACCATTGAAAGAGTTATGGGAAGTTCTGTCAATCCCTCTGGTTTGTCTCACTTTTCCATGCAGTCAGAGAATTTGGTGCTAAGTAAAATTCAGCTAAAACAGTTCCATGACGTCATAGCAGTGCAATGTGATAAATTATCTGGTTTACAGCGCAATTTCAATTTAAATGGTAGAATATGTGACCATCTATGGACATATGAAAATGCAGAACAAAAACAAAAACATAATAATTTCTTATATGTGACCTCTCTTGAGAGACCATCTGTTTTAAGAGACCACATTTCCAAGGCAAATGGGGTGGTTTCTCCAGAGTCCCCACTGTAGTGATTGTTTTTTCAATGACAACATCTTGATTTTTTTTTTTAAGTTTTGACCTTGTCCTTGTTATACATGGATCACAAAACTCCCATTACCCTAGATATATTATATGTACAAAATTCAAAGGAAATTAGCCCAATGCTGCCTCAAAAGTTATTGGAATTAAAATACTTTAAGGTTTGATACAAGACAACAAAACACAAAATGATGAATATTCAAATACAAATCATATACATGTAGTAATCATGAATTTTCAAGTACTAATCAAGTAGTACTCACGATTATTTAAATACAAATCAAGTAGTACTCATGAATATTCAAATACAAATCCAGTAGTACTCATGAATATTCATATTCTGATAATTGGTTACTGTTTCAGCTCTAGCAGTATGATGTTTTGCAGCAAGAGATATCAACAGCTGTAGGCAAAACACAGTAAGTTTTTACTTAAGCTATAAACTCATATAGACAATGTAAACAAAGATCCTTTGATGACATTATTCATAGGTGTGAGATTGTCATTTGTCATTTTAGTCCGGGGGCATTTGTGGCTGATTGGTTAAAGCACGACATGCTTTTAACTTTAATGTCTCACTTCTGTTCAGCGCAGGCTGGAGCCTCACAGGAACCTAAGCTGATTTTTTTTAGAAAGTTGTCAGTTTACTTGCAAAAGGCCTCCACCATAGAACTGAAAAATTGTTGATTGTGGCATAAAAGACTATTCAAAATCATCTCATTTAGTCTGAATCTCCCAGTCTTAAACTCAAAATCTGTTACCAGGCCAGAATAAAACTTTCACAAACGCTTCATAACATCATTCTGAATAGTAGGATCTACTGTGACCTTCACCTTCTACACTTGGTTCTTTGTCTTTTTCACCTCATTGTGAATTAGATTGTCATTCCATATATTTTCTATGTAAAGCTAAGCACTTACCTGGGGTCTTGACAATAACTGGTGATGTAATCACTACCCCATAGTCTGTATTAGCTTGTAAAATAATGCTGTAGTTGGTATCTGGCTTCAGTTTGATCAGCAAACTCCTACTGAATGTGCCATTGGCAGGAACTCTAAATGAATTTGTTTCATTGTTGGATGTTGCATTTAGTATAAAGGCCCTGGTAATGTCATAAAATTCAATGCGATCATACCGAAATCGAATTTCGACAGTGGTGGCATTTACTGCAACTGCCTCTAGAATAGGAGCTGGTGGAGTTACTGAAATAGATTTTATCAAAGATTTAAGTACAGTGGAACCTCGCTATTAAGACCACCTAAATGACTGACTCAAAGTGGTCAGATTAACAAAGTGGTCTCCTAAGTGAGTGTCTGGACTCATTTAATATTAATTAAGAAATTCTCAAGGGATTGAATAGTTATGGTCTTAAATGTAAGGTGGTCTCCTAGGCGATGTGGACTCCTAGGTAAGGTGGTCTCCTAGGCGATGTGGACTCCTAGGGTCTTTAAGCAAGGTGCCACTCATGACATATAGGAAAAAAATCATGATTAAACCAATAATTGGTTGCAAATATCATTGTTTTTCAAAACCATCGCGGAGTATGAGGTATAAGGTCTGAAGCAAAGGTCAAGGTAAAAAATGAATTTCATAATTAAGTAAAGCCACCATAATCTATCACTAATGCCAACATTTTCTATCACTAATGTCAACATGTGCTATTACTAATGCCAACATGATCTATCACAAATGCCAACATGTTCTACTACTAATGTCAACATGTTCTATCACCAATGCCATCATAATCTATCACCAATGCCATCATAATATATCACTAATGTCAACATGTTCTATTTCTAATGCCATCATGTTCTACCACTAATGCCATCATAATCTATCACTAATGCCATTATAATCTATTACTAATGTCAACAAGTTCTATCACTAATGTCAGCATGTGCTTTTACGAGTGCCAACATGATCTATCACAAATGCCAACATGTTCTACTACTAATGCCAACATGTTCTATCACTAATGCCATCATAATCTATCACTAATGCCAACATGCTCTACTACTAATGCCAACATGTTGTATCACTAATGACATCATAATCTATCACAAATGCCAACATGTTCTATCACTAATGCCAACATTTTCTAATACCAAAGCAAGCATATCTTTTCACGACTGCCAACATGTTCTATCACTAATGCCAATATATTCAATCACTAACGCAAACATGTCCCATCATCCCAACATGCCTTTCACTACTACCAACATATCCTATCACTACTGCCAACATGTTCTATTACTACTGCCAACATATCCTATCACTGATGCCAATATGTTCTATCACAGATGAATAAATGTAATAAGCATATGAATTCTCATTATTGTTGTCTTTATAGATTTATTAGAAACATTGAGAAATTCGACTCATAAAAGTTTGAATAATAAAATGTTTATAAGTAGCATTAAATAAAAATTATTTGGGACTTTTGTAAGTTCAAAACATTGAAAAAAATTGACTCAATGAAGTTTGACTCACTGTAGTTCTACTGTACTTAGATTTCAAAATTACTTACAGTCAACAGCAACAATTAATGTGAGTATATCACTTTGCTTTGGAACGCCTTGATCACTAATGTTGATGGAAATTTCGTATCTGTTTGTATTTACATCTAAAGGTTTAATAATACTGATATTTCTCCCTCCCTGTCCGTTGTCCATGATTCCGAAATACTGTAAACCTTCTATTGGATTGACAGACAGAGTGTAAAGTAGATTTTTATTTTCAGGTAAAACATCGATATCTGTACAGCCAATGGTGCTCAGAATGTGTCCCAAAGAACCAGAAACTGTTGTATTCACCTTCCACACCTTTAATCCGGAACTAAGGAAACAGATCGGAGGTTCATTTACATCAATAATTTTGACAGAAACTTGAGCTGTTGATCTCAATTTGGAGAAGTCATTCAAAGCCTGTAAAAAAGAAAAAATAATATCTAGTGAAATCATCATATCATGAACCTGAAAATGTTACGAAACAGCCAACTTCAACAAAAGTTGCAGTCCCATTTTTGTACATACAATGCAATCTCGTTATCTCAAAATTCATGGGACCAACCTTTTACTTTGAGATATCTGAAATTTGAGATAACCAAAATTTGTAATTCACATATTTTTTCTATTCTTATTGGAAAATGAATTAAGACCTACTTAGGTATTGCTTGATTTAAATTGGTTTGAAGCAATTATTAATTACATTTTCACTTTGGCTTGTTAACAGGACTTGATTGTAAAGTATTTTACAGGTAAACAAGTATCTTTATACAATGATTCATGCTAACAGGTAAACCTTCTATCACACAGGGTAATTTTGATACAACAAATGACAATTCTATAATATTTTGATATTTTAGACAAGAAAAAGACTTTGAGATAAGCAAAATTTCATGATAAAAACTCCAAGAATTCCGGAATAAAAGTAGTATAAATAAACAGTAAAATAATCGAGACCAGGCATTCAACTTTGATATAACCAAAATTTCGATTCATTCAATTTTCACATAACAAGATTCTACCGTATAGATATATATTTTTTATTTACGTTTCAAATCTTTAGATCTTGGAGAAATGAAAGCAAAATAAAAATTAATCAGTGAAAATAATTTTATAGATATCTATGTAAGTGTATGATAGGAAAAGCTCTTCAAGAATTTTCTAGTCTGTATTAGAAAAACCTAAATCATTCAGAGAATAAATTTTTTTTTCAGCCAACTAGAGAAAACACTTAAATTATGGGAGAAAGAGGGGTTCTTTTGCATGAGGAAAAACTATAAATTCCACTTAATATAAATCTTAAATCATAAAATTGGAATCATTTCATTTCACTACTACTACTACTGCTGCTGCTGCTATCTTCTGAAGATAAACAATTTCTTTCACAGTAACAAATGTTATCATCTAAAAATAGCTGATATGAGATTGCAGGTGAAACTATTAATACAAAGCATAGGGATGTGTGTAGTTCAAACTCCTACTATTGTATTTTATAATACCAACAATCAGTTAGTCTCTTTAAAAACATGGTACAATATATTAAAATTATATATCATCTTCACTTAAAAAATCCAGCCATATCATAAATGGCAACCCTATTAGGTTATAATCCATCAGTGACAAGGGTGCAATTTTATCATAATTTGAGATCATTTTCAGGAATCAGTATGCTAAAAAAAATGGCATCCACAAACCTCACAAACTGACATGATAGTCCATATGCATGATATTCTTTGAGATTTGATACCTTATACATTGAACAAATTTTGTACATTTCTTGCAAAATTTGTGTATAATTTTCAGTGTTTCTGACAGTGATGCCATTTGACCTTCCCCTTTCCTACACATACATGTCATCTGCCAAAATGTTTTCATTACTTTTAAGAAAGTGCTTGCCAAAACACCATACAACATATTGTAACTAATAAGTGTTTTTTCCTAACCGATATAGTATCATAAGAAAATACAGGTCTAAATTTGTTTGAGATAAATCCTCATGTGGAAAATGGGGACTTAAAATCATAATGATTCTGTTGTATGCAATAGGAAAAAGAATTTTCTGGGTATTTCACATTAGGGAATTAATTTTTCTCTCTCTCTCTCTTTTTTTAATCAAATACACTTCCACAGAGTGGGTCTATATGGAAAAAGCAGAAATGTCATTTTTTTTCATTTGAAATTTGAAAGGTGTTTTATGCCACACACAACAATTTTTCAGTTATATGGTGGCGGCCAGTTTTTATTGGTGGAGGAGTGAACCTGGTTACAATGTACCCAGGGAGAGACCACTGGCCTTCACAAGTAAACTGACAAACTTTCTCATAAAAATCACTTAGGTTCCGCAGGGTTAGCGCTTGAACCTGCACTGACCAGATTTTAGTGAGAGTGCAAAGCACGATGCTCTAACCATTCAGCCATGGAGGACTGTGTAACTTTTTGAAACAATCTAACAATTAATTTACATTGTGTTGACAGTATTAGTACCTGTACTGTTACAGAGATAGTATTTGTACTGTATTCTCTTAAATTGGCTGTTTTTGTTGTAATTTGTCCATTGTCACTTCTGATTTGAAACTTGTCATTCCAGCTTGAAAAAGATCCACCTAAAAATAGATAAAAAGGTGAGAAAACAACAAGAAAAAACAATTATGTAAAAGATGATAAAGTTCTTATTAATGGTTTTAGAAATATGAGCTTGGGAGATATGAAGTCTTTCCAAATATTATAGGGATATGTTACCTTGACCTTCAGAAATGACCTTGAGTCTTGTGCTCCAAGGAACATGTGTGTGAAATATGATAAAATATTTTATTAGCGGTTTAAGAGATATGAGTTTGGATGGACAGAAGGACAGACAGGTGGACATATGGGCAGACAGACACAACATCAACTACATGCTCCCATGAAATATTTTTTGAAAACATAATAAGATTTGTGTGACCTTAAAAGTTCAATCATTTCACCCCTAGCTATCATACCCATCTTTTAGTATTTCTTATTAGTGTTGAAATGGTTAAGTGTTCTTGCGTGCACACATTACACTGTGTATTACCCAGGTTTTCATATCAACCGATCTGTAGTAACTGGATGATTTTTATTTGAATATTATGAAGAACAATACATGGGAAATGAATTTTATTTCTTGTAAATGATTTTTATATAATCCTAGTTCATATTAAGAGGGTCAGATTGTGTGTGTATATATATGTTTATCATGTATTCACTGTTTCTTATATTAAAAAAAAATTATCAACACCCTAAATACATTGAATATATTAATATATATATATTGAGTTATCTTCCACAACAGAGTAACATTTTTACTTACCAATAAGGGAATACAGAATATTTCCTTGGGCTCCTTGAGCACTAGCTTCAACTTTAAGCACAATGCTTCCTACTTTGGCTGTTTCATTTATCTCTGTATTGTAGGGTAATCGTAGGAACTTTGGGGTGGATTGGTCGTAAATTACTCGAATGTTGAAAACTCTTGTATATAATGCTAAAGAGTTGTCCACATTGACTATTACCTGATGTGAAACAATAAATTAGATTTACCTGAATTAGTATCTCTGATATGATGTAAATCTATCTACTTCATATCTACTTGTTATAGATAAATACAATATGGAATCTTGTTATGTTGAAATTCGTTCAGTTGAAATTCCAGTTATGTCAAAGTTAAACAGCTAAATCCAAATTTTAATGGATAATTAATATGTTAATTAGTATTTTGGTTATTTCAAATTTTGGATATCTCGAAGTAATTAGGGTGATCCCATGGGTTTTGATATAACAAGATTCCACTTTACAAGAATATCCCTTTCAAAAAAAGAAATTCCTTTTCAAAATGTAGATAAAAAGTATACAAATCTAAGAGAACAAACTTAATATAATAACTAAATTCTTTTTCTCATTGCAGATGAAAATATATATAAACACAAATCAGTAATTTAAAAAAAAAATGACTTACCTGATAATAATTGCTGTCTGTTCGGTCATAACAAAAGCTGTAGTTCGCTTTCCCAACATTATTCATGGAAAATCCTTTGGAATAGTTTCCACTCACTGAATAAACCAAATGGTCAATGCCTGCTTTTGTTGGATCCACACAGTTCATTTCTATGTTGACACATTGATCTTTGACCCAGATTGACGGATAGTTGGTGTTTGGTTGACATTGTACTTGTATAGTATCTAAAAAAACAAAAAATATACTACATGTATATGACTGAAACAGATTAACTTACAAGATGCAAAAATAAAGTCCAACTTGTCCATAAAGGCCACTCAAGGGGACAGACAAAAGTAGCCATTATAGACAGGTGGTCTTTATAAAGAGGTTTATATCATTATAAAAAAGTTAACAAAGATGGTAGGCAGATGCCCTTTATACAGGTGTCTTTTAATGCAAGTTAGACTGTAGTAATACACTTAAATTGTCCCTCCTTCAATCTCCGTAGCATAAAAAATATAAAAACAGAACAAAAATTGTATTTGTGTTTGTCAATTATTACGTGTAATTATCTGTATTTCCAGTCCCTGACATACTTACTATTCATATCTACTGTAACACTGACAAACTTACTATTTATATTTACTGTAACACTGACATAATTACTATTTATATCTATTGTAACAATGACAAACTTACTATTTATAATTACTGTAACACTGACATACTTACTATTTATATCTACTGTAACACTGACATATTTACTATTTATAATCTACCGTAACACTGACATATTGACTATTTATATCTACTGTAACACTGACAAACTTACTATTTATAATTACTGTAACACTGACATACTTACTATTTATATCTACTGTAACACTGACATATTTACTATTTATAATCTACCATAACACTGACATATTGACTATTTATATCTACTGTAACACTGACATATTTACTATTTATAATCTACCATAACACTGACATATTGTAACACTGACTATTTATATATCTACTGTAACACTGACAAACTTACTATTTATAATTACTGTAACACTGACATACTTACTATTTATATCTACTGTAACACTGACATATTTACTATTTATAATCTACCGTAACACTGACATATTGACTATTTATATCTACTGTAACACTGACAAACTTACTATTTATATATACTGTAACACTGACATACTTACTATTTATATCTATTGTAACACTGACATATTTACTATTTATAATCTACCGTAACACTGACATATTGACTATTTATATCTACTGTAACACTGACATACTTACTATTTATATCTACTGTAACACTGACATATTTACTATTTATAATCTACCATAACACTGACATATTGACTATTTATATCTACTGTAACATTGACATATTGACTATCTATATCTACTGTAACACTGACATATTTACTATTTATATCTACTGTAACATTGACATATTTACTATTTATATCTACTGTAACACTGACATACTTACTATTTATATCTATTGTAACACTGACATATTTACTATTTATAATCTACCGTAACACTGACATATTGACTATTTATATCTACTGTAACACTGACATATTTACTATTTATATCTACTGTAACACTGACATATTTACTATTTATAATCTACCATAACACTGACATATTGACTATTTATATCTACTGTAACACTGACATACTTACTATTTATATCTATTGTAACACTGATATATTTACTATTTATAATCTATCATAACACTGACATATTGACTATCTATATCTACTGTAACACTGACAAACTTACTATTTATAATTACTGTAACACTGACATATTTACTATTTATAATTACTGTAACACTGACATATTTACTATTTATAATCTACCATAACACTGACATATTGACTATTTATATCTACTGTAACACTGACATACTTACTATTTATAACTATTGTAACACTGACATACTTACTATTTATATCTATTGTAACACTGACATATTTACTATTTATAATCTATCATAACACTGACATATTGACTATCTATATCTACTGTAACACTGACAATTTACTATTTATAATCTAATAACTGACATATTTATTTAATTACTGTAACACTGACATATTTACTATTTATAATCTACCATAACACTGACATATTTACTATTTATAATTACTGTAACACTGACATATTTACTATTTATAATTACTGTAACACTGACACATTTACTATTTATAATTACTGTAACACTGACACATTTACTATTTATATCTACAGTAACAATGACATACTTACTATTTATATCTACTGTAACACTGACATATTGACTATTCATATCTACAGTAACAATGACATACTTACTATTTATATCTACTGTAACACTGACATATTGACTATTCATATCTACAGTAACAATGACATACTTACTATTTATAATTACTGTAACACTGACATATTTACTATTTATAATTACTGTAACACTGACATACTTACTATTTATAATTACTGTAACACTGACATATTTACTATTTATATCTACTGTAACACTGACATATTTACTATTCATATCTACAGTAACAATGACATACTTACTATTTATAATTACTGTAACACTGACATACTTACTATTCATATCTACTGTAACATTGACATATTTACTAATTATAATCCGTAATATTTTATAAATCAAATTTCAAAATAGCATCTGTCCGTTTTCACGTTGAAAAAGAGCTTAAATAAAGGTACATTTCAGCCATATGGAATACATGTTTTGCTTGCCGATTATTTCAAATTTAGCGTTCAAAAATAATATTTTTATCACCAAATGACGGCTTAAAAACATAAATGCTGTATTAATCTATTAAATTACAACATATCAGGCATATTTTACCCATTAAATATCCTCATTCAGATGATTTAAACCGGCATAACTAACGCCGAGACCAAAATATGCACATAAAGACAATTGCACATGACTCGACGACTGCTATAGCCGGCTATTGCCTTTGGCAATATGCCCAGCAGAAAATTGACATACTTACTATTTACATTCACTATAATACTGACAGCTGTAGATAAAGGATTTGATGATTGATCAATGATGCGGACTCGGAAATTATGTGATGTTTGCATTCGAGGGAGTGTAGAAGCCACAATGAGTTTACCATCAGAGGTAACATTGAAATAAGCTGAAAAAGACATGACATCATTTCATATAAACAATGTATAATACTTACATATATATATAATATTGTAAAATTACTTTTCTTCATTGGGGGACTGAATTTTGCTATGTTCATGGTAGAAAAATACAGCAAAATTAAATACCTTGTAAAAATTGCCTTATGAAATTTAACAAGTTATTCAATCTCTATTTCACTTCTATTTCTGGAAAAAATTAAGCAGGAAATCGAATATCCAAGAAAAAATTCTGATCAGAGAAATGTGAAATTTTCTCCCCAGGAAATTACAACTAGATAATATATTTTTTTTCCTTTTTATTGTTTTAAAGTTGAAGTATAAAAAAATTTGACAACTCAGATATTGTAAACTCTATATTTAACACTCGATCATTACTATAATTCCATTAGTAAAAGTAACATTGAAGTGATATTGTTTATCTGTGTAACAAAATTTTGGGTGGGTTTAAAATGTGATAAAATAAGAAATTTATAAAAATATTTAGTATATTTTGACATAAATATAAACTTTTCACTGTATTTTGCGGTCTTTACATGCAAAATCAGGCTTCGTTTAATTCTTGTCTAGGAACACAACAATTCAATTTCACACTTCTTTATCACACATATATAGAACAACATTTCTTTATCACACATAAATAGGACTACATTTCTTTAAAACATATGTGTAAATAGGACCACATGTTTTTATCACATATCACATGTAAATAGGACTACATGTCTTTATCACACATAAATAGGACTACATTTCTTTATCACACATAAATAGGACTACATTTCTTTATCACAAATATATAGGACTACATTTCTTTATCACACATAAATAGGACTACATTTCTTTATCACACATATATAGGACTACATTTCTTTATCACTTCTAATTAGGACTACATTTCTTTATCATACCTAAACAGGACTACATTTCTTTATCACACATAAATAGGACTACATTTCTTTATCAACTATCACACCTAAAGAGGACTACATTTCTTTATCACACATAAAAAGGACTACATTTCTTTATCACACATAAAAAGGACTACATTTCTTTATCACATATCACATGTAAATGTGACGAACCTGTCTAGCCTTGCTGATATTTTTCTTTGACCTAACATTTAGTGTATTATAATTTTATTTCTTTCTCATTTATTTTCTAATTACCTAACTTTAACAGTACTAACCTTGTTTAACAGTCTTAAAATAGCAAGCTTCGACAGGTTCTGTTTGATTACATTATGTCTTCGGAGGTCACTTTTCTGTGAATTTTATTGGCTCATTAAGTTATTTGGGTACTTCCGGAAAGTGTTACAATTATAAAACAGGTGTGACACAATGTTACGCTCTCTATTTCCCTTCCTTCGTCTACTTGATATGTTCATGTGAGGTGAATTTCAGTTTTATATCTTTTTTAATCCATCCTGTCTGTTGTCATCATTCACTATCATCAAAGTAAATGACTATTTCTGACACTAGTTGTGTGTGTTTTCATGTATATTGAGTATGTTTTAATGTTTTTGTTAATTTATATTATAATTTTATAAAGTGGTAATTTTTGTCATCGGTCTAACACAGGGCACGAGATACCCATGAAATAGTTTGTGATAAGTAAAAATAATTACTGTTCATTCATGCTTTACTTTTAGGAAGACTGAATAAGTGTTTTTAGTTTACTTTAGTATACGTAGTTTTATTTGGCAATGTGTGGCCAATAAAACTTATTCCGGTATGTGACCGGTTTTCATGTGTATTTGAGTGTCCCTAGGGCTTAGACCTTCGGACAGGTAATTTAGACCTGTTATTCTTTTTGTCACCACTTCAATTTTGTGCTGTCTTTGTATTTAAGTTCTTTTTATTTTGTAATAAATGTTCTAGTGACTAAAGTCAATTTGACTGTTGTTTTATTTTCTGAAAGAGCTAGCCGGTTACAGAAATCTGCAACCGAAAGGGGCAGTCGGACCCGTGTTTGTTTATATTTGTAACTTGCCCGTGTCTACATGAGTAGTTCATGCTAGGGTGAAACGTTACATAAATAGGACTACATTTCTTTATCACACATAAATAGGGCTACATTTCTTTATCACATATCACACACAAATAGGACTACATTTCTTTATCACATATCACACACAAATAGGACTACATTTCTTTATCACACACAAATAGGACTACATTTCTTTATCGCACACAAATAGGACATTTTTTTATCAAACATAAATAGGACTACATTTCTTTATCACAAGTAAATAGGACTACATTTCTTTATCACACATAAATATGACTACATTTCTTTATCACACATAAATAAGACTACATTTCTTGATCACACGTAAATAGAACTACATTTCTTTATCACACATAAATAGGACTACATTTCTTTATCACATATCACACACAAATAGGACATTTCTTTATCACACATAAATAGGACTATATTTCTTTATCACACATAAAAGGACTACATGTTTTTATCACATATCACACCTAAATAGGACTACATTTTTTTATCACACGTAAATAGGACTACATTTCTTTCTTTCTTTATCACATGTAAATTGATGTGCTTTTTTTTTATAGATTATGATATATAGATAGTTTTGTACATATTTACTCACGTGAGTCTGATATATATGTCAGGGTTTTGAATGCTGTGTCTTTATCTGTATCATAACAGAAGATTTCAAACAGCACTTCTCCAACTTTAGTTAAAAGTGAAATTAACGTTATATATGAATTTGGATCACATACAGGTCTTTCATTGACATCTTCAATATTAAACATAACAAGGGAAGTCGAAGATAGATTCCCACCATCTGTAGCCTGCAATAAAAAAAAGGGAAAACAAATTAAAAAACCCAATCTGAGGTTCCATTTTATCAAAAGGTCATAAATCCGCAAAAGTTAATTGATCTTATATCAAAACTTGAGACCATTTATCAACTGTTAATGAAGACAGGACCTGATTTGATTGGAAGTCACAAGTCCTATTTCTTTACAGAATGGTCGCAAACGGTCATAAGAACAAAGTCTTAGACGTAAGATCTTTCATAGAAGGGGTATAAATTTATTTAAAGATTTTTAAATTTCTTTGATTTTGAATACTGGTAGTTGTTTAAGCTACACAACAATTTTTCAGTTATATGGTGGCGGCCAGTTTTTAATAGTGGAGGAGAGATCTTGGTTGTAATGTACCCCGGACCGGCCTTCCGCGAGTAAACTGGCAAACTTTCTCACAAAAATCAGCTTAGGTTCCAGTGGGACTTGAACCTGCACTGACAGGAAGTTAGAGACAAGGGTGGAGGAGAGAAACCACTTACAGGAAGAGACCACCAGGGGCCCATTTTACGAAAGGTCGTAAGTCATAAATCCTGAGTCTAAGTCCTAATTGTCGTGGGACTAACCAATCAGTGATGTGTTGCCATGGTAGTTTGGACTAAAAGTAAGAATTTAAGACTTATGACCTTTCGTAAAATGGGCCCCTGCCTTTCACAAGTAAATTGACAAACCTCACAAAAATCAGCTTAGGTTCCATTGGTGCTCAAACTTCCAGTGACCAGAAGTAAGAGACTTCATGGTTCAAAGTGCAACGCTCGAACCACTCAGCCACGGAGGCCCATTCTTTATTTTATTTTTTTTATCTAAAGAAGTTGAATAATGAAAATGGTATGAAAAAGTATATATTTCTTATTTGGAAATGCATATTCCATATTTGAGAGATATGACTCTGTTGGATCTGGAAAAATTTAAGTCCTTTACAGTTATAACTGCAAATGGGACTAATTCATGTACCAGACGATAACCAATAACGTTTGCTAGGGTCATTCCATCACTAATAGAAACAATAGTCCCACACATACGTTTTTGGGTATCACATGGTACATGAATTAGTCTCATTCATCTGTACAAGAATTTTTTTTAAAATGGTGAGTGTGCCAAATAATGTACTCCAGAAATGGTGTATGAAAATTTAGATTTTGTACATTTTCGCCACACTCAATCATTTTTAAATTGTATGGTAGCAGCTAGTTTTCAATGGTGGAGGAGAGGACCCTGTTAACATTTACCTGGTAAGAGACCACTGGCCTTATGCAAGGAAACTTCACAAAATATGAATGATTTAGGGTATTTACCAGTTTATCATAACATCATACATTGGAGTAAACTCCAACATTAAAGATAGTGTCTTATGCAAATACAAAGTGCATTAAATTACTTTCACAATACTCAAACTGGTGAATTCTATATCAATGGGGTACATGTGTGTGTGTGTGTATGTCTGTGTATGTGTGCATGTGTCAATACATTTAAATATACTTACAGTTACTTCAAATACATAGACATTTCTTTTAGTGGCATTAAGTGCGCCTGTCACATAGAAAATATTTTGAAGCATAGCTATGCTAATACTTTCCCCAGCAGCAATATCAAGAACTGAAAAAAACAAAGGTTAAAAAGGCATTAGCTGTGATTTTTCAAAACAAAATCTTTCGGTTTTTTTTACAACTTAGATTGATGTAAAATAACAAAAAGATATATACAAAGACATAACATTTCTTAAATTCCTATATTTTTTGACAAAATTGCTTGAGAAACCCAGTTTGGCAATCATTAACGGTAGAAAAAAATAATAGAATCTACCCCTACCTTGAAGGTATTGCAAAGGAACCTCAATCTGAGGGTAAGATCCATGATTGACGAATCTGAGGCCTCCCAGGGGTATGTCATTCAAGAATCTTATTCAGAGGATTGAGATTCCTTTCTCATACCCTCAAGGCAAGGGATAATTATTTTTCTCCCATATCTTAACTACATGGCTATGTAGATCTGAACCTACATGTCTATGTAGATCTGAACCTACATGTCTATGTAAATCTGAACCTACATGTCTATGTAGATATACGCAGATCTATATCAAGTATGATATGACTATGTACTGCTTACTACTAGAACATGTAGAAGCCACAGAAGTTCTACGTCATAAATTGTATTGTGATGACACGCCTGTAGCTTGTCAACACCCTAAGGGTTAACAAGGAAATCATTCCCTGTGAAAAAGAAGGAAAAATCTGTGAATCATGGAAGAAAACCCAGTCCAAATGTACCTGGGGAAAAGACGTACCTCTATTAGTTAGTGTAACATAGTTAAATGGAGAGGCAGAGTCTGGATCTATAACTTGCACAGTGTATATTGGCCCAGTCCTCTGTGTTTCAGGCACTGTCACATTTGCCATATTGTTTAAAAAAACTGGAGGTTCATTAACATCAATGATTCTGAATTGCCATTTAACTTCTGTTTCTCCTAGGTTAGTGGAGACTTTCAAAATAATCTGAAAAACAAAATTGGTTTATATATATATATATTATATAACAAGCTGCACGGGAAAAACATTTTATTAAAAGACTTCACTGTAACTCTCCATGTGTATGGTGACAATTAGGAAAGACTACTTTGGTCAGTGTAATTTTAATGTAATGCTTTATTACCTGAAATTTCAACTCGTCCAGTCAAGAAAGGGTTCACAATGACCCATCCCACCAGGTTAAATGGATTTTACCATAGAACTGTTTATTTTGATCATACATCCAGATGCCAGTTATTGACACTAAAATTGTTCCTGTTATATCTCTTTCTGCTGAGTACTATGAAGTGAATAAGCGGCATGGGCTCAACAGTTTTACTCGCAACTGTTTATTTACCTGGTCTGGTCATATGGTCGGAGGATTTAACATGTATAAATGAACATTTGACAGTATGTGGGTTTTGGCCTTATGATGCCAATAAATTTGTTCTTCAAGAATTAGTGACGTTATGCAGGTTTGGAGCTATAATGGAGGGTGATATATTGGGGGTAAACTTAATATATATAACCTCTTGTGAGAGGACACCTGTCTTACAAGACCACATTTCACTGACAAGTCTTTCAGGACAGGGTCCACTCTGTGTGTGTTTGTATATGGATTATTCGGTAAGTGGTTTGCAGAATGTGACCTCATAAGACACGTGAATTCTATTACAATGGTCTAATAAGACAGGTGGTCTTCTGTGACAATGGTTTAATAAGACAGGTGGTCTTCTGTGACAATGGTCTAATAAGACAGGTGGTCTTCTGTGACAATGGTCTCAAAAGACAGGTGGTCTTCTGTGACAATGGTCTAATAAGACAGGTGGTCTTCTGTGACAATGGTCTCATAAGACATGTGGTGTTCTGTGACAATGGTCTCAAAAGACAGGTGGTCTTCTATGACAATGGTCTTATAAGACAGGTGGTTTTCTGTGACAATGGTCTCATAAGCAGGTGAATTCTATTACAATGGTCTAATAAGACAGGTGGTCTTCTATGACAATGGTCTAATAAGACAGGTGGTCTTCTGTGACAATGGTCTAATAAGACAGGTGGTCTTCTGTGACAATGGTCTCATAAGACAGGTGGTCTTCTATGACAATGGTCTAATAAGACAGGTGGTCTTCTGTGACAATGGTCTCATAAGACATGTGGTCTTCTGTGACAATGGTCTCAAAAGACAGGTGGTCTTCTGTGACAATGGTCTAATAAGACATGTGGTCTTCTGTGACAATGGTCTCATAAGACATGTGGTGTTCTGTGACAATGGTCTCAAAAGACAGGTGGTCTTCTATGACAATGGTCTCATAAGACAGGTGGTCTTCTGTGACAATGGTCTCATAAGACAGGTGGTCTACAATTACGGTCTCACTGTACATATATACAATTTGGTGGTGACTGACTCATGAATAATGACCAGTTTCCATTGAAATCATTGAAGTTCAAAGTATTTATATTTAAGATAATTTCTTTTTGAGGTAACAAAGGGGAGATAAATACAAGAATCAAGACCCTTAAAATTGGAACTATTTGAATTATTACTGAGTCTACCTGTGACACAGAAAAGTGGATAACTTTGAGAACAGCCTATCAGAAGTACTCCCAGCATAAAATTGCGGTATTGTAAGTAAGTAAAATTACTTTGTTAAAAACAGCTTTGTACCTACCTCATATGAGCCAATCTTGTTTTTGATTCTAGATTTTATACAAAGACTCAGTGGAAGTTCACTTAATGTTGTTGGACGACTTTTGATCTCAACCAAGTCAAGGCCATTCCCAGATAAATTTCCCATGGTGATGTTACCATCTGTAGGATCCCTGCAGGTTATCTCCTTCCCAAGACAGTCTCCAGGTAACTGTGTTTCCTCGAAAACTCCAGACAACTGTGTTGCAGAGCATTTTGGAGGGATATTTCCTAAAATACGCAAAAACCAACCAAAAATAGATAGTAAATAAAGGCAGAAATGATAACTGGGGATGTACATGTGTATAGTGATTTGTATAATTAAATGCCAAAGATTGCAGGCCTATTTGGCTAAATGCCACAGGTTGCAGGCCTATCTGGGTAAATGTCACAGATTTCAGGCCTATCTGGCTAAATGCAACAGCATTGCAGACCTATCCAACTAGATGTCACAGTATTGCTGGCCTATCTGGTTAAATGCCACAGCATTGCAGTCATATCTGGCGAACGCCACAGCATTGCAGGCTTATCTGGCTAAATGTCGCAGCATTACAGGCCTATGTGGCTAAATGCCACAGCATTATAGGCCTATCTGGCCAGCAATGCAGGTCTACATGGCTAAATGCCACAGAATTACAGGCCTATATGACTGAATGTCACAGCATTACAGGTCTATATGGCTATATGCCAAAATCATCTTTTGTCTGCCACATGATTATTAAGGGCTGCCACTTTAGAGGTCAGCAAAGTGATGAATCAAATGACACCAAAGAGAAGATACAAAGTCCATTTTTGACTTTACAATAAAGTAAAACCTTTTATTTTCGTGAGTCCCCCCATTTTTGCAACTATTGTGAACAAAGGCAACACAAGCCAACTAAATAAGTGTTTATGGTTCAAGTCTGTTGTGTATGGTTGATTCTGGAAATCAGAAGTGTAGTGTAACCAGAAATTGAGTTTCAAATGAACTTGGAGCATCAAAGCCAGCCAATACTAGGTTATTTATCACCAATGTCTGGGCTTGTATTCTAGTAATGCAAAATAAAAGCACTTTACAACATATATCCTCGAGGCACCATTGTTCACACACTTAAGAGGTCTTACACAATAAGAATAATTATATAACAAAACAAACCAAAACATACGATTATCTTTTATAAGATTACATTATTGATTGATAAATTTGGCTAGTTTAATAATCACCTGGAAAAATAGGAAATGCAGGAAACTAATTCACAATTATTGATGTGCATGAAAATACAGTGAAACTTGTGTATAAAGACCCTCTTACGGACACAACAAAACCAGTCTTTATAGGGAAGTGGTCTTTATACAGAGGTTGATTTGTACACAAATGGTATTATTGGAGACAGCGAAAAACCAGGCCTTGATGATCAGGTGTTCTTTATATACAGGTAGTCGCTAAAGTAAGTTTTACTGTAGATGGTCAGACAATACTTACTATCAACATCAACATAGATATTAACACGAAATCCACCTGTTGTTCCACTCAACTGCATCCACTTATCATAAACTTGAACTAATAATTGATAACTGTTCAAGTCACGTGGTATTGAGCTTTTCACCGTGATATTTCCACTGCCGTCTATGTCAAATATACCTGAAAATTATTATAACGAACATAATCAATTCAGCTGATGGTGAGATTTCCAAAATAGAAGTTAACTTGAAAAATTAAAAATATACATGTATTCATAAAAATGTATTTGACACTTTCTATCTATCTAGGAATTGTAATCTTTAGATTCCTCTAAATATAATCCAGTATAGTATTGTGATCATTGTGATCAATCTGTGATACATGCTTCATATAGTATATTTAAATTTCCAAGGTTTCAAAGTTGGACAATATATAAATATTTCTTTAACTGCATGCTGACGATTAATACATGTTGACAAGTATACTTGTAAGAATTTCATTTGATTATAAGCTAGACTCCCATGCAATCACTTGAAATATATATAATTTTTGAGACTCTTTCTGTAAACTACAGTCCTGTAACACTGGACACCAAAATATTGCATACCCAAACATTTGTACTCCCATTTAATTTTTACCATTTTCGCCCTTAGATGAGTGGGTCAAGTTGATGTGAAAGCGAAATTGTCAAGCTAAATAACGGAAGCACAAATATACAGGTCATCCATGAGACTAAAGAGATTTTGGGCGAATTTAAAACAAAATGAATATATTTGTTTTTTTGTCAGAAAAGGGCAAAAATAACCAAGGACGAAAATGTCCAAGTATGCAGTAATACAGATTCCTGCAAAATGACATCAAGAGTTAGGGATAATCAATCATTGTCATAATGTCAATTTCATAATGTTAACTTTTTTCCCATTCAATCTTACTGATTAATATGATTAAGTGAAAAGAGTCTATCACTGCGTATTATCCCACCAAGAAATGGTTCACTAATATGGAAAGAGCACTAGCTTTTTTTATTCACTTAGATACATGTCAACTTTATAGGTAAATGACTATCATTTTTCTATTCATTATTAATGGTTAAATGAAAACAATCTATTAAACAGAGATTCCACAGTGAGTGTTAGTTGATCATCATGTTTATCTAACTCAAGTTAGTTAATTTTCAAAACGTGAAAAACACAAGGTTTATCGAGTGTCTTTTCAAATTTTGAAAATTAACTAACAAGAGTTAGATAAACATGATAATCAACTTACACAAGTTGTTGAATCAGTTTCTACCATGGCCATGACAAGGGACCTTGGTTTTAAGTCTCATCTGAAAGATGTGTGACTTTTAATTCTTACGTACAGCTATTTGGGTAAGGAACAGTCCTCACCTTTTCAAGGTTTTACAAAACATTTATCTAGTAATTTCTTGGTTTTGAGAAAAATCAATGGTAATATATTCAAACACTTTTCTTTCCTAGGATTACAGTTCTGACCACCAGCAAGTCTTCCACTGAACACAAGACCTACAAGTAAACATTTACCATAGCTATCCTTTTCAATGGTGTAATTAATTGTATTATTAATGCTGTCCAAGTCCCAGTCCCAGCATTGAAGGCTGCCGACAACTGTTCCCACCGAGGTAACGAGACTGACATCAACCTTCAGGTTAGGTGCACTGCACACTGGAGGGTCATTCAGGTCTTTTATGTTGACCGTTACATTGGCTATATCTTGTAGTTTCCCACCATCCATAACCTGAAACATGAACATACCATTCTTAATATCAATATATCTGAATATAATGTCAGACCTGAACCTAACGCAGGCATTCCATACTTAATATCAATATATATAATGTCAGACCTGAACCTAACGCAGGCATTCCATACTTAATATCAATATATATAATGTCAGACCTGAACCTAACGCAGGCATTCCATACTTAATATCAATATATATAATGTCAGACCTGAACGTAACACAGACATTCCATACTTAATATCAATATATATAATGTCAGACCTGAACCTAACGCAGGCACTCCATACTTAATATCAATATATATAATGTCAGACCTGAACCTAACGCAGGCATTCCATACTTAATATCAATATATATAATGTCAGACCTGAACCTAACGCAGGCATTCCATACTTAATATCAATATATATAATGTCAGACCTGAACCTAATGCAGGCATTCCATACTTGATATCAATATATATAATGTCAGACCTGAACCTAAAACCATTGTACATACTTAATATCAATATACATAGTGTCAGACATGAACCTAATGCTGGCATACCATATCTAATATCAATATATATTATGTCAGATCTGAGCCTAATGCAGGCATTCCATACTTAATATCAATATATATAATGTCAGACCTGAACCTAATGCTGGCATACCATATTTAATATAAATATATATAGAACTGAACCGACATTAAAATACAAGCTGTGCATAAATTGAAAAAAAATATATAATTAAATAATTAAAAATAAATACACATAGTTGACAAGTTCCGTTAGGCTACATGTTTGTGGATGTGGTTACAATGGCGTATCTTTAAATTATTTCAAATTTTGCAATAGCCGTAGACATTTTAGTAAGATTTTATTTATGAAAGGCATTTTTAATTAATTTGTATCAACAATCTCGGTGCTTTTTATTTAAGCAATAAAGAATCCAATTCGGAATCAGGTCCATTCGATTTTTTTGTACATGGTCCATGCATTTTACGACATCACCAATTTACTATATGCGACCAGAAAAATAATTGTGCATCGATGTTTACAAGATTATCTTGCATAAATATGACAATTAAAAGGGTGAAAATAGTATGAAATAACATAATAAGAACCGTTATGACTTTCTGTTTTATTTATTTAGATGTAATTATATGCGTAAATGATAATCAAGTGAGCTAACTATAAAATGCCCACCACATCAATTTCGTTACAGTGACAAATTCGATATAACGTCAATCCTATGTGGGAACAAACATAGTTGTTGTAAAGAGGGTTCACTGTACATGTAATGTCAAAACTAAGTCTGATACATAAATATATTTATACAAAATTGAGCATCTTTTCTTGCCTGTTGACAAGCAGATAATGGACCAGAAAAACGTAAGTAACAGTCCCCCAGCAACAGAACAATGTTGATAGGTGTCATCGGTAATAAGACTACTGGTCTTAGCTGACAACTGGTCAATTACCAGAATGGATTTACAATAACATAAAGTAATCACAAAATTAAAATTAGGTATATTTGATGTAAAGCATCGTAACAGATTTGCTTGAATTTTAAGGACAGATACTGAGTTACAGTAGAACCTCACCATTAAGACCACCAAACTGACTGACTCAATGTGGTCTGATTAGCAAACAGTCTCTATAGAGAGGGTCTAGACTTCTTTAATATTTATTAAGAAATTCTCAAGAGACTGAATATTTGCAGTCTTAAATGTGTGGTGGTCTTTAGGTGAAGTTGTACTGTAACTGACAGAAATCAAAATGTTGTAGACTAACAGAAAGACGAAACACAAGATGTCCTCCACTCCCATGCTGGGACCTCCGCTTTAAACCATGGAGTCTCTCACTTCCTGTCAGCGCAGGTTCGAGTGCCACTGAAACCTAAGTTGATTTTAGTGAGAAAGTTTGCAAGTTTACTTGCAGAAGGTGGGTAATCAAGAATATTCAGAAGAAAGGAATTACCTGTGCTTGGAAATTGTATTGTGTTCTCTCAGAGGCATTCATAGCTTTAGTGGTCTCAATTAAACCTGTAGAACTGTTTAACGAGAATTCCTTGGAACCTGAAAAACATTGATATATGAAATATACGTATATAGAATTCAAGCTTTACAGTATTGATAAATTCAAAGTACAGTAGAACCTTGTTATACTGCCACCATTTGTTCAGCCCAAATTTGGCATTATATGATTATAAAGGGGTTTGGTGATAGGTTTAGGGAAACCTGAAATGACATAATATGGAAAATTGCAAAAGGGACTTTCAACAATTGCAGCATAAAGCGTAAGTTATGTGGCAAATGAAATGAAAAGTGGGTTTACTGTAAGTTCTATCACAGATTGTTATGGGCAGGGTTGATTGTTATTTTGGCATAATTTCATGTTTTTGTTAAATACTTGATTAGATGAGCATATAACTAGAATAACTTAATACAATAAAAATTGCTGAAAGCCCATAATGCAACATTATTTTTCTGCATGGCTCTCATATACAGTAAAACTTCGATGAGTCAAAGTTCAAGGGACCAAATTGCTGAAAGCCCATAATGCAACATTATTTTTCTGCATGGCTTTCATATACAGTAAAACTTTGATGAGTCAAAGTTCAAGGGACCAACTAGAGAGTATGAAACAATGAAAATTGGATTCATGAAACTTCAGCCATAAGATTTTAAGTTATATGGATATCACGCAATGATGGGTGCTTGATTTGAAAAGCAGCCCACTTAAAAATTATGTGACTTGTCACCGTTATAGGAAAGAACATTTATCTAGACTTTACTCATTGCAGATGAACTGAAACAACATATCAATGAATGTTGTCAAAGTAAATATTACGAAACAAGAAATGTCTTTGCCAGACTTTCTGTACAAATCATGTGATCTGAGTATAATAAATCTATTCTGATAAAAGTAAATGGAATGGAACAAGTCGAAAAAAGGTCTATTCAGACAAAACTCTATATAATTTGTCCTTTTACCTCATGCATTAAAACAGAATTTAAAAAATTCAAAATGCAAAAATTCAGATCTACTTAGTGCATCTTAACTTGGAAAAATACTTTTAAACAATGAAATGATCAACACTTTTTCAGTTTATGATAAGATTAATAATAAACAGAACATACAATGTTATGAATTTTGTAAAAAGCAACTTCATGATCAAGGAAGACAACTACGGCTAATTATACACACCTATGCTGTAAGACAGATCAGAAAAATTGCCGCTATCAGGATCACTAGCATGAAGAAATCCAACAACTGCAGGTGCTTTTTCATTTTCTAATATGCTGAAGCTGTAGGAAAGATTGGTGAATTGTGGTGCATCATTTACGTCAACGACTGTTATGATTACAAGCAGCTGAGTTACAGCATACGTGTTGTTTACAAGTATGTCCAGCTACAAGAAAGTAATGGAAATTTACATATCAATTATTTAAAAACAATCATCTTGATATTATAAAACATTTTCACCAGTGTGTAAACAAAGATTTAAGTTGATTATTACAAGAAACTGAAATACCCTCTCCATTCATCCAGTCCCTGTCCATATCATCTTGATATTATAAAACATATTCCCCAGTGTGTAAACAAAGATTTAAGTTGATTATTGCAAGAAACTGAAATACCCTCAGGCCTCTCCATTCATCCAGTCCCTGTCCATATATCCTATCTTTAAAACCTTTGAATATAGGATCATGTTATCCACAAACTTGTTACATCACCCATCATGCTACATTTAAGATTTAGATAAAATTGGCCAAGCATTCTACTGTTCAAAACCATTCTATTATGGTCTGTAGGATTGAAAGGGTTGACATACAGTACAAACATCATCAGGCAAACTCATATCAAACAGCAATGATAGTATCAACCAATGAGCCATTAACAATTTCACCATTTACATATACTGAGAGGTTTAGACAAGTTACTCACATTGCAAATCCACATTATAAGAGAAAAATAATTGTTTGCTCTATACATACATAACACAATAAACAGCTGACATCTACCAATAAACCATGTTAAAATATACAGATATAAAAATTGACTGTTTAACCCATCAACCCTTGTTGTCACATTTAGACTCACCTAAATCAATAAAAAGTATGGTCTGATGTCATAACTGGGCAATTAACAAGTTAAAATTGCAAGAAAAACTATAACAAATTTAGATTTTAAATCATACACTACTGAATTCTGACTGAGTACTTTATTGTTTTTGAAATGGGAGAGTCCAATTGTGGCTATAGGTCAATGAGTTAACTCACCGTCCAGTCCCCATATTGTCTGTCTAGAGAGGACTTTGTGCATAATGCCAAGCTGCCATTCTGTTGTAGAGGTGTGTCAAAATATGATGTTCCATTTAAACCAAAAGCTTTATACCAAAGTTTACCACCCAAGGGATCTGTACATCCAGAATTGATGAAATGACAAGAACCTGCCAGTGCTTTCTCCGACAATCTTAATTTCACATACTTCTGCTGACATCTTGGGGGAATATTACCTGTGTCAATATGGAAAATTAAAAAAATGAAGTTACTAATGAAATAAAACAATAGAAGTACAAGTATTCATATATATATATATATATATATATATATATATATATATATATATATATATATATATATATATATATATATATATATATATATATATATATACACACACACACATATATATATATACATATAAAATATATTCTGCATCTTGTACATTCGACTTTTGTTTTATCCAATCAAATTGTTTGGTCCCAATATATTTTACCATTACTTGTATACATATATATTCCAAACCTTGTGCACTCCTAATTCCAAACATAAAATTTGTTCCCTAATCACATAATTACTTAATTTGTACACCCAAGTGCATTCTGATTGATACTTGTGTTATAAAAGTCAACCAAAGCTTATGACCATTTCATGTTTATCATCCAAAAACCAAACTGCTGATGCAGACAAACAGACAGGCAAATGGAACAATGGACAGACATCATCGATTCAGACCAGTACATGTGTTTGCTTTGCAATGCCGTCAAAAATCTGTTGTCTGAGAACCAGACTATCTTTAGAGGACCTAAGGTTGAAAGAAGAAACCATTTAATTAAGGAGGAATTAAACACTATCTGAATAACGCTGGACGTTCGGAATGCATTCAGTTAAAAATGACGTAAGTTTATTGTGCTTTCTGACATCATTGGATTGTGACGTCATTACCACACACATTTGACGGGCTATATAATTGTGACGTCATGGTGAAAAATTTTGCCTCAAGATTGTGTCAGGCATAATATGAATTATGGTAAATTACAATGATGACACTTTTAAGGTAACTTTTACATTTAAGCTGTCATAAGACTAATTCTAACAATTTATCAGTTGATTCATTTTCAGTATTTACTTATCTATTTTTCAAATCTTAGTCGTGCCAGAAAAAAAACCGAACACGCTGTAACTGACGTTTTTTGTTGATGATATTTTATATTTCTGTGGATAAATTCTTTTTATATTCATAATGTCATATAATAATACCTTATGGATTATGAAAATATTTTTGGGAGAAAATTTAATTTACAGATTTTTGGAAATTGTCAATTTTTAAGAGAAAATGGTGAATTTTTGTTCTATAGTTACTATACTCGTTGAAACCTTTATCATACGGATATTGAAAAATATACATTTAAAATTATGTTCCCTTAGTAATTTTATGAGGAAAATATTTCTTTTCCTGTATTGATTCATGTTTTTGATATATATTCATATCTGGCACAGGAAACAAGAAATTAGATTGACCTGATTACACTTTTCAAGGAAATCCTAGATATGCTTCGGTGAAGGAAATTCAATGAAATTTTTTTTTTAAATTGTACGGAAAAATATTTTTCATAGTTTGTATTTCAATAAAGATCAAAGTGAAGTAATAATAGACAAAAAATGAAGAAAATTGAATTTGGAGTCAATTTTTTAATACCTCCTTAATACATTTTTTATCATTGATGACTCACAATGTACAGTTAAACCTCATTATAATGCCCTGTTTCATTTGCCACCTCACTTAACACCACAATTTTTGAAAGTCCACTTTTCCAATTTTCCCTATGTTTTCATTTACGTTTTCTCTCAGCCCATGGCTAAACCCCTCTATAATGCCAAATTTAAGCTGAACAAATTGTAGCAGTACAACATTGTTTTACTGTAACTGAATATGATGGAAGAATAATACAAATATATCCTTACATATACTTACGATTTACTATCACCGAAATGTTGACAAGTGTAAAGTTGCCAACAATGATCCCAAAATCATAGCTGCTCTGTGACGATGTTAAATTTTTAATGATACTTATTTCACCAGAGCTTGATACAGTAAATAAATCTGAAAATAAATCATATGCAAATTAGATGTATTGAATATTGCAATAATATTACAATGGAACCACTGGAGACCACTCCCATGAAAGACAAACTGCCTTATGACACCACATTTAAGAAATCACTCAGTTAAATAGTGCTTTACATAAAACCTCGTTTGAGAGAGCACCTGTCTTGAGACACCAAATTTCACATGCAGATGCAGTGGTATCATAAGACAGGTTCTGCCATATTAATACATTAAGATGCATCTACAAAATATTATAATCAATTATTCCTAAATCTACCATGGTCCTTTTAGTAAAAGGAAAATAGATAAATCCTTTTCTCAAACAAATATTTTACAGGAATAAAATTTTGTCATGCAAAAATAACGGTACCACAGATGAGTGAAATGGACCAAAATTCTTAGTACCGTATTCGACCCAATAAGCGCTTATGTCCCCATAAGCTCCCCTTCCCCTGTAGTTCAGATATACTCTCATTTTTTCACACATGATCAAGTTTCTTATCCAACCAGTTGACAAGGAGATTTGGAGCAGAAAAACATAAGCATCAATTTTTCTCTATCACACCCCCCACCCCCAGCAAAAAGAAGAATGTCAATAGGTGTCCTCATTATTAACTACAACAACTTTACCACCCCACATTATAAAACATAGACTAATCAAAGATTACTAAGCTCACCTCACATGGCAACTTTGCCTCTATACTGTTAATCGGATTTTCTTAATCAATTTTCATTTCATTTTGGCAATGAAATATAAGGATTTACGAAATGTTTATTATTACTATTTTTCATTGTTATTTTTCACCAGTGAAAAATAACATAATGGAAACTAAATGGTATTTCTGTGGTGCACTAAAATTACAAGTCACTCACATGACCAAAGACAATACAGCTGTGTCAGGTATGATTTTCTATCTAAGAAGACATGGACATTCAGCTTCCATCATTAAATGATGATAACTTATAACGCTTTCAGAAGTGTAACTTCCAGTCATCACAGATTACATAGCTCACTTTATGCAGGCAAATTGGCTTTGTATTCAAGAAATCTCAATTTAGATAAATAACTACATATCCCTTTAAAGGCAAGAAAATACTTCTTAATTCTCCTTGTAAATGAGGACTGGCTTGTGATCTAAAAAATGAGACTCCAATTTGGACTATTGACAATTGAGATGCTTTTTAATGTACACATGGTCCAGTCTCGAGTTGTAATCTGTAGTTGGTCCTGTACAAATCAGCTGCTATGAACTGAATGATAGGGTGGATTGGATTCCTCATGAGATTTATATTGAAATCATCATATGACACAAGTTTGGTATGTCTAAGGCTACTTCATTCTGAGAGAATTCCAAAATCAAATCTACTTAACGTGGTAATTCAACCGTGAAATATAGGTCAGATGCCAAATCTGTGAACTGCAAGCTAATGGGCATCACCAGACACTTCATCTGTGTAAGATTGGCAAGTCTAGCCTTTCTATTTTCTTAGATAATGCCCAAATCGAATCTTTTTAATGTTGACATTCAACCATGAAATGTAGGTCAGATGACAAATCTGTGAACTGCAAGTTAATGGGTATCACCAGACACATCATCTGTGTAAGACTGGCAAGTCTAGCCTTCCTACACTCCCAGATAATGCCCAAATCAAATATTCTTAACATGATCACTGAACCATAAAACTTTTCAACATGGTCATTCATATGTGGGTCACAGGTCATATGCAGCATCAGCAACCTACATTCTGATGCTCATAACTAGATGTATAATGCTTACAAGTTTTATCATTCTAGCAATTCTGGTTACAAAAAAATCAGTGCAGACACCAACGTGGATACCACGGGTATAGCATAAGCTCTCCTTCACTTCATGAGGTGAGCTAAGAATTAACTGCTTTACGTGAATTTGACTATTAATTGGTCACAATAAGCACCTATCACTATTTTCCTATCTCTTAGTGCCCTTGCATACTGGGTCAAATACAGCATTATTTGAGTTGGGTTTTTTTGTTTTACTCTCACCTAGAATGTCGTTACTGACAGGTTTGTTTATTTCATATCCAAATTGTCTGAATCTGTCATTTTTGTCTGTATCATAACAATTTAGCTGGCCCACAACTGTTCCCAATACATCGGTGGCTGACATAGTGAAGACAAAACTTATTGGGTCACATATTGGGGGTTCATCAACATCATCGACACTTATGGTAACTGTTGCTTGATCCGTCAGACCTGCAGAGTCCATCACCTGTAACAACACCATTGTATCTCCTCTTATACATTAGTTCAAAGAACACCATTTCTATTCATTTTTGTCCTACATATATACTTATTGAATAAAACATAAGGCCATCTAAACAAAAATACTTGGTTCTCAGAAAACTAATTTGGCAAAGGAGGTTGGGCAATTATTTATGATTTTGTTTCCAATCCTATATGGGTAGGTTTTTCATGTTTCCTTTAATGGATAATTGTCTTTTATAACTTTATGCATATTTTGTTGTTCAATTGTGTCAAACACTCGATGGAACTGATTTTCTCTTTTCATGGTTCATACAGCTGGCCAATGAAAATGATTTTTCAAGCACTTTTCCAGGACTTTTCATAGTGTTTTCAAGTTTAAATGGGTTTGTTTAAGCTATCAAGACCTTGCAAGCCAAAAACAAAGTAAACAGAAACTCTGACAGCAAAGTTCTTTTACATTTTAATGGCGGTCCTCAAAATTCTGCTTAGAGTTCCACAACACACTAAAGAGATCCAGCAGTACAGCATCATAAAAATGCTTTACTCAAATCGTATTAGACTACGTGAAGTGTCTGTATGATGGAGCTAAATTTTCTTGATTTAAAAGTCTTTCTTTAGTGATAAATGAGCATGTAGGAAGTAGAATTCAAGCTCTCTGATGAAATAAATCAAGCATTTTTCAAAGGTATTTTTGTTATTAAGCACTTTTCAAGGACTAACTCTACATTCAAGCACTTTTCAAGGTCTGTGCAAACCCTTCTTTTGACCAACATTTATAAACTGACAGTATGTATGTTCTCTGAGCCACGTTACCCTTATATCTGATGATCTGTGTGGTTGCAAGTATATCAATCTCATTTGTATCATAAGGAGGGAATTTATTTTCTCTCTAAAGTATGGGTAGGTGGGTGTAATAAAGCACACCCATAGGACAAGCTTTCAGAGACAAGGGATTGTCTGAGAACCAGAAACATTTGTTATATATATGTATCGTTAGCCTAATTCACAGGCAATGTGGCAATTCAACATCTAACTGTGCTTTGTTCAATTAAGAACTGAGCCAGGTTTCTAGGCGGGGATTTTCAACACTCTGTTGGGAATGGGGCCTGCATGGGCTTTTTGAATTGGGAATTTTAGCAACTTTTCATTGAAATTGGAAAATCTGGAAATACATGAAACTATAAGAAACAAGGATCTCTTCTAATTCATTGCTGTTTGACTTCAATTAATTGGGAAATTTCGACTGCAAATTGGAAAATAAAAGCATTGTTTTTGCATTGGGATTGACGAGGTGGATAATCCCTGCTAGGTCTACATGCACTGTGAAGGTCACCAAAAATGCTGATTTTATGGGTAAAAATACCCATATACTTTCTCTATGATGATTGATCTGGCAAACACCAGGGGCTGGGGACCAGTCTACTTTGTTCTAAATTAAGAACAGACACAAACTTCATATAAACAATACTTATCTGGGTGACTTTGGCAAGTAAAATGGATATTATAATAGAGAAGTATATATTATCAGCTAAATTAAGTCTATATATGTAAGTGAAACAAAAATGTAATATATACAATAGGAAATGGCACTTACCACAACTGAAAATTGATAAATGTCTTTTTTGGTAGCATTTAATTTTGCACTGGTTGAAAGAAGTCCGCTGTTGTCAAGTTGGAATGGCATGTTTGGTTCTAGAATATTGAATACATTTCGTGTTAAATACATAATGAATAATACTGTAAAAATAGAACAATGATTAAAACGTTCATTTACTTAACAGTATGTTAATAAGTTCCCTGTGATCATGACCTTGAAGATATGACTCAGGGTCAAGCAGGGACACACCTTTAGATTATTTAAGTTTGAATGCATTGAAAGAAAAGTTATAGCGCAAATTCTGTCCATGGGTGTCCTGTGACCTTGATCTTGAAGATATGACCTAGGGTCAATATCATGACACACCCTAGGTCAAGGTCAAGACACACCTTTAGATTATTTAAGTTTAACTGCATTGAAAGTAAAATTATAACCCAGATAAAATTCTGTCCATGGGCGCCCTGTGACCTTGATCTTGATGATATGACCCAGGGTCAATATCATGACACACCCTTAGGTCATGACAAATAACATATTAAAGATTGGATGCATTTGAAGCAAGGGTTGGAAAGTTATAGTCCAGACAAGATTTATGATGGACAGACAGACAGGTTACATCTGTACCAAAAGCAATATTTCTCTTTGTTAAAATATATATAACTTAAAAGCCTATCATTTGGTATTTTATGCATGTGTTTATTTAAACAAACTGTCTCAGATGCATATATAATATAACTTCATGCAATTAATGGTTATATCTGAAAGTTTGAATTTGAAGTCAAATTTTGAATAGTGTTTTACTCCACACTCAACCATTTTTCAGCTATATGGTGGCAGCCATTTTCAATGGTGGAGGAGAGAAGTCCCAATTACAATGTAACTGGTAAAAGACCACTGACCTTCTTATATTTGAAATAATGTCATAAATGATATTCATTAAATAATAAGGATATTAAAAAAAACCAAAAAACACAAGAATGAAATAGATAAAATATCATGAAAATGTGAGTAGAAATTCAGTGAGTCAAATTTCTTGTTGTTTTGAACTATTGACAAACTCTAAATAACTTTGATATTTAACAGTTCTTATAAACGATTGATAATTTGAACTTATAAGTTATATGAGTTAAATTTTTCAATGATTCGAATAAATTTTTGAGACCATTTCTATAAAAGATTGAAAATTTCTACAAATAATTTGAAGTACAAATGTAAAAATTGACGTGTATACAAAAACACTCCATGGCAACTCTTTTCTTTCTTACATATACACTTAATGTTTCAATTTTACAAAAATTAGGTTAATTTTTGCACTTATTATTAAATATCATAAAGGTACATGTATTATAAGGTTTTGAGGCAGTCGTATAGACTTTAAAGAACCTCTAAAACAAATCATATGATTCTCTTTACAATTTATGAATTAAAGTCCCAATGTTTTGAATTTTTATAAGTGGTCCCTTGAACTTCAAATCATCACAGTTTTACTGTATATAATTACATAATAAAAAATACCTTGAATACTAAAGTACAACTGGTCATTTGGGTCTGGATCCTCCGCAGTCAGTTGCAGTATTGGATGGTTCTTTGGTACATTTTCTAGGACAGCAGCAGTATGGGAAAGGATTGTAAACCTGGGCGGTTCATCAACATTTATCACCGTTACATTCATTGTGAAGTTAGTTGTTCTGAGGGTGTTTGACACAGATCCCTGCAACTGAAACAAAATAGATAAAAGATATTACAATAATCTTCTTCAATGAAGTGACTCAATAAATACACTTAATTGCTAAATCTGGTACAGTGGGACATGTCTTAAAAGACCACCTTTTCTGCCTCTGAAATGTGACATGACAGGTGGTCTCTCTAAAAAGGTTTTAGTTACAGAATTACTTACTATAAGTTACCTGATACATTTATTGCCCCGAAAGCCCAAGGAAAATTATGACTTGCCGTGGGTAAACAAATCGCCATGTTTTCCTGCAACCAAGGTAATAAATTGTTTATAATACTGAACTACAGAGTCAACAAATTTCATCAGCTTCAGGAAGGTGAAAATGCCATCTGCAATGATCCGTCATTTTTTTTTATGTTTGTGTACGGAACACCTCGGAGAGTTCCATATCATGAATGACAACCAGTCTGTCTAAATCTCACAAGGGGCTCTGTGTGGAGGAGACATGAGAGGGAGACTTGAAGTTATTTGTCGCCCTGGCATGTGACGACTCTGTCGGACTGTGTGTAATCTATGAGGTATAACAATATATACAGTAAAACCTAGTTATACTGCTAACATTTGTTCAGCCCACATTTGGTATTAAAAAGTGGTTTGGCGATTGATTGAGAGAAACTTCAAATGAAATTATTGGGAAAATTGGAAATGTGGACTTTCAGAAATAGTGGCGTAAACTGAGGTGGCAAATGAAACAGGAGCATTACAAAGAGGTTTTAATGTATTGTTTTAAGTTTATGTAATAATGATCTATCAACTAATGTTTATATTTCCCGCAGTAGGCTCCCGTTTACTCAATGTCAGTCTTAAATATGTTTATATCAGTACGTTATAAAACAAAGTTCCTCATAAGATGTTACACAAAGATATTTCAATTAGATATGTAATTTACACTTTACTCTTCTACCGTGAACTTCACCATTCCATCAGCATATGAGATCATCGTCATATTTAAGGAGGGGTATTCACATCTGATATTTGTTTTTCTCAATACAAAAAGTCTAGCTGATATGTAAATATTTCAAATAACCAAAAACTTAGTTTACGTTTCAAAATTCCATTTGCAGCCTATTAACACACCAAAATTTGTGAATGAAGTCCATTACAATAATACTGTATGTCACAAATAAACTTAATGTTTTGTGTGTATATGGCCCACATTTTTCCCTGACAATTATACAATCACTGATAATAATAATGATATTTTTTTAAAGTCTAAATTCTATACCCCCCTCCCCCCACCAAAAAAAAAACCCAGGTTTCTGATGTCATGTGTGAATACCTTAAAAAGGTCAAGAGAAAAAAAAATCTCCAAATAATGATAGAGGAAAAAGACATACTATATTCGACCCATTAATTGTCCAGCCGCACTACTACAATCAGGAAAAAGGGGTGGGCTCTTAATGGGACCAGTTGATAGTCAAATTGACATAAAAGATTTAATTCTTTATAAGGCACAATCGTAATGTTGTTGTAGTTATTACCGGGGACATCTATCAACATAATTCTGTTGCTGGGGGTGCTACAGATAAACTGTTACTTACAGTTTTTCAGGTCCACATCTCCTTAATGTCAACCAGCTAGAAAAGATTCTCAATCGTATGTAAAAAAAAAAAAAAAAAAGGGGGGGGGGGAAAGGGCACTTATTATAGGGACATGGGCACTTAAAGTGTCGAATATGGAAATGTATAAATAGATCATGTATACCTGTAAATTTTCACTCCTAATTAATTTTTGTCATTTTTGCCCTTAGATGAGAGGGCGATTCTAAAATGAAAACCAGACATTTAAGCTAAATAACTGACATACACGTCAATCATGAGAATTTGGTGATTTATGGACAATTTAAGATGGGGCAAATGTTTTCTGTCAGACATGGGCAAAACAAAAACCGGGGCGAAAATAAACAGAGGCAAAAATTTCCAGGTATACAGTATTTTATTTATGGTTGATATTTACCATATATGTTCCAACAAGACCTTTGCCAAAGAGAGATTTCCTCAAACAAATCTCCACAAGGAGCGCTGTTGAATTGTCCATACATTTTCCTTCTGCATACATAGTAAAAGCAGGATCAAAAAAGATTGATCCACATGAGTGTCTGTATAATATAGGTCCGGTACATCTAAATACCTCAAAACAACTTCCAACTGTTTCATTCTCTGATATTTCAAGTGTCTGTAACAATGGACTGCATTCAGGTATGAATTTATCTGTGGAGAAGAAAAAAAAAACCAAAAAAAACTTAAGATTCTGTGTACAGTACAGTGGACCCTTGACTAAATACAACCTTGCTTAGGAGACCACCTTAAATATTCAGTCTCTCAGTCTCTTCAAAATTTCTGAATAACTATTTAATAATGTCCAGACCCTCTCTAAAGAGGTCACCTGGCTAATCAAACCACTTTGAGTCAGTCAGTTAGTGAGTCTTAATAACAAAGTTCCACGAAATTTTTCAACAATGGCCTGGCACTAGTCAAAGCTATAATATGCACTTAAATTAGAGTTGAAAAAAATGTTGAAGGGGACCTATGTGACCAAGTCGTTAGAGCATCATGCTTTAAACCATGAATGCTTTCTTTCACCTCTATTCAGCAAAGGTTTGAGGTCCTCTGGAACCTACCTGTAATCTGATTTTGTGTGAAAGTTTGCCATTTGTCTAATCAACAGCAAGGCCAGTGGTCTCTTCCCAGGTATTTATTTGTACATTGTTATCAGGGCCTTACGTACCTAAATGGGGTATAAGAAGATTAGTAAGGTAAGGAAAGGTATTCCTACACCATTACAAATTGGCTACCCACTATATAACTGATAAATTGTTGAGAGTGGCATAAAACACCGTTTAGAAAACCCCCAAAATTCAAGACACAAATGAATGTTCAAATACTCAGGAAGGAATACAAAACTCTGATTATTCAAATATAGAATTAAAATTAAAAAAAACCAGTCACATGTTCAATACTTAAGTATTTCTTAATAACTTTAATGTTCACACATATACATACCTAAACATACATACATACATAACAGCAATGGCATATATAGAGGATCTAATATGAGTGTTCATGTAATATCTAATTTATCAAATCAGTACAGTATATAAATTTCATATAAAACAAGTTTTTGGCAAGTTTGATATGGAATTAATATCATATTTAATAAATTCAAAATTATATGAACATGGGTGTAAGATTCTGTTTATCATATAACTCAAGGAACATGTCTACAAAACTGTTCTCAATGGACAATACTTTGCCTGTAGGTCTATTAGGTATTTTCGTTATCCAGAGTTACCACTACTCATTGCAGGTATCGATTGTGAGATCATTTGATTGTGCTTAAAATGAGAAAAGTTATCAAATGTGACATCATATGTTTGTGTGAAAACAACGTTGTTTTCTCACGTAAAAACAGTCAAAATCAATACCTGTTGACAGTGGGAAATAACTGACCAACGAAAAGACAGAATAAGACATCGGCTGGGGAAAGGACACATTACATACAGTGATTTGGGAGCTCATTGCACACTAGAAAAGTATTCCACAAACTTTCCTTCAGAATGTTTTTATGAATGAATTATTGTTAGTTTATTAGTTTAAAACATGATCTCAAACATTCAGGCCGGTCATTTTGTAGTAGTAATAGTAGTATAGTAGTTTGTAGGAATATGAAGTGATTCCTACGGAGAACCACACTCATTTGCATGTTTGTTGTATGTGTCTTACATCATTTATATTGAACAGCCATATTGTGCTGGAAATAGACTATGTTACAGGGTTCAACATTAAGGTTTGCCCAGTTGTCTGGGATAGGTACATTTTGGGTTCGGGCAAGTAGATGTCCGAATGGACAAGTGAAATTGTTGAAAACAAATATTAATTCAATAAAGATTATTCTTGTTTAAACACAAAATAATGTCTTTAAATGTTACACTTGATTTTCGGACAAGTCATGTTTGCATTCAGACAAGTATTCAGTACTACTTCTCTTGCAGGACAAGTGGAAGTTTTCGTTATTGTTGATCCCTGTGTTATATAATAAATATATTTATTTCTTGGTAATAAGAAATATATGGTAATTTAAGGAATGAAACAAAAAAACCATCATTAAAGACAAATATTCAAATACGAATTATGTGAATTAACAGATTAAGTAGTCATGAATATTCAAATACAGTAAAAAAATTTAAAGACCAGATTAGTATAAAGGGCACCTGCATATTAAGGACATTCAACCGTCACCTTTGCTAACTTCTTTATAGTGAATAAACCTCTTTATAAAAGCCACCTGTCTATGAAAGCTACTTTTGCCTATTCCCTCGAGTGTTCGTTATAGACAAGTGTGAGTGTACTGATTTTGACATTTTGTTTAAGCTCTGATCTTTATAATATGTAAATATATGGGATAAATACCTGCTAAGACTAAAAAAGAAACTGTTGATGTTGTCACTGCATTGCTGGCAACAATAATACTTGCATTATATTTCCCTCTCAATAACTGACTACCATTATTGTTTATGTATACACTTCCACTGTCAGATACAGAAAAATCAAGATCTGAAATAAAAATGATACAGAGAAATTAAAATGTTTAGATTCTGCATTAATTAGATATACATGTACAAATGACTGTATTGTCATGACATCAGAACAGCTGCACTAAATTGACTCAATTTGTCTGCAGTCATCAAAACTACTCTTCAAGTGATTTTATTAGTTTCAATATTTTCTGTCACGACACACCATATTTAGTATAATTTAGAGAACTCAGCTCAAATAGGCTTTGTAGAAAACTTGTGTACATACATTTATGTAGAAAAAGCTGTTGAATGTTAAAACAATTCCACAGACCCGACACCTGACCTTCAATCCTTTATAAATGATTTAAAGTGCCATTAGCTGTGTTTTTCTCAGAAATTTTGTTTTTCCTTTTTTACTGCTCAGATTGAAATAAAAGAGACATACACAGGCATAACAATTCTTAACTCCCGATATATTTTGTGAAAATTGCTCGAGAAATCCAGGTTTTGCACTTTTTTACTTGTATTGAAACTGATTAACTCAATTTTACTATTTGTAAATGATTACCACACTGGAGCTTTCACAAAATATATGGGAATGTAAGATTTTTCATACCTGTGTATAGCTCTTGTTTGTTATTGTACATGAAGTTTCAAGTAGTAAAGGAGGAAAATATTAAAAATTTTTTTTTTTGGTAAACACAGCTGAATGCCCCTTTAAAATCAATTATTTCAGAGACTTTTTTCTCGATCAATTTCTTTCTTATTTGTTTTTCATTTTTGGAAAAAACATTCATGGAATGTACATGCAATGGCTAATGGGGAAAAATGATGTATAGCATGTGTTTCCATGAGTCATTACATACATGCATAGTCTGTTTGCTCTCCACTGAAATTGTATGGTAACTTTCTGCTTGTGTAAAACAATAAATGGCACTAACTTTCAAGGCCATTACCAAATATAGATGTCAGTATCACTTAACCTTTATGAATAGTTTTGTCATCATTACATCTGGGAAATCATACTAACCTGAGTTACCAGTCGTATAATGCAAGTTGTCAGTTTCACTTCCTATACAGGTAATTGTAGTCACTGCAGTTCCATTATATGGTAAATCAACATAGATTGTTTGTGGTACACTACACAATAGTGTAGAATTTACAAACTCAATATAAGTGGTCGTATTTGATGTCAAAGGAGGTATGCCATTATCCTCCACCTGAGAAACGAAACCAATAACAAATATAGTCACAATCGAGAGCTGTATACTGACTTGATGTACAATAACAAAAAAAAGATGGTCGCAAAGGCAGACCATAAAGCTCGCCTGTTTTATGCTTGTTATAATTTGGGTCAAAATTAGGCCACAGCAACAAGCATTCTGCATTGTTGAGTAATGATTCTAGACAAAGTGCATGTGATGTTCCATGACTGTAGCTTCAGTACTTTGCACACAATGTACTGCAACATAAAGCTCAATGCAGTACTATTTATAAACATTTAGTAAAGGACTAAGTCCAGGAAGCTGGAAGCTTAGGTCAAAATTAGGCCAGAGCAACCAGCATCCCCTGCATTGTTGAGTAATGACCCTAGACAATGTGCATTTGAAGTTTCATGGCTGTAGCTGCAGTGCATTGCCCACAATGGACTGAACCAAAAAGCTTAACAAAGAAAAAGGAAGATGCCAATGCCAAATCAGTGACAGCAATTGCTCAGACTTACACAGGCATATTTAAAATTCTTAAATTCCTGTATATTTTGTGAAAATTACTTGAGAAACCCAGTATGGCAATTATTCACTTGGAATTGATTAATTCAACCTTACTATTTGTATTAATATATGCATACCACAATGGACCTGACTAAAAATTTATTTTCACAAAATATATAGGAATATAAGATTTTGTATGCCAGTGTTTAGCTCTCATTTGTTATCATACATTGAGTACAAGTAGTAAAAATAGAAAAAATAGAAACTGATTAATACTTATGAGTATAAAAATGAAGTACATACTTCTTATAACAGAAATATGATAATCCATCACTAAATATGAGGAGTATAACAACAAAAGTCAGTTCCATACATAAAAATCAAAACATTTAAGATTAAATAACTGGTAAAACAGGTTATTATGTCAATGATTTATGTTAACTCAGCCCCACAGCATAGCACAAAGTTTATAAGCAACCACTGTACATGTATTATGAAAGAAACTGATTAAATTTAAATCAGCCAGTATGGGTACCACCAAATTAAAAACATAAACCATTGTAAAGTTTATGTTTATAAAGTTCTTGGCACACAATTTTTTATGCTGCTTGAGGAAAAGCCTGTTGATATTCAGTAATTTAGATACAGTACAACCTTGTTATACTGCCATCATTTGTTCAGCTCAAATTTGGCATTATAAAGGGGTTTGGCGATGGATTGATGGGAAACCTGAAATGAAATTATAGGGAAAATTGGAAAAGTGGACAAAAATTATGTTGTAAAGTGATGTGGCAAATGAAACGAGGGGCATTATATAAAGAGGTTTTACTGCACTTAGATACTAGTACTGACCTGTATTGTTAGGTTAACTAATAATGGTGAATTGCTGACGTCTGGTATCACCTGAATCTGCACTTCTCCGGATGCTGACACAGAGACATACCTCAGGTACTCAGGTGGACTTGCATCTACAAGTGCATGAGTACACAAAGGATATCACATTTATTTGCATTTTAATGATTATACTTATTTTTCTATTTTAATAATTCATTTGCATAGAAAATTATCATGGCATCATGAAATATTTTCATGGATTTTACCAACTTATCTGACAGACTTTTTCCAACTACAGTAGAACCTGTCTTGAGAGACCACTCTTATAAAAGACCACCTGTCTTACCTTCTGAAAACCACTTGTTTGAATAGCCTTTCAAATATAACCTGTTTTCTGAGAACACCTGTCTTGAGAGACCATATCTCAGTGGCAAATTGAGTGGTCTCTCAAGACATGTTCCACTGTACCATTTGCTTTGTTTAAAAAGTTTTATATTTACATGTATCTACTATACACAATGTCTTTGCAGTTAATGACATTCACATGCTGAGATATATCTCAATAATAAATTCAATTACCACTAAACAGTGAAAGTGAAACTTGTATATAACGACCTCCTTAGGGACACAAGAAAACTGGTCTTTATAGGGAGAAGGTCTCTACATAGATTGATTTGTACACAAATGGTAGTTTGCGACCAGGTGGTCTTTATACACAGGTGGTCGCTAAAGCAGGTTTTGCTGTATAATGGTTTAGTCTACTGGTACAGTACAACCTAACCTGCGAGACCACACTAAAAAACACTTGGTTAACTTATGGACCCCTAAAGACAAACTTGGACTGGTTAAAGTCATTGATTTACAGAGGAGTTCATTGATTTTTAGGGATTGATGAGTTAATAATCCTTTTGATACGACCTCTTTTCAGAGATCACTAGGCTTGAGACCACATTTCAGTGGCAGAAAGGGGTCATTCAAGAGAGGTTCCACTGTAAAATAAAAGTTTTAGTATTGACATTAACATTGATATCACATTTACATAGATTGTTAAATATTCAGCACACTTATACAGAACTAAACATTAACCACTTCTAGGTGCAAACAATAGGCTACATATGATTAATATTAAAGGGCATTAACTCTGTTTTCAAAAAAAAAAAAGAAAAGTTTTTTACTACTTAATTGATGTACAATGACGAGTTGTTTACAAACAGGAGTTATACACAGGCATGAAAATCTTTTACATATGTATTCCTATATATTTTGTGAAAATAAGGTCAGGTCTAGTGTCGTATGCATATACAAATATATGTAGTAAAGTTGAATTTAAAATCATTTGAAAATGAATACAGTTGTAATTGCCAAACTGGGTTTCTCAAGAAATTTTCAAAAAATACACTGTAAATCCAGTTTTATTCCCAAGAATCTTATTTACGCGTAATTTTGCGAAAGCTTTTTTTTCGCGAAAAATAAAATTATCACATAATGAAGTATGATAATAGTATGATAGGGTGGGCAATCGAAATCACAAAAATATCATCTCGCAAATAAAATTAGAACTCATGTATTGTGAAAATAATGTCCTGCGAAAATTCCGGGATTTACAGTATAGGAATTTAAAAAATTATTGTGCATGCGTATATCTCCTTTTTGTTATTGTACATCAATCTAAGTATGGTAGTAAAAAAATAGCCAGTTTTTTTAAAAAAAGAAAACCCATAGCAAATGCCCCTTTAAAGATGACTGTTAACAAACTGTCAAATAAAGGGTTGTGTAAACTTAGCTTTTGGTTATTACTCGAAGAGCTGAAACTAGTTATATGAAATTCAAACTATATGAACTACTAAAACATCAGTAATCTGACATATTTTGCATTGGGTTTCATATACTGTATTGCTGGAAAAAATTTTCCTAATTAATTTTCACCATTTTCGCCCTTGGATAAGAGGGCAAATTCAATATGAAGGGGACAATTTCAAAAAAGGACATAACATACATGTCATCCATATAACTATGATGATGAAAGGCAAGGATGAATATGTTTTCTGTTGCAATGGGGCAAAAATTCCCAGGTATGGCAAAAATAACCAAGGGCAAAAATTCCCAGGTATACTGTAAATTACATAAGGAACTGGCAAAGCATCATAGACAGTATAGCACTTTTCATCCCTGTGCATCTCATTGGAGGGACACAATTTTCCAAACACTATTTGCGACAAATCATATTTTTCAGTTGAAAGAAACATTCAACAACAGAAAAATTAATAATTTAAATTTTACAAAATTTATTGATAAAGCATCTTTAATAAATAACTTTCACTTTACTCTGAACATAATATTTACATACAGTGGAACCTCACTAGTGAGACCATCTAACTGACTGGCTCAAAGTGGTCTCATTAATGAGGGTCTGGACTCGTTTAACTTGTAATGTGCTGAGCACATCACATCATTTTGTCACCCATACAGATGACGACTGTGCTAGCCAATGCTTAACTTCAGCAGATGAATATAAACACCAACCGTCCAGCCACAAAAGCTAGCTATTGGAATAGACAGTTAATTGCCTATTTCCGTGATTGTTACAAATTTTTATTAAGAAATTTGCAAGAGACTGAGTATTTGTGGTAAAAATGTGAAGTGGTCTCCGAAACGAGGTGAGGCTCCACTGTAATGTATACAGTTAAAGGATCAGATAAAGAATAAAGATTAACTGAAGACAGATAAATTGGAAAGCAATGGACAGGAATGTTGTCATTTCATAGATGAGAAACAGGATTACACATACATACATGTGTAGGCAACAACAGGTGAATACATTGGTAACTTTATAAAATTCTCACCTGTGATGTCAAAACTTGTGCCTGTGCCACCAAACATATCATCAACAGATAAAACCATGAGTGTGTACCCAATTCTGATATTGTTGACATTGACAACAACTGAATTATCTTCCTTGATGATAGGCGCTTTATTGAAAATTACATTAACATTAAGTTCATCATTTCTGTATGGTCTGTATCTCAAATCATCAGTTTCATACACAGTCAAGGTCACCTGTTAACAAAACATAAATATACAAAATAAAATAAAATGTACAACATAATTATTCCAGGCTCTCACATGTTGATAATAACATACGGGGACAAGACCGAGCCCTTAAAAAATCATTAGCTGTTCATAAAATGTTTCTTTCATTTTTTACCACTTAGATTGATGTACAATAACAAAAAAGAGATATACACAGACATAAATTCCTAGATAATTTGTGAAAATTCTTGTTAAACCCAGTTTGGCAATTCTTCTTTTGCAAATGATTAAGCCAACATTAATATTTGTAGATATACAAACAGCATTTGACCTGACCTAGCTTCACAAAATGTATTGGAATATACAGAAATTTTTATGCCTATGTATGCAACTCTTATTTGTTATTGTACAACAATGTAAATGGCAAAAAACAAAATTTATTTTTTTTTTGTGTGGAAAACACAGCTAATGCCTGTTTAAGGCCAGTCAAGTTGGGATTATTTTTTGTGTTTATTAATGATAATATGCATGCATATGTGTGTATTCATACTTTTGATTGTAACTGAGAGAAAAAAAAAGTTCACATTAAATATATCTATATTCACATGTAAAATATAGGGATAAGATTACTTCCATTCACTATAGAAAGTGACAAACACCTTTAGTATGGTATGGTATTAAAAATTTTAGTACATGAATGTATTAAAACTACTATGAATCTATTTCAGTCTTTAGTCCAATCTGTTAACACTTATAAGTTCTATTCTTATATTGAATGTTTTTTATGCCAAACTCAAAATTTTTTTTAGTTATATTGTGGCAGCCAATTTAAAAATTGGCTGCCACAATATAACTAAAAAAAAATGGCGGATGTTACAATGTACCTGGGAAGAGACCGTCCACCATCTGCAAATAAACTGGCAAACTTAATCACAAAATCAGTTACCAGGACTCGGACTAGCACTGACCAGAGATGAGAGACTTCATGGTTTTACTTGCAATGATTTTACCTATTGACCAAGGATGCCCTCAGGATATTTCTGAAGTTTTCTCCAAATGAGAAATAGCATTCACAAGTACATGAAATGATTAGTATACCAAAAAGTCCATCTGAGGCATATTTGTGAGTTTTCATTCCAAAATCGTAAAAAAGGTTGAGCTAAAATATGACTACAGACTTTGGAGAGTTTGGATCCAGAACTTATAAGTGTTAACAGACTGGACTAAAGACTAACGGTACTGTAGCCTATATTGAAAGTCCTTTTCAAAGGGTAACACAAGTGAATAAACTTTTTATTTTTCATATAAAACCCCATTTCCCCCCAAAAAAATACTATAGTGGAACCTGTCTTGACAGACCCCCTTCTTCCTCTGAAATGTGCAGTGGTCTTCCAAGACAGGTGATCTCTCTAAAGAGGATTGATTCATTTAAAAGACTATTTAATTGAAATTATTTAAGAATATGGTCTCCCAACACAGGTCGTCTTCAACAACAGCACTGGTCTCTCAAGACAGTTTTTACTGTATCACAATAGTTTACCATTGCCCATTTTTAGTTAAAACTTGTTTAAAATTTTCACTACTGATATTCAGCATTCATGTTTTGAAGCTTCTTTGTTTGTCTTGTTATATATTTTCATTATCTTTTTACAGTACCAAAGAGTTTTGCAGGATATAACATTTTGATGTTTGCTTTTTAGTATGTGTCAATACCAGTAAAGCCATTCCAAGTTTTTTCTATGTTAAGCGTCCACCCTGATTACACAAACCTAACTACCCATTCAAAAAATACATACACAACCTGCTGCAAAACACAAAACTCTTCAATTATAAGTGTAACCATTAAATGGAAATAAATAGAATAAGGTTATGGAGTTGAATTGAGAAAATTGGTTCTACTAATCAGAGCATGCTACAGTACCCTTTACATATTTGACGGTAGATCTATATTAGCTTTATTTTATCTGAACTGTCTGCATCTAACCAACTACAAAAATAAAACATTTTACTTGTTATTACGTTGTAAGGAACAATAATGCGTTCCCTGATTACCAATTGTGTGGTTTTTTACAAATAAGAATCTGATGTCTTGAACCAAAGCGCACGCGGACGCCCTTAACATAGAAAAAAATTGGAATGGCCTACGGAGTTATGAAAACAAGAATCTCAGTTTCTGTTAAAAATGTTGAATCTTGAAAATATCAAACTAGAACATTAGGAGAAAATACCTAAATTAAACTGTTAGATATTCTGAGTTTAACTTATTCACATCCTAGAAACACATTTGGACTGGTCTAAGTCATTGATTTACAACAGAGTCCATTGTTTTTCAAGGCCCTGGGCTGACAATTTAACTGTGAAAGACTGAATGTCGAAATATATGTATATTGTAGATTAACTGCTGTATGAATGAGGATTGTAATTGACTAATTTAGGGGGAAATACTAGTTTACACATTTTTGTCACATTACTTTTGACATTGTAAATTCATACATTTTTATTGAGTATTAAATTTCATTATTTTCAATGGTAACCCCAAAAAAAAAAACAACAGAAATAAATCAATGAAGAAATCTTTTACTTAAATAATGGACAACAGGATACCTAAAAATCAACGAAAATTAATGTCAAGGAATTCATTTTTGAACTGGAAACCACGAAAATATAAACCCATGAAAATTCAATAATTTTACAGTATTGAGAACAGGAGGAATGGTACTAAGACTTACGTAGTAAACTGATCCTGTGACATTCTCTGACTGTGCCATTAGACATGAGGTAGTGTCATTTGATAATAGATAAAACATGTCCAAGTTATCCTTTAACTTGTAGGACAGACTATCATCTTTGTCATAACAGCTATCATTTGGTGTTGTTGATTTAAGTGGAAAACAAATTATTGTATCTCCAGATGATAATAAATGCCAACGCTCTATATCGGAACCGCACTGCACAAGTTCATCAGCTGTGAAAAAAATATATATTTCGTAAGAAATGCAAGAAAGAGATACATACTGAATAAGTACATGTACATATAATGTAGGCTATATCAGCAGTTTTCTGTCTGAAAATGGGAAGATGAACACAACTTATATGTACGTAGAATCAAACTTAAATTTTAAAATTTAGTCCCTTGGTTTATAAACAAACAAACTCAACCCGTTTCCTTGCAATTAACTAGTAGATATCTAGATTTATTTTTCAAATGCGAAGTGATCAAATATTCAATATTTAAATATTAATAGCAAGCTTATGCTTGGCAATCTTTCTCTCTGTCCATTGAAAGTTAATGATATTTTCTGCTAGACCTTGATTCATTTTCAGTCACTTTATATTATGTCGGCTATCGATAACTAGGTCTATTTCCTGATTCAATGATGGTAATAGTAACTGTAGGTCTTTATGATATATCAATATCATATATATACATCATCAGAGAATGAATTTGAATAGACATTCAAAACAAACTATTTATCAAATATATTTCCTGTCTCGGTTATTTCAAAATTATGACCTATTTGTAAAAACTGATAACGCTAAAAAAAATACTTACTTTCGTTGCAAAACTGCCCTTTGGTGTTTCCGGGGCATGCACAGTATCTGTCATTTCCCAAGTCCACACAACTAGCTCCAGAAGGGCAAAGAAATACGTCACATGGATTAAGGCGGGTTTCACAAACAACACCTAAAATGACAATTAATGATTACTATGTGTGCCCATACTATGTAGGCCTAGTACGATCATTAAAGTATAAATAACTTATTATAATTACCAACTAGATAAGAAATGGCTTCAAAATGTTTATATATATATATATATATATATATACATGTATATATATATATATATATATATATATATATATATATATATATATATGTATATCATAGGCGTCGGAACCGGGGTTGGGGGGGGGGGGGGGGGCTTAGCCCTTTTTTGCAAAGATAGACAAAGGTGTTGAAAATTGGGGCTTAGCCCTCGGACGTTTCTGGCGTGTGTGTTTGTTTTAAGTTGGTTTAGCTCCCCCCCTTTCAATTTGCTTCCGACGCCTATGTAATATATATATATATATATATATATATATATATATATATATATATATATATATATATATATATATATATATATAATAACAGTGATCGAATACTACTGGCACGTCTCTATATAGCCTATAGGCCTACTGTAACACCCTCGACTGGTTAGTATTTTGTGCAGCGTGATTTGCCAGTTAAACAATGAAGTCAAGAAACAACGGTAACCCAATTGTAATCTAACTGGATTTATCAGAGAGTTTGCCAGTTATAGGTTCTAACTCGTGGAAGGTTGGTGGTCTCCTCCTGACTACACTGTAACCGAGTTCTCGATCAACTCCATAATTTAAAATTGGATGCCATAGATTTCTAAATGAAAAAAAATAACGCAGTTTTGTTTTAACGTTGTTTTACATCACCCCATTAATTTTTCAGTTAGGACTATATATGGAGTTGTCAACAGCTTTCGGGTGATCCAATACAATTCTGAAATTGTTTAAAAGCCTCGATTTGATTGGTTGACAAATGCGGGCGCCGTTTACATTCCATGAATAATACAAATATGTACAAGAGTTTTCCGTCTCATGAGTCTTTGTCATGCCTTTGCATCGGAAACTAGATGTATTTAAACAAAAATTATCTTGAACTTCCCATGTTTAAGTTTAAGTTTCGAGACCGGGGCCCGAAGTCACCAAATTTACTCAATACTCAAGCTCAACTTTTATTTCATTATTTTGACTATAAAATTGTTTATAAAACTTTTGGATTTTCAGTGATTAGGAAACATATTATTATTTTTAAATCATTTACATATACATTTTTGTGTCACACTTATGATCTTCGTTTAAAAAAACAAATAAATACGTTGAGTACATCAAGATTTGAGTACGTACTCAAGCATATTTTTTATTTTTCTGACGTTTTCTTTAAATGGGCAATGATTTTTATCATTACTTACATTTGTATGCCATCAATATACAAACATGTCCAATTACAGAATAAAGTGTGCATGTTTTTACCTTAAAATCGACAAAAGTTAGTTGAGCTTGAGTACTGAGTAAATTTGGTGACTTCGGGCCCGGGTCATGTAAAAATGTGTAAAATTACTTCTTGATTCTTCTATAAATTAATTTCAAAAATATTCAAACATAAATGTGCTTAGAAAACTTTCTTAATTCTCTGAATTTATATTCAAACTGAATCAGTTGTTCAAGCGGCAATTATTATTTGTTAATAATAATAATGGATAAGTGCGCATGAGATGTAGTTTCTCTTAATATTATACATTTTCAGCATATACCCGATACATGTAGCTTTAACTGGCGGGGCGGAATAATTATTATTTTACTCACTTTTCGATTAAGACATACATCATGAGAAATTTTGAGAGAGAGAGAGATGTCCATGCATTACATACGAACCTGTGTAGAGGGGATCCCGACAACGACAAGTGAATCCGCCGCTCGGTGCCACGAGACACGATCCGTTATTGTTACATGGAGATGAAGCACAGGGTGATGTTATCATCGTAGTTACCTGAGTAGATGTGGTGGTTGGGAAAGTTGTACTTTGTGCTCTGCTTTGTGTAGTTAGTTCTGTAGTTGTTGAGTTATCAGTTAACCCCTTAACTGTAGTTGTTTTTGTAATTGTTGTTGTTGGTGTTGCTGAAGATGTTGTGGCAACTGTTGATGTGGTAACATTTGGCGTTGTTGAGGTCGACATCGTTGATTGCATGCTAGAGGTTGCATCTAACGTTGTGACATTATCTTCTGCTGATGAGTTGCTAGAAACAGTTGTTGAAATAGAAAGTGTGGTTGGATCTTGACTTGTTGCTGGAATCATGGTTGTTGTCTCCTCGCTTGAAATATCGAGTGTGGTCGGTCTGTCGGTGGACAAACCTTCAGTTGTCATTGGTTCAGTGGTCAGGATATTATCAACTGTGGTAGACTCTGATGAGACATTACTGACTGGCGATGATGTAGAAAGGAGAGCTGCCCGTGCAAAGTCATGAGCGTTATTCTGTCCATTGTCTTCGTTTTCTGAAGACGACCGCTTAACAATGAGTACCTCCCTATGATTGCCATTGTTACCCATGAAATTGTTTTCGGATATCTTTCCTAGTGTCTCGGTATTCTCTATTTTATCATCTATCGATGAATCCTCTTTCCCTACATTATTTGGATTGATATTGAATGAAAGGTCGTCATTTTCAGGAGTATCACTATCACGCAGATTCTTTACATTATGGTTGTTGGTTTCTATGTCACCTGTTCCACCTTCAAAAATGTTTGTATTAACCAAAGGTGACAAAGATCTATCTAACGGTTTTTGTTTCTTTTCAGGTTTATTTTTGACACTACTTTGACTTTTTTCAATATTATCTACATCTTTAAGTTCTTTCTCAAATTCTGTTTGCGTCTCGGATTTTCGAGGAATTTCCAGGTCTGGTTTTCCCCAAACTGAATCTTTAGTCTCTTCACTTTGATCTGAAGACGACTGTATGCCTGAACTTGATGACATCTGAATTTTATCGTCAAGCAGAGAACTTAGTAAGTCGTCTACATCTTCAACGTCGATGGACGAGTCTTCATCTGATTCAGTATTCAACTTACTCGATGTAAGAGGAGGGGTACTATCATCACCATTATCTTCTTTAATATTTTCTTTATGGTCTTTGGACAATTCCTCTTTGATATCATTCAGAATGTCATCACTTATGTCATCATCTGCTTTGTTTGTTTCTTTCTTCGAGTCAGGGTCCATCAAGAACTTTAAAGAATCTTCTTTGTTGTTCTCGTCCGTCTTCGACTTTGAAGAAGAGTCTAAAGAATCACCTTTACTGTTTTCTTCCGTCTTCGAATCTGTTGAAGTCTCCAGAGAATCATCGGTCAAGGCATCTAGATCTTTAACAATATCTGTCCACATATTGTCATCATCCACAATGTCATCTCCACTTACAGATTCGGGTTTCTCGACACCTGGGTTCAATCCCGTTTGATCGTTTTTGTCAATAAAAGAATCTGATTTACTCGAATCGCTTGTATCATCAATTTCGCGTTCGCTTTTACTCTTCTCGCCGGTTTTCTCGGGGTCGACATAACCTAATGCTTTTACAGTGTCATCTATATGAAGACTTGACGTAATATCTGTATCTATTTGTTTTCTACTATCTTTAATTCGATGTTGGAATCCAATACGAGTTTGCTTAAATTTGGACCGCTCATATTCCGTCAGAGATAAGTATTTTATTTCGTCTTTTTCAATAGCAATCTTTTCATTTTCGCTTTCATCGCTTTTCTGTAAACGCTCATTTTGGAGATCTTTACTTGATTTATCCTCATCCTTTTTTAGATCATCGACTGGATCGTAGTTCGATATATCACTTGCGATGGGTTCTTTATCGTATCTGATTAAGGTGGCTTCAGGTTCATCGTCGTCCCTACCACTTGGACGCTCGTAATCATTCCCACCTGTGTGTCGTCTGCCAATGCCATGTATCCTTTCAACACCATTATTACTGAAGGCCAAATTCACGAAAACAGCCAACACAATGATGATTAAACAATGTGCACAAGTTGTAACAATCATTGTATAGGGATCATGGTATGATCAGAGGAAGAATATGACTCGAATTCATCAGGTTTATTCCTGTTAATGGTGTGTGGCGAGTCCTAATTCATTCTGTAAAGAGAAAAGATAGAAGACATTACAATATAATTATGACAGGCTAAGAAACGTTTGATGAAATGTTCGATAAAATTGAAAATAAATATGTATCCTTTAAATACATTGTATCAATGTGTAAGGATAACTATTCCATAATGAATTTTAATAGCATGCACAGTATATTTTCTAAACTAAAGATGAAATGCTTTTTAAGTCGTATAAGTTTCCAACAAAGAATTAAACGTATTCAATCTATTTTGTACGTGCTACTGTCGTACATGTACACTTGCAGATATATTCAAGTCCCTGTTTCATTATAACTGTTTACACAATTGTGTAGTGTCCGACATATTGGGGTGCAATTATTTCGAAATAATTCTTATACAAAGAATTATGCATTCTCATACGAATGTTCTCTACTCTCAAGTACAACTATACATGCACGCAGATACAAAGTTTCTTACATAGTGAAACCTCGCCAAAAGATCACCTGACTTAGGAGACCACCCCGTTGTTCAGACCACACGTTTTCAGTCTCTTTATAAATAAACTGTGTACAGAACCTAATCACTTTGCAGTTCAGACCACAAGTTTTCAGTCTCTTTATAAATAAACTGTGTACAGAACCTAATCACTTTGCAGTTCAGACCATAATTTTTCAGTCTCTTGATAAATAAGTTCAGAACCTCGCTTAAGAGACCACCTCACTAAACAGACCACTTTGAGTCAGTCGGTTGGGTGATTTTAATATTGAGTTTCCACTGTACTTGGGTATAACATTGCATGCACTCACATTGTTGTGTGCATACTTTTGCACACTGATAAATCATTTCATTTGCAATTTAGATCGTCGTGTTACCCCAGATGGCAAATTTGATATCTTTTCCAATGTTTGAAGGTTGTTATATATTGAATACGTTTCGAAGGCATTGCAAAAAGCATGTCGAAAACAAACAAAAGATATCATTTGATGATTTCTGATGTACCTATTTCTTCGTCAAGACGGAATTTAATCTACATCCAATAACATAAGTGAATGAAAGAGATGTTTTAATCTTTGAAATGTGACATATATACTGACTTGTTCATACAGATGAGTAATACTTGCACGTGTCATCGACAACCCTTTTCAGAAATGGAGTCACCATCAAGATTACTAATCTAGATATCAGGGTGACTGAATTCACCTCTTAAAAGTTATGTTTGCATAGCTGCATAGGAAAATGCCATTTAAAACGAAGGGTTTATTTTCATATTGTCGTTTAAAGGTTGTTGCATGTTTTGGTATCACAAATGTCAATTTACTTTTTCGATAGTGTTTGTTAAATCCTTTGTACCAATTGTCACATCTGATTACACATCAAGATTTTCTCTTCACTTGAAAAGGAGTTGGATTGGAAAAATAACAAATTTCAAAATCGTATCAATGATATTAAACGTGATATATTTATTTGAATTGTACCACAAATATAAACATTAGTTTATTTTTGAGTTTGTCAAAAAATTAAATTCACAACTGTTTGTCACCTGGGTGACTGATGTTTTATTTTGGTTACTGGATGACCTTGACATAACTAATGGATGACTTTTACATAACTACTGGATGACGTTGACAAAACTACATCGACTTCAAACTAAGTAAGTAATGAAAAAAGCCTAAAACTCGATAGTGTATTTTCTCTTAACGGGTTTTATATAGGCCTCGTTTGTATAAGGGACGCGCAAATTATCTTGGTTCTTTTTCTCCCTGCACCTCTTAATTGGTGACTCGGTTTTTAAAACAATGCAATGAGTGATATGTTTCAGCAAACAAAATTTTTATAACAGAAAAACAAATAACAAAATTTTATTAAATTCCGTGAAAACACCTTTAAGAGACGTATATAAAAATCTCAGATACCGAAGTATAAATATATAGGATGTCTAAGATATAGAAATAAATCTGATAAAAAAAGGATAAACACGGACCTCTGGAAATCCGGAGGTGGGATTAGATGCCATGGGGGAGTAAGCATCCCCTGTTGCCGGTCACACCTACTTTTAATCAACAGTCAAATCCAAATGAAATAAATGAGAAACGAATCCTCGTCATAATTGGTATAGACGTCTCAAAAACCGCCACCGAACAGGCATCTCAACATTTCACTTAGTGAATAATAGTAATCGCAGACGGAGCGTAAAATTTGCGAACCGTTGATATCAAACGCGGTTTTCGGTATCCCTGTGTCAACAATTTGTCAGTGAATAGCTTACCTCTGTATATGAAATGTTCATATGTTGAACACGCCCTGGCATATCAGATCATTTGAGAAATATGAACGCCATATGTAGGTGATTGTGGTGTTTTACTACTTAAATGTGAAAAATTTACAATGGGAAAGCCGAAATCGTCGTGTTTGTCGTAGAGCTTAGTTGCGCATTTCGTATCCTATGGTATATTTGTAATTTGGTGAAATTCAAACATGTTTACAGTAATTACAAATATGTCATCAGGCAAATGTAACGCATAGTTTAAAGGAACTTACAAAACGTTTTAGATGGTATATAACTCATTCGAAACCCGTGCGTCTTAATTCGGTACGTATTTAAAATAAAAATCAGTAATTGCTTTTAATGATAATAGAAACATTTTATGAAAGAAAAATAATTATTAAAAAACTTTCATGACATTTGATGACAGTGTACCTTATGAGCGTGTGTTTTTGTAAATCGTTGAAGTTCAGACAACACCTGTAACAAAACATTACTTCAAAAAGAGGTTTAAATTCCATATTTATCTAAAGTGTCTACTAATTGTCACCAGTACATGTTCATCAAATCGTGTCTTTTAGTGTTTTCTTTATAACAGGCTAAATAAATATATCCTTGTACAGTTTGCTCCTTACTTCCTACAAAACTGCGTGGAACATAAGTTACCTGATTTAAAAATAAAAAGTTTAGATAGATCAATGACATTGCTGATTGAAATGTTTTTAGTACGCCCGTTTGCTCTACTTCACATATACATTCAAATAAAAAAGCCTTTCTAAAATCCTTCAGCACCGTTTATAAACACTCAAACCCTGCATCTCTCTTGTTTGTAGATCCCAATTTAAAAATCTTTTATTATTTCGTACAATAATAAATATGACGGAGTTAAACGAAATAAGGAAGGAGACGTTTTATCAAGAAGAATAAGTAGGAGAAACAGAAAAAAATGAGAAACTGAATTCCTAAATTAGTGAATTAAAACTATCGAATTGACGATTATCAGTCACTTTGATAAAAAAATATATCAGGCGATTATAATAAAACTTTCATATAAAAAGCTTATAATACATATCGCTGTAGAAAATTTTAACATATCATGCATGTATTGCCTAGAATGATTGAAATACGCCGACGGTTGGTATTTCTGTCGTCCATGTAAGAATGTAAAATTATTACTCTCCCATTATTCAAATTCAATTTCTTTTTACAAATACGACATTATAACAAGTTTTTCTCAAACCAGAACTAAAAAATTATGTTTGTATAAAATGTCGTATATTTGAAACTTTTAACTTTTGATACAAAAAGATCCATTTTTACAGCTTGTACGCCCTTTAATGACGTATCGTCATATTTTTCTTTTAGTCAAGTGAAGGTAATACCCGAGATTCAGGGACAGGGAACATGTAAAAATAAAAAAACTAGGACAACTTTTCCAGTTCAATATGAGTGACAGAAATGATATCGACGCCAAATGAGACGCCAACAATCCAATCAAAGATAGATAAAAATACTAGTAAGTACATTATATGTACTATAAAATAAAGTTCTTTTCACATCAGAGGAAACGATTTGAACTAATGCAAAAATATAAAAGAAAAATCATATGGATTACAACATGCCACACTTCATATAGTTATATTATAATTATTGTTTGTCTCTCTTATAAGATTGCTCATCTCAAGCTCATCAAACCAGGCTTACACATACACATACTGTGTGCATATCACCGCCTGTGTTAGCTGGTAGCAATGCTTTACTATTAAATGTGAATGACAGCCGTTTGGGTGATATGCGTGAAATACTATATGACGTTTTAAAGTTCCAGACTAAAGAAACCACTCTCATAATATGAGAGGGCAAGTAAGATATAAGATATAACTGGCAAAAGTGGCATTTAAATAAAGTTTATCCTTGTAAAGTAGCTTACCTTTAGTTAAAAAAACTTAATGGTACACCTGGGAAATTCCAAACTGATTTGTGTGCTACAGGTTGGAAATGAGGTTCATTTCTGTGAATTGTTAATACTATGCGTTTTATAATGTCAATAGAATTATGAACAACAAAGAGATCTCCGTGGTCGAATGGTTAGAGCATCGCGATTTGAACCTTAAAATGTCCCACTTCTGGTCAGGTCAGCGCAGGTTCGAGCCCCACTGGAACCTGAGCTGATTTGTGTGGGGAAGTTTGACAATTTATTTGCGAAAAGCCGGTCGTCTCAACCAGGGTACATTGATAGCCGGGATCTCTTCACCACCATTAAAATTGGCTGCCACCATATCACCGAAACATTGTTGAAAAATTCAAATGAACACCAAAACATTTTCTTACACGACTTGCGAGTGTCTAGTAGCTAATTCTTAAAATGTTATCTGTTTGATTTATCAGTTCAGTCCAAAACCTGAACATTACAATGTTGGTTGTAGTAACTGAAGATCCTTACTCTCTGTTTATCTTAAGATTTCTATCTGTTAGCGCAGCGAACTGGCATGAATTGTATAACCCTTTGTATGGAGTTCTAATCATTTTCAGGTCCATTAACAGGTGTTATTGTGGGTACGAACAGACAGAGACCAAATAAGTACCCTCTCCTATTCCATACACAGAAAGGTACAAACAAAAAGTCTCAATGAGACGTCCTGACATACGGAGTTCTACTGTAAATCGACTGTAAATATATTTTAATGTTTTTTTTAATCACCACACGATATTAAACTGTTTTATCTCACAGGAGTCAACTACTGTAAAATGACAAAGCATAAACATATGGTGATCAAGTAGTGAATAAGATAGAGCTAAGTTATATATGAAGCAAACAGGAGCGCTTCCACAGCCTGTAGTAGTTGATTGACAAAATACGTACTAGATAAATATCTTGATTTTTATCATTCGTTCAAAAAGAATGACCTGAGGTTTTTGGCAATAAAAATGAATATTTCATGTTTAACTTGTACAGTATTTTATTTGTTCACTTGAATAAAGCGCTTACAAAATATCGTAGTCAAGATGGGAATATGAACTTGTTATACGCTATCTTTTAATTATACTATGTCAGATTTGATAACCGAGTAGGCATATGATTTGAATTTAAAATAATCAACTTAGAATTTCATCGCAATACTTTAAATCTACCGTATTGTCGATGGTATTTATTTTTTTACAGATCATATTCCTTTTGGATTGGCGGAAATAGTTTTCTGAATGTTTGCTTGTGCATGTACCGATTTGTCAATATTTGAATGGAATCTGAAATTCATGGATTATGTTGCATGAATGTGTACGAGAGTAGTGTACACAGTTACTGTTTAAATGACTCTAAACGGGACTTAAGATGTCATTAATCCAATATAAACATAAAAATGATCCTAAAAAGTAGTTTGTAAGGTAAGAGTGGCACGTCATACCTCGATGTATCAGTCAATGATACAAGTCTAAATTTAAAGCACTTCAAATGTATGTAAGGACATCCCCATCTGGTAAAGGTGTGGAACACACACACACACACATACACACACACACACACACACACACACACACACGCACGCACGCACGCACGCACGCACGCACACACACACACTGATGAAATAGATTTTATTTTTCAAATTATGATATGGATAAGAAACACCGTCAAACTTAAAGTTATAATTCATGTAAAGTATTTTGGAGATGTATTGGGCATAAATTCAAAAAGCGGGTAGAGTAAATATCATAACATTATAAGTATCGTTAAGATTTTACATTCGTTTTTTCAAGTTTATTCCCTGTTAAGTTTTGAAACTGCGAATATGAGTATTGATAGCTCAGACATTTTATTGATACAATCTATTTAGACATAGGGAACTTCCAGTTACATAATATCAATGTAATCCAGTCCAGAACTACCATCAATAGATACATGGTATGAAAGCCTGTCAAACTGGTCAAATTGAAAGACGTATTTTAAAAGGCCATAATTACGACTTTTTACTCGTAATGACGTGTTTTATCTCGTTATCTTTTTTAAAACCTAAGCAGGCTTTCGTAATAACGATAATAGAAATAAAAAATTCAAAAGTTTGCATTTCAAATACCTCTTGGTTTCCAGAGGTCCTTGTTTGTCCATTTTTTCCGGATTTGTATCTATGTCCTGGACATCCTATTGATTTATACTTTGGTATCTAACATTTTTTATACTTTAACATAGTGTAACGTGCTTGCTTTTAAATTTTCATATCAGGAAGAAAATATTGTTTATTTGTGAGTAATTTTAAATTTTAGTAAATTCTAATGATTGTTGATTTATTGAATAAATCAAATAAAAAATACTTAGGATTTATTCATCCTCAATGAAATATAAAATTGTTTACAAATAAACAGTATTTAGCATTTGATATAGCATGCCAAAGCAAGTGCACTTAACTAAAAACTAGGCGCTAGACAATCACATTCAAATGTTCCTATTTTTGTATACATATGGAGCAATGAATATTACATAATCTTTTTATATGAAACGAAAAGTCTAAAATGAGAGTAAGTCATAGGGTTCGCTGAACAACTGTAGTGACAGCATATTCGCATATCTAATTAATCTTAGTTTAAAAATACCCGGAAATATATAATATTATCTTATTTGGCAAAAAACATAATATACAGAACTATCCTTGCTTTGATGTAAATTTTATTTCTAAAATGCACCAACACTCATTCATATTAAAAGTTATAGTTCATGTACAGTAATTAGAGAATATATATATATATATATATATATATATATATATATATATATATATATATATATATATATATATATATATATATATATATATATATATATATATAGTGTAAAAAGGTATATATTAAGCAGTTACCCAAAAAGTTGCTGTATTAAGCCTTACCCAAGGGCTTTAAAGTTGCATATTTGACAAAATGCTTTTTTCAAATTAACATCCCTTGATATGACATAGGAATTTTCTCCCCTTTACAGATAAAAAATTTGTATTGCCAGTAAAAAGGCAGATTAAATTGGTAAACTGACTGAATTTCACACGGTTTGTAATGTTAAAATGCTTTTGAATTAAGTTCAAATTTTACTGTCGACGATATTTGAATGGTGAATTTTAAATTGATATACAAAATGTTAGCATTAATGCTAATATATGGTAATAACCGTCATCAAATTGAATTTTAAGAGACACGAATTTACAGAAAAAACAAAATGGAGCTTGAAAAAAGAAAACTTAAAATGCATCGACTTTGCATAAACTTATTGGGCAGCATTCATTAAATAAACATTTATGGAAGACACAACATTGGTATCTTTGAACACTGCAAAATTTATTTTCGTGATGCTTAATATCAAGATTTACTGGTGATTGAAGGGCGTTCCTTTTTTCTTAAACAGTTTTTGTCAGTGTAAGCTCTTAAACTGAGGAAAGGTGTTTGGTGGTTAGCTAGTGATATCAGCTGTAATTCATTTTTCATTATTGAACATAGGTTCTAGTACAACAATTCCTGCAAAGTCTACAAAATTTCAATGGGAACTAATTCTGCGTCTTTATTATTCGACCTGTTTCTTTATTCATATGAGGCAGAATAAGTTTTTAATCAAAAGACGACAAAGCTAGCTATTGCCTTAAATTTGACATATAGATATATTTATGACGTTTTATCAGTTAATAGTGACAATTTTCATACACATGCGAATGTGATGTATCTGAAATAGAAATTACAGATACCACACAATCGAATACTTACGCTTCCCATGTGGACATTTTATTTACTTTTGACACAAACGAGAAAGTAACAGCCAAGCTATACAACAAACATAATGATTCTTATTGTCAACTTTCCACACTTAAGGAGTAATATCCCCTTTCGCCTGCATAGTTGTTTATATCTCGCAGATGATCCGATATGACAGGCTGTTCAGCATATGAACATTTCATTACAGAGTCAAACTTCTTACTGATAATTGTTGCCACACGGGTTTCAGGATACTTACTTCTCCATGGCACCGGATTCAGTCTCTGGATTTTCAGAGGTCGGTGTGTATCCAATTTTCACCTGATTTGTATATTGTTTATTACTCCTGCTTTACGATTAATACTCTGGTATATGTGATTTTTATTTTCACAGAGAGAGAGAGAGAGAGAGAGAGAGAGAGAGAGAGAGAGAGAGAGAGAAAGAGTAGTCCTCTCAGACATAAAGGTTTCATCATATGTTATTACTGAGATAATTTACTTTATAATTTATAAATTTCATTATGTGCCCGAGACTTTTATACCTAATTAGATTCTATGCACATATATGTAATTACATAGTATTCAGGTGTATGTCACCTTTTGACAAATCTTACATGCAGTTTATTGTAATCTGCAAAGCAAAAATGTTCAAATGTTTTCATAAAAAGATAAAAGCTTCAACAATTTTACATGCAAGATTAAAACATCACTGGGGTTTTAAAAAAATCAAAGTGTTTTGTTTGGTTGATAAATTGTACATTGAACATAACCAATTATAGGACCGGTCTATTTAATCAGCAAACTTGTTTTATGCTAATTTTATGACATTCTGAGTCTAAAGGTAGTGAGATCACGTGTCCGAGAACATTAGTAAGTGTCCTAAAGCAGGTGATCGGGTACAGAGTGAGAAATATGTTTGATGCAGTATGTGCTCGAATGCAGGTGTATCAACTAGATGTCTCTCTTTTATATATAACACAAAAAATGTCAAAACAACACTCAAACAGAAAATATTTAACAAAAAAAAGATCTCTTGGAAGTCCATATAAGAACGGACATTCCAATGCCGTTAAAACCGAAGGATATATTGGAGCGTTCTGGAATGTTTATAAAATAACATAAGTTACAACTGTCATTTGCTTACTAGTCATGAGCTCACTTTTGAATTGATCTTCAATTTAAAAGTAAGCAAATGACACAACCAACCATTGAGCATTTACAATGCTTTGTAATAACGTTAGTTATTTGATCAAAATTTCATTTTCGTTTATTTTGTTTTAGTGTTTAATTTTGTCGATAATGTCATTAGTAGTATAATTAGTCAGGTGATATAACGTTTACCTGTAAAAGCATAAGTTATAAGCATTTCAAATGGGACAAAAACTCTCTCTAGCATTTGAAAGTGCGATGTACTCTTTTGTAATTTATAAGTTAAAAGTTAGACAAAGAAAAATTTAATTTTATACACATATTTAGGGTTTGAACCACTCCTCATTTTTGTGTGAGATAAATACAATTAGTATCTATACAGTATCTACGTATTCTAAAAGAAGACGTTACTGTGACAACAACTGCAATCTATGACAAATGTACATTTTATTCCTTGTATGAAATATACATATATAATGCCATGTGATAGGCATATCTTAAGTGTATTTTACATGTATATAATATTTAACAAATTTGTTTCCGCTACACTTCATCTGTAACTCTTCGGACTTTATTATGTTTTTGTATGGCTTTAATTCAAATGTTATTTAAAATATGCGTGTGCATATTGACTAAAAAGTAAAAATTTTACATTTTCCGTATCATCCCTAATCTTGCATGACCAAATGATACTTGTAGTACTTTAGATAAAGGTGATTTAAATCCCAAATCATTCTTCCTTATGGATATAAAAGGATCTGTGAACCCGGTGAGTCTATTTACAATCATTCATCCGTTAAGCTGTAATGCAGAAAACTTTTACATAAAGAATAGATGAATCAGCAGGTTGCCTATTGAAGTCATCAAGGTGATAGAAACTCAAACAGAGGTATTAAAATATGCCAAATATTGTAAATCTACGATTCTAGTTCACCAGTACCGACGCAAAATGTTCTTTGTATCCCTGTGAAAGATTTTGTAACACACCCGACTATCCGTTTTAGATAATAAAAAAGACATATTTCACATGTACATGTGACGTTTTAGTCATTTCTAATTTTGGTAAATTGAAATAAACTATTAATAGTCCAGATATACAAACGTATTTCATTTTTCTCAGAAAAAGACAAGAAACATATTGTTACATGGTATTTTTATTTCAAAATAATTTCTAAATAATGAATAAGATTTAATATATGATTATCATAGATATATTAGTATATAGAGATAGCTCAACATACGCTTTGGTATATTTCAACGAAATGTAAACAGTGTAGCATTGAATATCTATCTATCTATCTATCTATCTATCTATCTATCTATCTATCTATCTATCTATCTATCGATCTATCTATCTATCTATCTATCTATCTATATATCTATCTATCTATCTAACGATCTATCTATCTATCTATCTATCTATCTATCTATCTATCTATCTATTTATCTATCTATCTGTCGGTCTGTCTGTCTGTCGGTCTGTCTATCTATCTATCTATCTATCTATCTATCTATCTATCTATCTATCTATCTATCTATCAATCTATCTATCTATCTATCTATCTATCTCTATCTATCTGTCTGTCTGTCTGTCGGTCTGTCTATCTATCTATCTATCTATCAATCTATCTATCTATCTATCTATCTATCTATCTATTTATCTATATCTATCTGTCTGTCTGTCTGTCCGTCCGTCCATCCATCCACCCACCAACTCATCCATCCATATATATATATATATATATATATCTTTAAACGAATATAACATTATAAAATAAATATTCTATACAACGGATCGTGACTTTTCAAAATTTCCACTGTTCAATTACACCTCTCTTACTGAATCAAAAGACAGGTGTGGAAATGAATGGATCATGCTTGTTAATAATAGAAATTCTACTGCCCCCTTTCAAAATCTGTTCGACTATAGACCTGACATAGAAATGTTTAAAGAAATCTAATGACTTCAAATTTCCATACATGTAAAACACAAATCCTGCACTTTAACTAAGCTTTATATTTGATACATTATATGTCCAACTTTAATTATGTAACATCAGAGGAACCGTGACAAAATATTTTTGTAATTCAGGATAATAGAACACTTTTGTTTGGTGATGACCACGATAAATTTTATATATTTGAAATGACGTGCGAAAATGCTTCAGAATGTTTTACAGGCACACAAGTCCACCATATTCGAATAATTAGAATAAAAGTCTGACACTTAAAACAAAGCACTTTCCATTTACTTATTTGAAATGCTCAAACTAAATATATGTAAATTAGTACAAAACCTTCTATATATTATGAGATATAAACTTAAAAAGAAAATCAACTATTGCATTAGTAATACTAAGCCATAAATATAATTACTCCGCGATCAGTAACATGGAACTACTAACAATAGACATCAGTTCCGGGTACATGATCTCACTCGTATTTATTGATGATTCTTGCGTCATTTGTTTCGAGAATTTTTGCAAAATGAAATAGTATTTGGTATCATTTAACTTCACTGATTTTTTTATTCAGCAAATCAAATCTGTATCTAAAATCTTTGCATAGATTCCGAGGTAATAAATCAAGTAGGTAGTGACAATAGTATCTACGCGCACATTAAAGGCACCGTCATGACTTTTGTGTTTTTGATTCAGAACTGACAAATTAATTATTATTGACTTGATATAAAATTGTCTGATAAATACTGAAACGATAAATATGTGTCGATATGATTTAACTCGTATATGAAAGGCAATCAATTATATATATATATATTGGTAATTGCAGAGTAAAGATAGCACAGTGATGATGATGAGAAAAATGAATTGTTAGAGATGAAATTATATGTAACATTAATCAGGCCTGGCAAAATAAAACCTGTAAGGATTTTCTCTCTCTCTATCTCACAAACACACACACACATACACATACACACGCACACACGCACACACGCACACACACACACACACACACACACACACACACACACACACACACACACACACACACATATATATATATATATATATATATATATATATATATATATATATATACTTCAGAAAGTTTGATACATACATTTATACAAAATAACTTATTTGAATCTATTTAAAACTGGAGCTCAACTGATGATTACTAATTGACAGATACGAGCATTATAATTTGGTATTATGTTTAATATTTATTCATCAATTCATTTAATTATTCAGGTAGCTACAATAATAAAGATCGATAAGTTATCATTTCCCCGTAGAGTTCATTACTGATCAACAGTAAATGTCATGTTTTAAATTGAGAATTTGCCGTGGCCCTAAACGTAAAAAATCAAGCTGTCATCATTTAACGTTAAGAATTGAATTCTTTAGAATCCCCATGTACCCTGAAACAGTGCGACATCTAGACGTTCTAAATTATAATTCCAGTGTCCTTCATCTTGAGCCTTCACGGGTGGACGAGTACTTGTCAGTGTACATACCTCTGTAGTTTATAGGTCATACAGGCCTTTTATCGTCATCTGTCCTATCCATTTACAACAAACAATGTTGTTACACGTCAATTGAGATACAATCTAGCTTATAACAATACAATGAATTCTTGTAACAGGTAGATCTTCTATCTAAATGTATCGGCGAAGTTATCAACACACTGTCTTCAACTAGATCATACAATTTGGTCGACATAGAGTAACAGATGAGAATTTACTTTAGACAGGGAAGAAATGAGAGAATAATAAAATATATCCTATATGTTAGAACAAAGAAGAACTATTTGTTTCTATAAAATTCATTATGAATAAAATACACACAATTTCAGTTAAGTTAAAAAGAAGTACCAATCAATAATCGAACCTCATAGTCCATTAAAATACGACAAATTACAAATACAAATGGCCTCAACTTGGAGAACAATTGCAAATCATAAAAGGGATGGGACCAGGTGTCTGGAAGGAATCAACTTCCCCTGTTAGGATGCCACACCCATCGCAAATGTTACATGGAAATCTCTCTCGAGTTCGCTGAAACGTAAATACATGTACTTATATAGTAACTGTAGAAGAGTCCAAAAGACACACATAGTGGATTCTGCATAAACTCGTGGATGCAGGTGACCAGAGGAAATGGGTACCCTCTAACAACTGGCCACAACTCTTGTTGATCCACAATAATTTTCATATAAAATGGGGGCTATACCATCTGGTAAAATCGTTATTGACAAATTCTTATTAGAAAATCTTATCAAAACTAGTATTCATTAAATGTACAAACCTACATGTAAACAGTTTATATAAAATATTTTCCTTTAAAGTCTGTGATAATTACCTACAATGTTTAATTTCGTGAGGAAGTCTGCATTTAAAGATCAGCTACTCGAGTTAAAGGTCATTGACTATCAAATACTATAGAAGTGATTTCCAAAATTAAAGGTTACAAGTAGTTAAACAACTTTAGTACTGTATTTTATTTGGTAAATGAACAATGTCATTTTCGGATTTTCCTTAACCGATTACCATAATATTTATTTGCGTAGTATGTTTTAAAAGTTGAACAGGATGCGTTGTATATATTTTCTGTTCATAAAGTTTTACAATAATTTTGTCTACTCCAGTACATGCCTATAAAATTCGTGGTTGTTCAACCGATCTCTTTCAGGACATGTGTAAGTCTAAGCCAGCATGTTTACTTCAATCACACATGTCAATAACTAGTATTATATATTCAGTTTTCTCCAAATATCACCTAAAGATACTCACTTTTATCACTGCAATCTTTGGGTGATTTTCTTGTATTATTTTACCTCTGGTTACGATGGCAATCTTTAGTTTTTTTACGTATTAGGAATCCTGATGTGTAGCTTAATAAGTGCATCAAGATATGTATAAAAATAAAACACACATCAGAAATGAATGTTACAGTGTGTGATATACTTACCATTACCACAATAATTTAGTACAGTATCATTCCTAACAAGCAAAAAGACGTGCCATACAATATTCCTTTCTAAGTTATATATATATATATATATATATATATATATATATATATATATAAATATATATATATATATATATATATAATATATATATATATATATATATATATATATATATATATATATATGTGTGTGTGTGTGTGTGTGTGTGTGTGTGTGTGTGAGTGAGAGAGAAAGAGAGAGAGAGTAGAGAGAGAGAGAGAGAGAGAGAGAGAGAGAGCGAGCTAAAAGACGCCAAAACCACTTGCAAATTCATGTGACAGCAAATGGTTTGTTTGACGATAAATTCTGTTTTCATAATAATACCTTTGTATTGGTTTATTTCAATCACAAATATAAAGAATTAATTTGTTATTTTAAGAACTTCATTGAAGTAATAACAACTTGAAAATGTCTAATTACTTCCTTAGTTGAAAAGCAGAATTGGTGTCATAGGAAACCGGAAGCCGAATGGCGTCTGCAATACATTTAAACATATTGATATGCAATGATTTAACCACGTTGATTAGGTGTGGTCAATCGATCCAATTTGAAAATTTGAGTTTTAGATGAATTGATTTCGTTGTATAGATTGTAGATATACTCATATAGAAACCTACGTTTTGTCATCAACTGCCCGTGGCGGGTTCCTTAGTCGATCAGCATTTAAAAAGAAACAAATCATAAGTTGACTCTAAAATAAACATGCTGTACTCTCTCTCTCTCTCTCTCTCTCTTTTTCTCTCTCTCTCTCTTTTTCTCTCTGTCTCTCTCTCTCTCTCTCTCTCTCTCTCTCTCTCTCTCTCTCTCTCTCTCTCTCTCTCTCTCTCTCTCTCTCTCTCTCTCTCTCTCTCTCTCTCTCTCTCTCTCTCTCTGCTCAGTCCGCATAAAATAACAAATTTGTGACCCATATCTATAATACAAGTAGTAAAGCGGCATTAGCTGTGTTTATAAAATAATATTTCGATTTTCTTACTTGTACTACTTATATTTGATATACAATAACAAATTAAAGATAAACGTAGATCACTCAGATGCAAGTAGTTTTTTTCAATCCTTGCAGGAGCTCTGGTGGAAAATATTTTTTAAGAGGGGGATCCTGGTTACCCACTCTTTTACCCCACCCTGGATCCCCTTTGGCCGAATTGGCTGAAATGAACAAACCTGGTAGAGGATGTTGATTACTTCCTTCCTATAAAATTTCATCAAACTCCATTCAGATGTTTTGCAAAAGAAGTCGAAAATGTGAAAAGTTATGGACAAAAGATGTTCAGAAAACCTCACTTGAATCTTCGGTTCAAGTGAGCTAAAATAGCTAATGCCTTTTAAGTGTATTTGCAATCTCTCTAAATATTATCATCTCTGATGCAATTTGTGATCTAAATTTAAACGCAAATATTCGGTTTCTCTTTCTCGGAATTTTCGGTAATATATGTAGTTTTACTTAGTTATACCTCAGAGAATATGTCTTAATTCAAATTTTATGTTTCTCGTCAAGACATAAATCTAACATACTATTTGTCTTGAAGTGTAATATTCACTTAAGCTACTGTTATCATTTGCATAATGTTATATACCTAGGCAAATCTAATGAGTTTACACATTGGATATCTACAGAAGACAACAACGGAAATGAAACCCCAAAGGTTATTATGCATGCATTGTCGATATTGTACCTTGGATATCTACAGAAGACAACAACGGAAATGAAACCCCAAAGGTTATTATGCACTGTCGATAACCTTCAAAGATCGATTTTAATATACTTTTCAGATAATGTGGTTTATTTTAAATTTGAAATAAAGACCAAGTAAGGAACATCAATGAATGTACTTAACAAGCCGATTGGCAGAGGAAAACTAAAGTAACCAAGTCCCAAGTTACTGTGACGTACTTCAATAACTGATATATATATATATATATATATATATATATATATATATATATATATATATATATATATATATATATATATATATATATTATATAAAGAGAGAGAGAGAGAGAGAGAGAGAGAGAGAGAGAGAGATATGTTGGCAATGGACAAATTTTGTAGGTATCTCATTTGTGTATTTACATATACTATAAGATGTAAAGTCCCTGTTAACACATGTATTAACTTGTAACGTATTCAGTAGCATACGAGAAAGGTTGGGTTGAAATGTGGACTCGTGTAGGTATGAATGTCAGGACAATTCAACAATTCATTTTAAATGCAAATAAGGATATCTTTATTGTTATCAGTTGCTTCGTAATGATGGAAACAGATTACACCAAATATACATGTTAATAAACACCCCACCGAAACAAAACAGAATGATTAAAGTTACAACAAGTCTTACTAACAACAACCTCCAGAATAACAAAATAAAATATGAAAATAAATAAACAAAACAATTTAACTAAAAGAGAAAAAACGGTTTAAAACAAAATACGAATAAAGATACGAAGTGATTAACTACACTTGATTTATGTGAGAAATACAATGAAATTATCATTATCTAAGAAAATTGAATATTTCTGAATAATTGCTTGGCAACAAAATTGTGAACTGATTAAATTCCTGCGAAGTGACATTCTTCAAAGATTTCATCGTTATCATAATTCCTTCAGGTTTTAGTTGACTTGTCACGGACAGTTTGTTTACAAACTAACATTCGAAAGTGTGGTATGACATAAGTTGAATGTCATGAACGGCTTATTAATAGATATAGGTATAACAATGTGATAAAATTCCGTTGAGTGTGTACACAGTATCTTCATTCTTAAACTGAAATAATAGTACCTAACAAAACCATTTGAACAATTGATGAGAAAGATTTCTGACAGCTGTGAGTTTAATAATATTTTACCGGTTTGAAGTAGGGCGAGACAGCTCGTGCTGTGACGTCATATAAACAAATCGTACTATATTTGGTCTTAGAATCTCTATTTACTCCGAGACTACGACTAATGCAAAATGCTTTAAATTCTGTATATAAGATAAAATACTAATTTATAAGTTTAATAGAATTTAAAAATTACCTACGTATTAATCTTCAGGATGTCCATGATACAATATATAAATCTGATGAATATTTAATGAACATGGAAAAATCGAGAAATCTAGTGATAGGATCATGGATGTTTAAGCATCCCATGTTGACTGGTCACACCCGCCATGAGTCCACAGTAAAGTTCAAATGAAATATGTGAGGAATAAATCCTCATTACAATCGGCGCAGACGACTCAACAGCCGCAATCATGAACATTTTTAAAGTATAGGCCTTTTATGTATGGTTATTAATATGGTATCATGTTTATACTTTCTATAACCCATACCATAACAAATAATACATTTTAGCTTTGTTTATTTAAATTGTGTTTTATGTCACATTCAATAATTTTTCAGCAAATATAATGGCGGAAATTTTTGGTGAAAGGGAGAACCTGGTTAAAATGTACTCGGAAAGGGACCATCAGCTTTTCAGAAGTAAACTGGCAAACATTCTCATAACACCAGCAAAGCACGAACCTTCCATGGCAAGAGGTGAGAAACTCCATGATTTAATGCGCTATGTTCCAAGCACTGAGCCACTGAGGGTCCTAAATTTTCTATTTTAAATGCTTGCTTCCACTGGAAAAAATGTTCATTGATTGTATTGTTTTAAAAATAGTGCATCCCGATTGAAGACGAACAGGGTTGAAAAATACATCGTCAAGACGGGTTTTAGGGACTCGAACCTACGCTACCTAGAAGACACTTCATACTTTAAAGTACAGTGTTTTCTCCACTATGCCACGGACTCACCCTTTAGTATATATGTAGTCATCGACATTTGCGTTTTCTTTCTGTTGGATTTGTATTAGTAAACTCAAGTCATTATTAGCACCCGTCTTTATAATAACACAAAGGTTAATGCGCCCATGAATATATTTTACGAAAGTTAAATGGTTGACCATGGGTTAGTTGGGTACGTAACATAACAACAAATAGTCGATTTCAATATATGCAAAGAATAACGTATATTTCATAGGAAAGGTAATAATACTAAAATAAACAGCGTGAGACACTTTTATGAACAGCCAGTTTTTTAAAACTGTGAGGAATTAACATATATACAGCTAATACTACATTTACACATAATATGCCAAGTACAAATAAACCTTTAATCCGCTTAAGACTGTAACACGTCGACATTCTCTCAAATGCTTCTCTTTTTAATAGACGTAAAGGAACAGCAGCCGCAGTAATAAAAGTAAACTCATCCAGTACAATTACATCATTTCCCCTCGTCTTGCCATCTCATCTTTTTACATATATTCATATGACTTTATGTGTAACATATCGTACATTATACATTGTGGTTACTTTAACGTATTTCCATATGTAAAAATAATACATTCCAATGCTGTAAATTATTAAGAAGGTTGAGAATTTCTTCTGTAAGGTTCTTCCAAAACGCAAAACTGCCAGGATAATGCAAGTACTTATTCTTATAGTTTTGTTGACCGGAGCTAATCTTTGTAAGGTAAAACAAATCTAAAAATTTTATCCAACAATTGACAATGGGCTGATATACACAGAAAGTTTGCAAAACGATTTTGTGTAACAAATGCTTGCAGTAATGGTGAACAAGAAAGAGCCAATAACATAATGTTGTTGATTGAATACATTAGCTTCCGGTATCCTCTAAAACGGACAAATATCCTTAATTCAATATTCGACATTGTCATTTACTGTAATATCCAGAAAATTTGATATAAAATCGGAAATTCTTGATCAATTAGTTTTACAATTATCAATAAACGAATAGTAATTAAATTTATAACTTTTTTTATTGCTGTCAATTTGTGATCATGTGTGTGTGCAGGTGTCAATGTTATCATACACAACCGATGTTTCAATAAAATATACCAGATGTGTGAATCGAGTTCTACTTTTAATCGGGGTTTTATGTTAATGCCGGGTACGTGACATGTAGTAGCATTGTGTTTAAGTGTCTTTTTTACGAATTTAACATGAAACGTTTAGTTATACAGAACACATATTTTCTATATCATTCATCCGGCTTTTTATCACATGAATGCGGTTGATAAACATACCGGTGCATGCATACTGAGAAGTCGATCACTCTGTGGCAAAATAAGCTGGAAAGAATAGATAATCTCTCTCTCTCAATCTCTCTCTCTCTCTCTCTCTCTCTCTCTCTCTATCTCTCTCTCTCTCTCTCTTAGTCACCCATTTTCATACAGTGTGTAGTAACGTTAACGTGTAATTACTGGACAGGAAGACGCACATTTAGGACTAAATCACACCATTAGTTGTTCATATTACTAAAAGTAACATACAGACTGTAATTATTCCAAATATAACTAAATCTAGCTAGAAATCAGTTCATTAGAACGATTGCAAAACTACATTGTACTGAAAAAAATCCTACCTTATCCCGACAAGGGGAAAGAAAGTCCACCATGTATACAGGGAAGTGAAAACAAGACATTTAAACGCAATTAAGTTCCATGATGCATGTCTTTGCCATTACGACAAGTGCTTGACAAATGCAACTTGATGTATTTCGCGTTTGTTTTACATTTTGTAGCATATTTTCGTAACAGTCGACAAAATTTCTTTCACTCAGAAGCCCGGAGAATGAGCCTTGATGCGGAAATTTAAATTAATTACACCTGTCGTACTTCATATTACTAAATTAATTAGCGTTTAACCTTACTTACCTGGTCTATTTAGTATTCCATTGTTGTTACATGTGGTTTACAAATCTTAATTTAAAACAAATTTCCAGTGACTTTCGGTGTTTCGGTGATGTGCCAGTTCTGAAAATCCACTGAAGAGTCTTGTATAAACTTTAAAACTTTGAAAACCTTCAAATCACCACATGTAATTAATAATCCATCAATTTAGTCCCAGTATCGACGGAAAAAGCACACTTTTACCTCCACTGTTAAGAACCTCAAATAAATACCCATATACTTGTATGTCCTGTAACTGACATGGCACGTAAATACTAAAAATAAACGATTGTATATGGTACAAAAAAACGTGAACTTGAACACACCCTTACTACAGTTTCACGGTGCGCCGAATACAGGTAGAGGCTCCAAGGTATTTAAAAGTGTGGATTTTGACATTCTTCGTTAAACACATTGTATATGAATACACTGGGCATAAAAGGGTTATTACTTAGATTTAACACAGCGCGATTGGTATAGGTAGCAGTACGTGTGACTCAGGTTTATAGCTTGATCAGTAGATGCCGATCTTTTAGCCCTATTAGTTCTAGTATATTTCTCGAGCAATTTTCATCATATAAAACAAGTTTTCTGTCTTATCATACGTGCCAAAAGCTATATAAAAAGTTGGCTATTATTAACAATAACAGAAATATTATTTCCTCTCGTTGTTTGCGGTTTTACGTTTTATTTCATATACAAACAGCTACTTCAGACTTTGTTTTGGTTTAAAATCTTACTCAAGTGGTTCCCAGCTTCTCGTACGTCGTTGGTACTGGTCCAATTGAACTAATTAAAACATATAGGTAATGAAAACAATCTCCACCCACGAAATAGAAATGTAAAAATAAAAAAGAAACACAACATGCTCACTGTGATACAAAATGTATCACCATTCAATTTACAGTTTACCTGTGGAAGGCCGGTGGTTTCTTCCCAGGTACATTGTAACCAGGTTCTCTGCTCCAGCATTAGAAGATGGCCGCCACCATATAACTGAAAAATTGTTGAGTGTGGCGTAAAACACAATTTAAATTAAATTCGGTTCAATATGTGGATACCAAATACACTAACAAGTATAAATGTTATTAGTTTTCCAGTTTCCACCTAACATTAAAATTTTATCAAATTTTAATGTTAGGTACTCAAAATATCTGTGTGGTTTTTATCTTTATGAATGAGTCTGAGTGTCATTCTCAAATCTATAATTGGAACCTATTATACATCATCATGTCATACGAACCTCCTGTACCATTTATATCTACTTCAGTGAATTGAGTAAATCGAAAGTAAATTGTTATTGTCATTTCACACTGTCAAAGACAGAACTAGATTTACATGCACATAACAAGTGTGTGTGTGTGTGTGAGAGAGAGAGAGAGAGAGAGAGAGAGAGAGAGAGAGAGAGAGAGAGAGAGAGAGAGAGAGAGAGAGAGTCTCTTTCATCATTACTACTATACCTAATATTTCAAGCTTATTACAAGGAATACCTCTTTCTAAAACTTTCCGAATCAGAATTATAATACATGTATATACGGAGTTTCTACTTCCATTTTTACTCTTTTACAATACATTTTATATTTGGAGTGACCCGGTGTTCAAATATTGACATATATTTCGCACCGCGTCTTTAGTAATACATGTAAACATACAGTAAATATATAAGTGTGTTCTAATGTCAACAAAACATAGCAAATGTTTTCATATAATATTACAGCAAAGTAAATACAATATCATACACGATATTTAAATGTGCTCTGACACAATTTTTCATGAAATTCATTCTTAATTTTTCTATTATAAGTGTTTTATTATCTGAAAAAAATGTTCATGGAATGCATTGTTCTAAAAATAGCAAAACCATCATAAAGACAAGTAGAATTGAAAAATATATGTCAAGATTCCTTTTAAAAACTAAATAAAACCCGGGCAGAAAATGTCAGATCTATATTACCATAGTATAAATGGCAAAAAGTTTATGCCTGGTGAGGTACGATAATGATTATATTCTATAATAGGTTTGCATGTACCATGTACAGATATAAAGGTTTTCAGGGACCAACTATCAAAGGGTGAATAAATCTTTCACGCTGTTATTTTGGATAACTTGTCAAAACAATAATTTCCGAGTTAATCTCGATGACGTTTAAACATAAAATATATTTGCTGTAATTGTATGATGATTCATGTGCCATATTTTATCAATATTCATATCAAACACTTACCTGCCCCAAGGAATTAACGAAAGAATATTTATTTGTGCACAAAACTACATCATACATACAAAATGATTCATTTAAGTATTTGTACCGATTCCGATGCATTTTTCTCTTTTTCATATATGCCATGTTCACCTCTTGCCTTCTTCACTGTTCATGTTTTTTTTCTCTTTGTTTGTTTGTTCTTTCTTTTTCTGATAAACTAGTTTTATTATAATATTTATAAAAATACGTATAATGTACATGTTATATTTAGCCATACCCATTTTGTAAAGACCGATCAACATTTTGGCAAGGTGTAATTTCTTAATTTCAAATCCCCACTCATTTGCATTTATATATTATTATGATATGTTGCACTTTTTGAAATAAAATACAGTTTAAACCAATAGCAAAGGCCTTCATCTAAGGAAACCCTCATTTTTACGATACTTCTATGACCGCTCGTATTATATCCGTCCTTGGGGTGTGTGGTTACTTGTAAGATGTACATATAATAAACTCCAACTCACTTGGCTACATTTTCTAAATTTATTATACACAAAGGTGTATATATATATATATATATATATATATATATATATATATATATATATATATATATATATATATATATATATATATATATATATATATATATATATATATATATATATATATACAGCAACTGTACAAATGTAGTATTGTAACTCTGTCCGACTATCAACTCTTAACTCCAAACTTTCAATTCACAACTCTAATTGTTAACTGACTCTTTTTATATCTGAACTGACCTCTTAACTCTAAAGACAAAGTTAATGATAATTAATGTATTTATATCTGCAAGTGTTAAAAATTGTTCTTCTGATAATTTTGCCACATAAAGTTAATTCATAGCTTTCTAAAAGTCTTAATGTGAAAGCTAATTAATAGATCATGTTCGAGTTCTTATATAATCCGGTTTTGGATCCGGGTTTTTCTTGCGCCGCTTCAATTTTGTTATGCTTAGCGATTTCCCGTATGTGTCTTTGCGTCGATCAAGAAATAAAATGCTTGATTTTATACTATACATCAAAATGTCACAATATTTCATTTCTGGTGTAGAGTTCAGACGTTAACCTCAATATGTTTTTGACATAAATGGACTAGTGGCAATAATCTAGCCTTCATATATAACTGCGTTTTATTTCTTGATCGACGGAAAGACACATACCGGAAATCCCTAAGCATAACAAAGCTGAATCGGCGCATGAAAAATCCGGATCCAAAAACGGACTACGTAAGAACTCGAAAATGATCTATTGTAACAGTTGTAACATCTGTAGTTGTAGTGAACAGAAGTGTTTGTCTTGTAAATACACAACAATAAACTAAGATTATTTTTTCCAAGTTGACGAGTTTTAAATTACTAAACAAATATAGCCGAAAGACATACCAACGTACTTGAATAATTAAAGTCTATGAAATAAGTAACAAATGATGATCAAAATTATTTTCTCAAATTTCATAAATATGTAACTAATGTATTTTGTAAGGCGTTACTTCGACTAAATTAACTTTTTCCGGACTTAACTGAGATATCGATGGAAATATAAGATTTTAACATACTTATTTATACAATGGTCATTGATATACTGGGAGAGATAACTCTTGCAGTACAGCAAACTTGATGAAAATTGGTATTAAGATGATAGACTTTTATGAAAAAATACTAATAATGAGTATTTTGGAATTACAAATTCAATGCTAGATCCAAAGGAAGCATCAGTTGCCATAGCAATCAATAATAATAAAAGTTTGTGATTTATCAACATTTTGATATTGTGTGATTTTGATGAAAATAGTATTTAGGGGTATTTTCGTATTACAAATCCAATGGCGAATGTAACGGAAGTATCAATTGCCATGGTAACAAAATAAATGCCACTGACTGGTAAAGATTAGAATATTTCCAGATTTCGCTAAAGAGTATAATTTGGTATTTCGAATTCAATGATAGATGCTATTGAAGTGTCAGTTGTTATGATAACAAAATAAAGGCCTTCGATTGGTAAAAAATGAGACATTTTAGATTATGCTTTAAATATTATAAACATGCTACCAAAGTTATAATGCTCAAGACGATATCGTTTCTGTCAATTTGACGTCATCAGTCGAACTCCAATTTAAAATTTATGTGTATTTCCCAAAGAGAAAGTGGTATCATACAAGGCCAAATAATATATCTAAAAGTATAGCCGAAATCCGTCTAAGAGTAACCACTGTAAAAAATGACTATCTTAGCTTTAGAAAACATTTTTGAATTTAAATGGTGTTAACAGTGCGAAATATTACTTTAGTATAAGATGAACAGCTGGTACCGAAATACCAGGTACTAGGTTTATGTAAACCCTCGGGGACTCAAACGGTCCACCAGCAGTGGCAACGACCTAGTGGTTATAAATATTATAAACATGCTACCAAAGTTATAATGCTCAAGACGATATCGTTTCTGTGAATTTGACGTCATCAGTCGAGCTCCAATTTAAAATTTATGTGTATTTCCCAAAGAGAAAAGGTATCATACAAGGCCAAATAATATATCTAAAAGTATAGCCGAAATCCGTCTAAGAGTAACCACTGTAAAAAATGACTATCTTAGCTTTAGAAAACATTTTTGAATTTAAATGATGTTAACAGTGCCAAATATTACTTTAGTATAAGATGAACAGCTGGTACCGAAATACCAGGTACTAGGTTTATGTATACCCTCGGGGACTCAAACGGTCCACCAGCAGTGGCAACGACCTAGTGGTTATAAATATTATAAACATGCTACCAAAGTTATAATGCTCAAGACGATATCGTTTCTGTGAATTTGACGTCATCAGTCGAGCTCCAATTTAAAATTTATGTGTATTTCCCAAAGAGAAAGTGGTATCATACAAGGCCAAATAATATCTCTAAATGATATCGATAAGTTTTCGGTGTTAAAACTTAAATAGTAGATGTTACAGAAACATCAGTTGATATTATAACTTAGGAAAGCATGTAATTGGTAAAAAATTTGTAGAAGAAACTGAAATGTTTGACCAATATTCAAAATAACAATTTTCATAAAAACTTTCGACTGTTTGTACAGGCATACGCATTTGAAAGTTGTTGAGACCGACATGAATGATATTCTGTAAACATCTGTAGGTAATAGATAACAAAATTCTGTATTTAGGACAACTAAAATAAAAATGCTAATTTCAATAAAACTCTCAACCTGTTGTATAGACATGTGCGTTTGAAAGTTGTTGGATCTGACAGGAAAAATTGTCAAAATTTCAAGGTCATTGGTTTAATAGTCTAAGGTAATCTGTACTGGAAACTGAATAACTGGGATAATTGAAAATGATGAAAATAGGGTGGGGTATGTCTAAAGTATTGGAAATACAAAGAAATCAAACTTGGCATATTGTCAAAATACCTCAAATGGCCATTTTCCAGTTATATTTTGTGAGTAATGTTTCGAGAATAGCAGGGTTGTGGTATAATATGTCAGTCATATTTATCAAATTACTGTACCGTTTATAAACATTCTAATACAGGTCATTTATACAATGTCTTCTGTAATATTGAAAGAATCATTATTATAATTTTTTTCAAACAATATTTTTATTGGCTAGATCTAATACAATAAGGCGTATAGTGGTGGATGTGTCTACTTTGCACCCCCATATTTGTACTGGATGTGCTCTAATATTTTATTTCTATTTTGCAATATGGCTATATCAGAATATTAAAAAAATCACTTGTGACGTTTTTCTAGATTTTGAATATTTTGACTAGGGGGTGAAAGTTTTGTTCCACTCATATGATAAATTTTGTGACTTCTCACTCATTCAATATTTCGAATCCAACCATTAGTTACTTGAAAATGTAAAATCATATACGATAATGACATTTATTTTGAAACCGGTTATTACACAATACACATGATCTATATTTGTCTTTTCGTAATTCTTTTACCATCTTCACAGTTTATATAGGAAAAATGATGACACCAATGTTAAAGCTTTGCAGAATGTGTTGTACTTTTACTATAAGTAAAATGAAGTACCAATGGATATACGAAACTCCAAGGCATTTAAAATACGGCATAATGGATATAAGAACGATCTCAACATGAAAAAAAATTGCGAATCCCAAACGGGATGGGACCAGGTGTCCGGGAGGAGTCAATCTCTCCTTGTAAATGGTTATCATATACAATATATTAAATTGGTTTAAACATTCTATTGTTGCGTAATATTATTTTCACGAACTTGGCCTTTTTACCGAATTCGAGAGGTTTCCAAGTATTATTGGCGACGGGTGTGACATACTACCGGACACATGATCCCATCCCGTTGTTCGATTTGCAATCGTTCTTCATGTCGATAAAATTTGTATATATATTTTTTCGTATTCTAATGGACTTGGAGTTTCGGTTATCCATTGGTATTTTTTCGTTTTTACTTTTAACAACTTCCCTATATCTACTGGAAAAATAATGAAACCGGGTTCAAAATTTACAGAATTTGTTTTACTTTTACCATACAATTTATTTCAATGATTTCATATTCAATACATTCTATAGCAAAGAAATATTAGTGAATATTCTTCATATATTCAATTTCGTGAAACCATTATTTCTATTTGTCATTTATTTAGTTGCTGTATCATTTGACCTTTGTAGTGTGGCATATATGCACAGTTCATATCTTATCGATAGGTTTCCATGTAACATTTGTGATGGGTATGGCATGACAAGGGATACTGAGTCTTTCTGGTCACCTGTTTCGTAGTTTTTCTCCATTTTGAAACAATTTGTTGTTTTCTAACAGACTTGGAGTTTCGATTATCGATTGTTATTCGTTCATTTTTGTTTGTTTGTTTATTGTTGTTTAAAGTCCCACTCAAGAATCTTTCACTCATATGAAGACGTCACCAAATTCCGGTGAAGGGCTTTAAATTTTTGGCCTTTGCATGGCACTTAAGGCCATTGAGTAGTGAGGGTTCTCGACACCTACTGTTAAACGGAACCTCGGATTTTACTGTCTCGTCCAAAGGACAGGAAATCAACCTGCCGCCGGCTGGACTCGAACTCACGACCACACCATCAAGAGTCGAGCGCGCTACCGACTAGCCAGGCCGGCTCTCCTTCATTTTTACTTTACTTAGATAAACCTATTCTTCCTGATTTCATCTCAGCCGGGGGGAAAGGGGCAACGTGGTCAAGTGATTAGAGCATCGCGCTTTAAATCATGAAGTCTGTCACTTCCTGTCAGCTCAGGTACGAGTCCCACTGTAGCCAAAGCTGATTTTGTGACAAAGTCTACTTGCGGAACATTGTAACCGGGTTTTCTCCTCCATCATTAATAACTTGCCGCCACTATATAACTGAAAAATGTTGTGTGTGGCGTAAAACACCATTCAAAATTCAAATTCAATATAAAATACTATCGTGTCTTGACATATATTATACCCTTCATGTCATTCCAGACTAAATAGCAAACATTCAAGCTGTAATATCAAGCTTATCATAAATTATAATCTAACAGTAACGTTTTCATTTGAAATTGATATTACAGAAGTTTAAACGAACATATCAATAATACCAGTATTTGCCAATCCCAAAATTAGACACCGACACGATTGTTTACACACTACATAAATATTATAAACATAATACCATAGCCATAATGCTCAAGACGATCGTTTCTGTCAGTTAGACCTCATCAATTGAGCTCCAATTTAAGTTATCTTAGCTTTTGAGGAATTTAGAATTTAAATGGTGTTATCCGTGAGAAATATTACTTTAGTAAAAGATTATCAGCTGGTACCAAAACACCAGTTACAAAGTTTATGTATACCATCTTGGACTCAAACGGTCCACCAGCAGTGGCAAAGGCCTAGTGGTTATAGAAATTTTAAACATAATACCAAAGTCATAATGCTCAAGACGATCGTTTCTGTCAATTAAACTTCATCAGTTGAGCTCCAATTTAAGTTAAATGTATATTTTCTAAAGAAAGTGGTATCATACAAGGCTAAATAATAAATTTAAATGTATAGCCAAATCCATCTAAGAGTAACCACTGTAAAAGTTGACTATATTAGCTTTTGAGGAATTTAGAATTTAAATGGTGTTATCCGTGAGAAATATTACTTTAGTAAAATATCATCAGCTGGTACCAAAACACCAGTTACAAAATTTATGTATACCTTCTTGGACTCAAACGGTCCACCAGCATAAGATTATCAGTTGGTACCAAAATACCAGGTACTCTGTCCGGGACCCAAACGTTCCAAACAAAGTTTACACACATGGTTCTACAGTAATGTCTTTATGGCATGGGCATGCATGAGTTAGACCTATTTTTCCACTTAAAACTAAAACTATAAACTCCAGTTAAACCGAGATTTCTAAATAACGCACATTGACCGGAGAAAATCTAGGTTAAACTGAGAAAAAACTAGGTTTAACTGCGCTAAAATCACAAAATAAGTTACACCAATTTTTCCCGAGAAAAATTTAGTTTAACTGAGAAAAATTAAGTTAAACTAATTAATGTAATTTTGGCGTGCAATATGTCTTTGCTCTATTTTCTTTATTTGTAATATAAGAGCACGATTCTTTACATATGATCAGTTTCCTACACTGTTGCATAATTGTTTTTTTTTTATCATTTCTATAGAATAAAATTGGATTCTTGATTAGATATCCACATACGGTTCCTTGCCATTGATAAATAATTTGAAAAGAAATTCTTGAAACATAAAACTGGCAAAGGAAAATGAAAAATTATATGAAGATAAGATGAATATTTAGAAACATGTGATTTACAGAAAACATTGAAGAACAAATGCATTCCAAAACTTACAACCTGCAAATGAAGAGTTAAAGGTTTACAAGAAATTTCAAAATCTGAAATTATTGAAATTTTGAAATCATGTAAAAAAAAATTAAAATCTCCAGGCAATTTCAGCAGAATTTTAAAAATTCTTATGGGTTAAACTGAACGTTTTTGACATAGGTCTCTTGTACATAATTATAAAAAGGGGGGTTTGTCTTTTTCACAAAAAATGAGAATGATTCCAATCCTTACTAAAGGCAATAAGCCATGTGAATTTCTTAAATATTGGAGACCGAAATTCTTACTTAGTGTAAGATAAAAATGTCAGGGGTAATAGCAAATAGAAATAGAATTAAGACATCTTTGGACAAACTAATTCATGAAAATCAAAGGTGATACCTATCCGGGGATATGTACGCTTACTTTATAATATCACGCATAAATATGAAAAACACAACCTTCCTGGATTTTTACTTTTAATAGATTTTGAGAAAGCTTTCGATTCTGTATCACTGAAATTTATTCAGAATGTTCTTAAATATTTCAAATTTGGAAAAACATACTACAGGATGGGTAGATATTTTATCAATGATTTGCAATTCATATTGTTATATTACGGGGTGGATCTAAAATGTCTCTTAGGCCCTCATTGTCTTTGATAAAACAGATTAAGGTCTGAAACCAAATGATCAGAAAACATGTGTTAATCTAGGATCATTGAAAAATATTCAAATGCACTGTGGGGATTTCGTATTGAAATGGTCACAATAACCTTTCTTGTTTCTTGGAATTATTTTTGCTGTGAAACTTCCAGATATGATTGAATTAAATTTTAACAGAGTTGCAGAAATTAGACAAAATTTAACGCATGGTCAAAACGACTACCCCTACTCATTTGGGGAAAATAAGATATAAAATCAATAACTTTAACAAAAATAACGCGTGTCGATAAGTATACCTGGTGCATCTGATATACAAATAAGAGAAATAAAAACAAATTAATTTGGAATTATAAAAATGATTAAATTTCTAGGAAATATTTTTTCAGGATGACGGTTTACTTATGGTTTATCCAAGATGATAAAAACTGAAAATGTTATGGATTAGAAGACTTTCGCAAAAACCAAAATGAGGTATATTGGGGTTAATTTTTAATGGATACTCCCCATTTCTTACATTTTAGAAATTATTCAGTACCTAGAGATATTTTTCCAAGACTTCAAACAGACACAGGACACAAACAGAAACAATTTTTTATATGAATTCAGAAAGATAATTGGTGGATATAATAATAAATTATTTTACATGTATAGTTAATTGAAGAATAGTCCATTATATTATAGACAATGGTTTGCAAAAGAAGTAAGGCATTTTACAACTAACCTGATGAAAATGGTATCATTTTAAATCATACACTTTTTCGTTGCAGGTTTCAGTTTCACCCAACTTTTACTGAAATTATGGTTAATGGGACATTAGCTGTGATTTTTTTAATTATTTCTACTTTTACTACTTGTACAATAATAAATATTATAAACATAATACCGAAGTTATAATGCTCAAAATCCGTCTAACAGTAACCACTGTAAAAAGACTATCTTAGTTTAAGAAGAATTTAGAATTTTAAATGGTGCTATCAGTACCAAATATTACTTAGTATAGGATTATCAACTGATACCGAAATACCAGGTACTAGGTTTATGTATACCCCCTCGGGGACTCAAACGGTCAACCAGCAGTGGCAACGACCTAGTGGTTATAAATAGTATAAACATAATACCAAAGGTATAATGCTGAAGACAATCGTTTCTGTCAATTATACTTCATCAGCTGAGCTCCAACTTTCAATAAATTTTCTAAAAAGAAATTGGTATCAGACAAGGCCAAACAATATATCAAAACGTATAGCCAAAATCGGTCTAAGGGTAACCATTGTAAAATATGAATAGATAAGAGCTACACAAACTAACACAGGCATAAAGATTTTAAATTCCTGTATATTTTGTGAAAATAAGGTCAGGTCCAGTGAGGTATTCGTATAAAAATAGTAAAGTAGAGTTTATCACTTACAATTGAAAAAGTACCAAACCGAAGTTTCTCATGGAATTTCCACAAAATATATAGGACTTTAAGAATTTGTATGTCTGTGTATATCTCTTTTTAAAGGAAAACAAAATTTAACAAAAAAAAAAACCCCACAGCTAATGCCCCTGTAAGTCCTTCAAATTCAAAAGAAATAAGAGGATTTTGACATAGAGTACTTTGAAAAATATCAGCCATACAGACCAAAAAAATATCTTAAAAAGAATGAATGGTACACCTCATACATACGATACGTTTATAAATGAAAAATATCGCAGACGAAAAGTGCAGGAAAATGGGAGTATGAATTCTGTTTTAACTGTGGTAGATACTGGTAAAGGAAACATTAAGAAATGACGTGTGACTGGTGAACAGGGTATACTTACCCCTCCATGGCACATGATCCCACGTATTTTTCCAATGATCACCTAATTTATATATTATCTTCTGACGCTCCTGACGATTAATATTTTGGTATTTGTGGTATCAAATGACTGAATGGAACGAAAGACACACCAATACCATTTGATAGAGTTAAAATCAATTTGTATTGGTATAATGACTTGTTTTTATCAATTGCAGTGTTAAGTTACCTGTTCAAATGTAGGAGTTGTGTCCCCTATACTGTAAATGTAATTGAATTTGACAGTGACTAACGGTGGTTGTGACGTATCGACAGGAGAAGCTTACTCCTCCACGGCACCATGGCTCAACCTCTGGATGTTCCAGAAGTTCGTGTTCGCCAAATATTCACTAATGTGGTACACTGTCTCTTGCATCCCCTCATGGTTAATAATTGGTAGTTTAAACTGATACGGAGAGATTCATAAAATACCGAATACGATGCCAGAAATGGTGAATATTTGATTATTTGCCATGGATACTATTTCCTCTTGAAATTATACTACGATTATTATTCAATTTGGTGGCAAAAATGAGTGATCTATCTTGCGTTTAAAGAAAGTGAGATAACTCTCAAAATGTTCATCTTTGCTCCGTATGTGTAATATCTAAAACCCTTCATTATATATCATTTCACTGTATAGTTAAAGATAGTATTTATTTTCTCCATCAAAATATTTTACTAGACATTAAATATTCATAATTCAATGTAACTTTATTAAATTCATAAGGTGATAGGATTTTGATTATATAGAAACTCCAATATAAGGTTAGAATATTTAATTAATTGCACTAAATGTAAATCTAGATTAAGAAAATAAGCTTGTGTCCTGCAAAAAGGGACGTGAAATTCCAAAATAGATAAAATGACATGGATACACTTATTGGCATTTCAAACTTGTGGTAAAATGATTAGGAAGGAAGAACACCAGTGGTTTGCGTGATACGCCCACTGTGAAATTAATACTGTTGCTGAAGGAATTTTCAGTCACTAATTATATTACAGTATCAAATAATTTGATGACGTAATGCAAATTGTTCAATGATGAGCAATTTCACTGTTTAAAAACTGGAAATATCTAGGGTTTGCCGAAACAAAAATAAAAATTGAAATTTCATTTTCTCATTCAAAAATAGTCATTGTGGTTACTCTTAGACGGATTTGGCTATGCATTTAGATTTATTATTTTGCCTTGTATGATACCACTTTCCCTTTAGAAAGTCTATTTTAAACTGGATCTCAACTGATGGAGTCTAATTAAGAGAAATGATCGACATGGGCATTATAACTTTAGTATTATGTTTATAATATTGACACGCTGTGGCGTCAATTTTTATCTCTATATATTTTTAGGGGGTAATTCCTTTATGTAAATAAACAATGTCATATTAACTTAAAACAATGTACAAAACATATATCAGTCGGCATTTTCATTGATGTTCATATATAAGTGTATATCATAGCCGCAGTGCATTATCATATATATAAATCTCAGATACCAAAGTATAAAACATAAGGATGTTCAGGATACATATACACATCTAGTGAACATTGGACAAACACGGACCTCTGGAAATTCGGAGGTGGTATCAGGTGCCACGGAGAAGTAGATATCCCCTGTTGACCAATCACATCCATCGTGAGTCCACAGACAAATTCAAATTAAATAAGTGATGAATAAATCCTCGTCACAATCGGTACAGAATAAAATTAATTGAACAATTTGATCGAATACGAATTACTGTAGAAAATCACCTTCAAGTTGCTTTATCAAGAATTTCCTAAAATCCTATTCCTGATTTTTGTCTGTTATAAGATTTTTCTAGTTACTGCAAACTAGAAACCTGCATCTCCGATTTTGTTATCAAATATTTATGATACGTACTAATTACCATACAGTGATGCTAAGACTGCGGAAGCCATTAGGAAATGAATGAACGGGCACCTGCATACCCATGATGGTATTTTATGTTTTTTTATTTATTTTATCAAGATCTAAATAAAATGTATATAACTGTTTACCATTTGCTTCACGAGCCAAAATATTACCAAACAAATGATCGACATGATCCAAATGATTATCTGTTCAAGTCATTATGCATGGCAGAATGTAATGTTTATACAGAAGATTATTAGGGGTACATATATGCAGTGGAACCCGGATATATTAAAATCGAAGGGGTATGACATTTTCTTTTAAATAAACAGGGTTTTAAAAACCCGGGCTATAATGGTAAAACAAAATTTTGACAGGGGATTCAAAATCATTTCAAATTAAGTGGGGTTTCAATATAACAGAGTTCAATATTAGTTGGTCCCACTGTACCTGGAATTTTACTTTTAAGTGTTTATAGATTAGCAATCATGTACTAAGCACTTAGTCTATTATATTTATTGGTAAACTACTGTAGAATTAGAAATTCTCGTCATAGTTTTTATTCATCTAAAAACTTAAATAACACCTAGTAATAGTAATACATATGTATGTTCATTTACAAAAAGGTTTATTATTTCAACGAAATTTAATTTCAACAAATTTGTTTTACCTTTAAAACAATGATATCTTAACCCAACGAAACAATTTGGTTCTGTAGTATTTTATATATCTTTCACCAAAGATTTTATCCTTTTTACCCTTAAGCATTACAATGGTTTGTTTCGTTTTATTGCTTTAGATCAGTGGTATGTAATGATTAGAAGGTCATTTTGTAAAAAAGTAACTATTTGAATTTACTGTCAACTGAGGCTAAGTGAAATTAAGGCTAATGTCCAGATATGAAATATTTTTAATAATATAGGAAATAATAATAATATAAGTATATAATAATAATAATAATAATAATAATAATAAAAGTGTCTTTGCCACAAAAGTTTCATTTGTCTTTAGATATAACTTTTATCATATTTACATAACTGACAGAATGCTATGGAGTAAAATGGAATAGAATGTCAGTTATGACGTGTGGGGATTCTTTGCATCACATAGAAATGAATATAAAAATCTCAGATACCAAATCAATCAATAGGATGTCCAGGACATAGATACAAATCCGGTAAAAATGGACAAACACGGACCTCTGGAAACCAAGAGGTGGGATCAGGTGCCATGGAGGAGTAAGCATCCCCTGTCGACCGGTCACACCCGCCGTGCAGAACGTGAATGAAATGTTCAAACATGTCATTAGGAATGTTTTATTTTATTTTCTTGTACTTAAATTACTCAGATACATAAGTATAAATCTTCAGAATACACATACAGATCTGTGGACAAACACAAACCGCCGTGAGTCCGCAGTCAAATTAAAATGGAACACGTGAGGAACAAATCCTGGTCATAATTGGTACAGACGTCTCAACAACCGCCATCGAACAGGTAACTTAGTATTTCACTTAGTCGCAAACAAGACTATTATACCGACCGTAAAATTTGCAGAACGTTGACAAGTGAGGAACAAACCGAAGTCACAATCGGTACAGACGACTCAACAACCACTATTGAACAGGTAGCTCATATTGTATTTCTGTTGTACAGTCAAACTTCAATACACAGGCTACCATTTTGATCAGAAAAAATATCCCGCGATTAGATAAAAACTTTGATTAAATAGGCTAAAAGGATATATTGTCGTAGAAAAAAAATTAACATTATCATTTATATATTGCTTAGAATTAATAAAATACAATGACGATTGATATTTCTGTCATCCATCCAAGAATACAAATGTTTACTTGCCCATTGTTTAAATTCGATTTCTTTCCACAAACACGACATTAAAACAATTTTTTTTAACCCGGGATTTTCAATATTAACTAGTTTCCGAGAATGTACAAACATGAATCAATTATATACATTTTGTAACTCACTATCAAATTCGTAATTTTACAATCATTCCTTTACATATTTCGTAATTCAATGTCTTGAACAGAACTGTTTATCATTAAAATGTCTGGATCAAACGGTTGCAAAAAGCTGATATCCTTCTTGATTTATCAAGAGTTCCATAAGGCAAATGGAAACGGAGAGAGAAACTCACTATAAATTCGTAAACAGCACAAATTTCGTAATTCATTTGAACCATTATCATTTGTAGAAAAGGAGAAAACTTTATAAATTCGGGAACGGAGAACACACTACACACATGGATCTCCGAAGGATCTAGAGATGGGATTTGTTGTCATGAATGAATAAGCACCCCTTGTCGATTAGTCATACTCGCTGCGAGTCCAAAACCCAGTTCAAATGAAATAAGTGATAAATAAATCCTCGTCAGAATCAATATAGGCGATTCAACCACTACAATTCAACAGGTAACTCAACATTTCATTTAGTGAAACATGATTCGAAACAAGGTTATTATACAGACCATGAAACTTGCAAAATGTTGACATTAAATATTATAAACATACTACCAAAGTTATAATGCTCAAAACGATCGGTTATTTAATCAGACTTCATCAGTTGAGCACCAATCTAAAATAGATGTTTATTTTTTAAAGAGGATATGGTATCATACAAGGCCAAATAATAAACTAAATGTGATTCCTGATAACAAGTGCATCATCATCATCATCATCATCATCATCATCATTTTCATGTGACAGTCAAGTCATTTATCTATACTCGTATTATATACACTAATTATTTTCAGATAAATTACCGTTATTCCCAGTCGGTTGGTTTGTACTTCACTATCTGTAAGAAATGTTGTAATATGAGGCATTTCAGAAAAGGAACAGGCTTGTGCTTACCGTGCATCTCTATTATCACGGCATTCTTGATGACGTTCATGTCTGAAAGGGTTCACTTGATCTCTTATCCCTTTCACTCCCGAGTATCTGAGTGGTATGCTCTTTTCTTTTGTTTAAGACCAGTTTATAATGGTCTGTAGGGTTGAAAGGGTTAAATAATATGACATTTAAAGGGGCATTAGCTGTGTTTTTTCAAACCTTTTTCGAAAAGATATCGTCTTGAGCACTATAACTTTGGTATTATGTTTATAATATTTATAACCACTAGGTCGTTGCCACTGCTGGTGGACCGTTTGAGTCCCCGAGGGTATACATAAACCTAGTACCTAGTATTTCGGTACCAGCTGTTCATCTTATACTGAAGTAATATTTGGCACTGTTAACACCATTTAAATTCGAAAATTTTCCTAAAGCTAAGATAGTCACTTTTTTTTTACAGTGGTTACTCTTAGACGGATTTCGGCTATACTTTTAGATATATTATTTGGCCTTGTATGATACCACTTTATCTTTAGAAAAAAACACATACTTTTCAAATTGGAGCTCAACTGATGAAGTCTAATTGACAGAAACGATATCGTCTTGAGCACTATAACTTTGATATTATGTTTATAATATTGATATACAATAACAAAAAAAGAAATGTCTTTAATGCCTATGTATCTTGTGAAAATTGCTAGAGAAACCCAGGTTTGGCACTTTTTCAATTGCTATTGATTAATTCATTGCTTCAAAGACCGCCTACGGTTAAAACTGTGGTATATGTGGCTTTAATATATATGATATTAACCACACTCAAGCGGTATGCTATTTTACATATTTAAATTCGAGCTCAACTGATTAAATCTTATGGACAGAAGCTTTTATCTTGAACATTAGACCTTTTCATTTTTTTGCAGATCTATAACTTTTGTGTTATGTATATGACAATTTCATATTGACACCGACTACAATAAGCTGACATCTATACTCGATACTCAGTGAATAAAATCAAAGGCTACATCAGATGTTAAGAATCATGTTTACGATACAAATAATTAATACCTCATTAAAAAACAATGGAGTGTTATCAATTGTCTTTTTTCATATCAAACCGCCTACACTTATTATTTTGCAGATTTATGCGGAAATATATACCGATGTAAAAATAGTTATAGTACCAGCATAGATATACTTATCACATTAACCTTTATATTATATACAAAATACCAAAGATATAGTTTTGTAAAAGCTATTGACCAAACCAATTACTCAAGACGATCTTTGCTGTCAATTAGACTTCATAAGTTGAGCTCGAATCAAAAACGAATGTAGAGTTACGAAAGAAAAAATTGGAATCATACTAGGTAAAAGAATAACCCTAATGTATTCCTAGATCCGCATAAGTGTAATCTATGTCAAAATTACTATCTTTGTTCTTGAAGAGTTTAGAAGTTAATCTGTGCAACGCATTCGAAATATTTCCTTAGTATAAAATAACCAGCTGGCACTGAAATATTGTATAGGGGAGACAACTTCACGGTGATAATATTCGCTATATTCACGTTATGGACAAATCCGTGAATATAAGAAACAGCAAATAGCTTTTAATGAAATATAAAAAAAATCTCACATATCGAAGTATAAATCTTTAGGATGTCCAGAATACAGATACAAATCTGGTAAAAATTGGACAAACAGGAAATAAAGAGTTGGGATGAGGTGCTATGGAGGAGTAAGCATCCCCTGTTGACCGGTCACACCCGCCGTGAGTCCACAGTCAAATCCAAATGAAATTCGTGAATAAAAACAACCCTCGTCACAATTGGTACAGACGTCTCAACAACCGCTATCGAACAGGCAACTCAACATTTCATTTAGTGAAACAGGGTAATCGTAAACAAGACTATAGATTAAGATTTATACCGACCGTAAAATTTGCGGAACGTTGACATCAAACACGGTTTTCGATATCCCTGTGTTAATAATTTGTCAGTGAGTAGTTTACCTCTGTATATGAAATGTTCATATGTTGAATACGCCCTGGTATATATTATATTTTATATTATATATTTCCCGTCTCTGTCTATAATAAGTAAAATGTCTAAGTATGAAGCGTGTGTGCTTGATTCTATTGTATCGTGAATTTCTTGTTCACACGGATATATCACATTGCCATATGTATGAAAATTGTCATTATTGATTGACTATCTAAATGGCAAATTAAAGGACATCGCTGACTTTCTCTTCTTTTGATTCAGCAGTTTCTGAATGATGTCTGCTTCGTATGAATAAAGGAACAGGTCAGCCAATAAAGGGACAATTGGTTCCCATAGAAATGGCGACAGTTTTTTGGAAGACCATGTATCCGAACATTACAAATATATTGTCTATTAGAAATTCCAGCATGTTTTTTATATCAACTTCAGTGTATTTATGTGTAGAAACAGAGTGGTGTTGAACAAAATAAGTATCATAATAACCGATGACTAGATATTTGAATTTTCGGGTGCAACATTTATTGAAAAAACAGTTGTCGATGATGCTAAAAAGTCTATCGTTTAATTTTTCACGTGGAATTGTTGTGTAAAAAGTAGAAAATGTTTTTTGATACTGTGAATTTGAGAAAAAATGTGTGCCTTCAAATTTTCTAAAAGTTGTTAAGAATTTTTAAGCATCCACATCTGATTTACACCGTTTCTGGAATAAGCATCTGTACAGTATTGCTGAAGTTTCTCCTTAACGACTGTCAGTATCTTATTAAGGAGTAAAGATAAAGATTTGGTAGAACATTTGCTGGATCCTGCTATGTACCTCTCGTTTGGCATAATCCTCGACGGAATCCATCACTAAACTGAAATTCTGTCGCCAATTAAAGGAGCGGGCTTCGCTAAATTTTAGACCTCTTAAAATAAGATTTTTGAGGTTTTCATTTTCAACAATAAAAACATCACCGGTGATAAATGCCCGATGCGATTATATATGAAGGGAGATGATGCGCATGAACATGTGACGGTGTTATGTAGAAAATGATGGTTGATGTCTAGGCACTGCAAAACCTGTTTGTAATTGAATAGCTTGGATGCGATGCTAGGTGTATAACTATATGAAATGCAAGGCGTTGTCTTCAATTTGAAATATGGCGGAACACAGGACTGAACTTTTTTTTATGTAGAACATACTGTATACAAGCTTATTTTCGCCCTGTGTTATTTTCGCCCTAATGCACTTGCAAACTTTTTTGCCCCGTTTTAAATAGATGAATTTACCATTTTGAATTCGCCCACCTTTGAATTCACCCACTGAGAGGGGCGAAAATTTCCCCGTATACAGTATATATACGTAAAAGGATCCGATGTTAGTGTAAGTTTTTACCGATCTGCGAATTAAAAAACACGCGATCGTTTCAGAGTTGCCATATAACTGAAAAATTGTTGTGTTGCGTATAACACTAATCAAAATTCAAAAAGTGAAAATTACAACCACAACCCGTGGAATTAAACCCCTGTATAGTAACAAGTCTCTCTTGTTAATTTTTCATACGGAGTTGATAAATAAAGATTGGAAAAGTCGTATGATTTGAAACTATGGATTTCGAAAAAAGATTCTGAAATCTGTTACATCTGATTCACACCCCTTTTGGAATTAGCAACTGCACAGTGTTGCCGCTGTCAATATTTTGAAAAAGAGTAAAGATAAAGGTTTGGTGGAATGTTTGTTGGATCCTACTATGTGTCTCTTGTTTGAATGGGGTTTTATGAAGTATGATCCAATATAAATACTGTAGCTCAAAATCACTATCGGTTAATACATGATTTTAAGGACGTTGCCCTTCTAATGCATGGTACATGTGTATGTAGGATTACCAAAACTAATATTAAACCATAGTTTTTCTAAAAGACAATTATAGTTCTTTGCCTTACATACAAATACAATATTTTAGGCTTTGTCTGCTGGGACCATTGCTTATTGGTCATGTAACTTTTTCAGCTCGGGAATCAATTCTGGGTGACTAAACATAGACGGATAGCGCGTTTTCATTGTTTCTCTGAATTTTCCTGTCCGAGATTTCATCAAATATTGAACAATTTTCAACCATTCAGACAAAGAATCTGCTTCCTCGTCTTCATGTTTGGTCTGGATTTAATCCTCTGCAGAATTAATTACTAAAGTGAAATTATTTTGTCATGTAAAGGAACACCAATTTTGGTATTTTGTACCTTTGAAATAAGATTATTTTATAAGGTTATCATTTTCGAAGAAAGAAACGTCTTAATTTCAAAATTTTGAATTTCCCACACTCCGAATGTTGTTATTACATCCATAAAGATATGTTGTGTCAAGTTCTTTAATTCAGTATTCTTCACGATTTCCACAAAGGTGTTGGTACTCACAGTAAAAATCTAAATCGGGTGGTATGTGTTTTCCATTATACGCACACTAATAGGCAACACGGAATGGTCACTCGAGTTGAAGTGTGTATAGGGTATTTTAATGGTTTCGAATCGATGACCAGACATTTTTTCGTTCGTGAAGCCTGTCTTAACTGAAAAATTGTTAGAATCAACCGTATGATAATCAAACGGTTACTCTACCTACCCAAGTTATATGAATCGTGTATATAATTAATAAAAGACAAATGAAAATCAAGTCAAATATTTAAGAACTCTTCTTTGACATTATGCATCAGATTTTTAAAATCGTGTTAACACATCGTTTTATTGCAGACACGTAGGAAGATAAAAAATCTTATACCAAAGTATAAATGTTTAGGATGTCCGGGACATAGATACCTATCTGGTAAAAACTGGATAAACACGGACCTCTAAAAATTAAGAGGTGGGATCAGGTACCATGGAGGTGTAATCATCCCCTGTAGACGATGAATGAAATGTTTTGAGGAATTTCGTTTGGAGAAATCCATTATGATTAAAAACATTTTAATGGAGATTGTGTCTTCTGCCATGAAGCCTTTTCACACGCAGGAGTAAAAATGTTGGGCAAGTATCTGTTTTACAGTATTCCCTGTTATTACTTTGTCCACGATTATACTCACCCTTTCACGACAGAAAGCATCTTAAATTCGAACTAAACAATATACATGTAGTCTTATGTATGGCTATAATTATTTAGCTTAAAAAATTCATCTCAAATATGTCCTCTAATCTAAAGATGAACATGGCGAAAATGAAACATTTCCAAGTATTCAGTGTTTTCTTTGTTTTTCTGTGATCATTTTTTACTCCTTTTGTAAAACTATAACTTTGATGTTGTTCATAATATTTTACACCAAGCTAAAACCATTTTACTGCTATTGATTAGTGACCAGCTTTAAATAATATACGGCAGACTTTTTTCGTTTTCTGTGTGAATGACGCCAGTACTAATGAGAGGTCGTTAACCTGGCATGCCCACAATAACATAATTACATTACACAATAATAACGCACAAAACACGCATATATATATATATATATATATATATATATATATATATATATATATATATATATATATATATATATATATATATATATATATATATATAGTGGTTAGAGCATCGCAGTTTTGAACCAATGTGTATCTCACCTCTAGTCAGCGCAGGTTCGAACCCCGCTGGAACCGAAATTGATTTTATGAGAATGTTTGCCTGTTTACTTGCAGTCTTTTCCCGTGTACATTGTAACCGGTTTCTCCCCCACCCACCATTAGAATTAATCGCCCCACCATTAATAATTAATCACTGCCATATAACTGAAAAATTGTTGTGTTGCGTATAACACTAATCAAAATTCAAATTATATATATATATATATATATATATATATATATATATATATATATATATATATATATACGTGTGTGTGTGTGTGTGTTCCTTTGTCTATTAAAGCATAGATAATGCCAATAATTTGCGTTACAGAATTTCAAATCAGGTTTTTATTTGTATGACGCTTTCGAGTTAATTTATTTAAAATGATACATCATTTGCCCATTGATGTTTGTTATTATCAATATTAACTGTATTTGAATTGATAATTGTACCAACTCAACTGTTATATATATGGTAGAAGAAATCCTAGGTTCCATGGAATTAAACAGAAATATGATATGAGATAACTGTGGTCTTACATTATGTGTTTTATGATTATTACAACATATCATCTGTAGATATAAAATAAACATATTCACGTGTACTTTAATCTCAGAGCTTACATTTCTATTTCTACCAGCTGATTGTAGTACAGAAGATGTTTCTTTCAGACGGAAACTGACTGACAGGGTATAACACCTTTGGCAAGACCGTACCCGTGTATTCAGGTACAAAATAATGTAAGTATGCATAGTATGTTTTTCTTTTTTCTTTTCTTTTCATTACAATGTTAACCTTAAGGTCTTAAATACTGGAATCATTATTTGATTTATTTGTGCTGGTTTATCTATTAAAATTGATATATAAATGTTAGGAAATATACCTTTATATATGTTCGTGTAAATAACATCTTTTTTTCAAAATGGATAGTGTTTAATTCCCTTTGTGTCCAACCTTGTTTATTTTTTGTTTGCTTTTCAGATATTTCATGGGATCTTTTATTTCAATATCAGTACAACTGCTGATTTTATTTTCCCTAAATTACGACGTTGGAGGAATATCAGCATCTGATCGACAATTTCTAGAAAGGTAGTTAAAAAATATTTGTCTTGATGTTTTGTACTGGAAGGTTGTATATTCTTATTACACTTGGACGGATTGGGGGATACACTTAGGTTATTTTTTGGTCTTGTATGGTACCACTTCCTGTTTCAGAACTCTACATCTGTTTTAAATTCTACCTCAACTGATGAAGTCTTATTGCCAGAAACGATCGTCTTGAGCATTTGGGTGACAATTTTTTGCAAAACTATAATTTTGGTATTGTTTGTATAAAAGGGTATTAGCTGTGTTTAGCAAAAGAAATCATTTCAATTTTTTCTATTTTTTACTACTTGTACCTGATGTACAACACCAAATAAGAGCTATATACTATCATAAAGATCATACATTCCTATATATCTTGTGAAAATAAAGTCAGGTCCTGTGTGTACACACATTACTATTCATATACAAATAGTAAGGTTGAGTTTATAACTTGCAATTGAAAAAGTGCCAAACCTGTGTTTCTCAGACAATTTTCACAAATAATATAGGGATTTCACAATTGTTATGCCTTTGTATAACTCTTTTTTGTTATTGTCATGATGATTCTCCACGTTAAGTAATTTACCATATGTCTGATAAATTCTTGAAAAAATAATCAAAATCAAAAAATTGTGAAATAAAGTTTTCTTATTCCAAATAATGGATTTAGTTTTGACTAACTATTAAAGTGTTTTATATTGATTTAGAATAAGAGTATATTATAATTTGTGATGTTGTAAGGATCAAGCATATATCCACTAAGCAAAATAGGAAAATCATATGATAAAATTAAATAGTTGAAAATAATAATAATAATAGTAATAATAATAATAGTAATAATAATCGTCGTCATCATCATCATCGTTGTTGTTGTCGTCATCATCATCAAGATTATTCCTCCATGCCACTTGATCAAAATCAACAGACTTACTCAAAACTCAAACTCAAATTATTTTGATTATACGGTTATGTGTGAAACTTCTACATGCGATTGATAGAAAAAACATCTTTTTATCTTTTTCATGTTCAGAATGTTGTTTTTTCCGAATGCTTTTATCATTATTTACAATTCTATGCCATAAATATACAAAAATGTCCAGTGACAAAATAAATTATGTGTCTTCATCGTAAAATCCTGAAATCCTTTAAAATTAGTTGAGCTTGATTACTGAGTAAATTTTGTGACTTCGGGCCTGGACCCTATTTAACTATTACATGTTAAAATGTGAAAGTGATGTTCAGTTTGAAACATGGCAACAGACAAATTCTAAATTTTGATCTATTTCGGTTGCAATTTACTGTGAAAATTTGTTATTTTATAAATCAAAGAATACGCAAAAATTCAAATGTTACAAAAATTTATTAAGTAGAATTGAATTATATTTACTGCACATACTTTGTATGTACATTTCCATCTTTCTGAATAAATAACCCTCCTTTATCTTCGAAGGAAAAGATATTTTTTCGACTTGCATGATGCCGCTTTCTGTTTCGGAACTCTACATCGAATTTAGATTCAAGCTCAACTGATGAAGAAAAAGGGATCGCCTTGGGCTTTTGTTTATACTGTTTTACAAATTATAACATTGGTATTATGACTATAATATTGAGACCACAAAACTGGATATTCCGTGTCAATGAATCAAGGGACAAAAACAGCGATTATGACTATTTAGAATAGGTTCACCATTATGACCAGTTATGATTATTTAAAAACTTTACACCATTATAGATATATAAAAAGGTTCACCATTATGACCAATTAAAAGAAAATCACCATTATGACTATTTAAGAAAGGTTCACAATTATGACTGTTTAAAAAAGGTTCACCATTATGACTATTTAAGAAAGGTCCATCATTATGACTATTTAAGAAAGGTTCACGATCATGACTATTTAAGAAAGGTTCACGATCATGATTATTTAAGAAAGGTTGACGATCATGATTTTTTAAGAAAGGTTCACCATTATGATTATTTAAGAAAGTTTCATCATTAGGACTATTTAAGAAAGGTCCATCATTATGACTATTTAAGAAAGGTTCACGATCATGACTATTTAAGAAAGGTTCACGATCATGATTATTTAAGAAAGGTTCACCATTATGATTATTTAAGAAAGTTTCATCATTAGGACTATTTAAGAAAGGTTCTCCATACAAACAAACAAACAAAAGACAAATTAATAATATTCTAATGATAGATCATCAGCATCATCATCATCATCATCATCGATAATGAAAATTATCATAATTACAATGGTGTAATTATTCAAAAAGCATAGAGTAATATTTACATACCGGCTGTAATTTCCTTCATTACAGTTATACAGAATGTCTGTATTATTACATAAAAAAAATCAGTGATCTAAGTGTTAATCGCTAGATGGAGTAGGAATACCTGAATATCTAAGAAACCCTTTCCATGACCATGTTACGGCAGCGATTTGTCGGACAAGTATTCTCTGAAAATATGAATGAATCAATAAAGAATAAAATAACACACATTCATTCCATATTTTTATGTAAAGCCATTAATTACCACAAAACCAACAAAAATCATTGAAAGAAATAGAAAACACAAGACTAGGCCTGCATCTGTAGCACACTGTAATCGTGTAGATCTATATGCCCATATCATAGGCCTATTGTTATGAAAAGAAACAAAGGCCACTGAAATGAAAATTTGGTTCGTAGTTACATTGCTTGTAAGTAAGTTGAAAAGGGAGTCAGGTCTAGTGCAATTTTGGCATGTATCTCTGATAAACAGCTTTCTTTTCCGTCACCATATAGGCTACTCCTGTCAGAAACAATTCGTCACTCGCATCGTGTGAAATCGACTCTGAGTTCACCTCAAATCCTATTAATTGCTAGGCTAATTACCAGGCCCACCTTGTTTTTCACAATCTGTAAAGTGTAATGTTAATGCCGAGCATAAGTTATTAAGTAGTATTCATAGGTTTCTCAGTAAATTGACGGGATACTTTATATGATGAGCTGGTAAAAACTGAAGTCTGAATTGACATGGATCTATTATAGTTTATAGGCCTACACGGATTTTCCATAACGAACGTGTCGATAATTTAAAAAAAAAAACAATTACAGTTTGTTATTTCACAACATAATCTGCATTTGTCTTGTTTCAATTGATTTGAAGGATTTGCTAGTGGGCTAGCCTATATACTGAAATAGGTCTACTTACGAAATCGTCACCCCTTCACAGTTTACGGTATTTCCCAGCTGAGTCAGCGATTGGTAAAATATCAAATAGAATGGCTACTTCCAGTTGTCATGAACGAACATTAACAGTCACACTCAAACTTTTTGTGGTATATTCCACTGATAAAATATCAGAATTCAAACGAAAATTTGGTGTAAACAACGATCATCTGTTGCTATCCAAATCGCACATGGTAGGCCTATCAGCCATTTGCACACGGCCCATTCGGGAATTCTCTCCTGATACATTTAACCCGCCACTACTAAATCGTCGAAAATTACAAATCGCGAACTAAATCTGAGAATAAGTATTCAAAATTGTCCATATCACTAGTTTCTTTCAAAATGATATAAAAAAAGAAATTAAACCTTAATTTCATTAGTATTGGCGATCAGAAAAGAGAACTACTTCTCGTATCAAAACAGCTGTTGAGCCATTACATCATATGAAAACCCCCCGCACTTCGTGCTGCACAGAATTTTTTCCATGAGCAATTGCTTTTATACCCCAATGATCTTCAAAAAATGAAAAACAATCCTTAATTATTTATCAACGGACCTCGGGATCATTATTTTGTATTGTTTCCAGCAATAAAATATTCTACTCATATTTAGGCCATACAAAAAAAATGCCTAGGTTCTCAGGCCACTTTTTAAAAATATGGATGAGGGAGGGAGGCTTTTTTTTTTTTTTTTTTTTTTCAGAAGAAGAAAGTTGTCTTTCTTTTTTTTCGAGAAATTTCATCAAATCCACTGCTTCAGCTGTCTAGATATATCTTATCAATCATGATCTGCTTACCCTTCCAGGGCACAAATGTGTATTATCAAGATGAAGAAAACTTTGCTCGTATGTGAGATTTGGCAAGAAATTAAAGACATCTCGCTCGATGTCTAGTCAATGTTAAGTAACAGCCTCAATAGAAACGTAACTTTTTTATGTTCGTCAAGCGCACAGACGACTCCGTTAAGTTATTCCTAAACACAAAATCAATATCGGACCGGATATGAAAAAATTCCGGATTTTGACGAAAATAAAAATCGTCGACGCGGGAGTGTTTTTAGGGATGCGGCGGGGCCTGAGAACCTAGTATATATATATTTTTTTGGCCTTACTGGCTATGAGTACAATAGAAAGGGTGTTGTCTCCCGAGACATTTTTTCTGACTCGATGCAGGGGAAATGGTTGGGGAACAATATACTTGCTATTTCCCTCATAGCCAGTACATCAGTGTTTTATTGTATTGTACAGAATCATAACTGTGACAATGGTCTCGGTCGTCCATTATTCTATTTATATTTCGAGCCCGGAGAAGGATGCAAGTTTGTTTACTGTAGCAGTGGTCATTTCTCGGCTGGAAAAATTCATTCGGAAGTCATCGTGATGAGTGAGTTCAAGTAGCAAATTTAACAGAATTCCGAAAAATTATTTACCGGAAATCCCCCAATGAGAACGCAATCTTTATTAAAGTATATGGAAAATGTTCACGTCCAGTTAACAGTTCTTGAAACTATTTTCAGACAATTTCTTAAAAATGGTAAATTTATTTACCCATTATTTGATTAAGAAAATACACATTGAGGTATAACAAAGATAACTTGATCATTTCAGAACATGGGCAGACTGGAACAATCTATGGCACACGGACTGTCATCGTCGTTGTCGAAGTGAGCTTATATTTCACATTGAACTGGCATGTTCGGTTGATATTTACAAAATACAAAAACGTTCAATTGAACCGGATATGCTGAATAAAACTTTTCATGGACGTACAAGAGAGGGACGTAATGGTATGTATCGAAAATGTAATACGGACAAATAAACAATTTAGAAGAAAATAAACATTTAAAACATTTAGATCCACCAAGGTAAAGTGACATATTTACAAACACAACAAGTCTAAACTTAATCATAATAGGGTGACAGACAGACTTGTTTTCGGCAAAAAATATGTTAGAGCTACAATATTTTCATGGAGTCGTTTTACATGTGCATTCCTTTTTTGGAAATAGACCGTTTAATTTTTGACAGAATCTGGATGTGGCACTTTACCTTGGTAGCCCTATACCAATCTAGACATTTTTTACTATTGATTGTCAGTCAGATGCGTATTTGTTCATATTAATCCAAGCATGCAACGTAAATGTTGACAATAATTGTTAACATCCGCATTTGTATATGAGCACCAGAACGATGTGCAAAGTTAATCATGTTAAATTATCGCGTGTACACTTTTGAAATGGTGTGTTTCAGTGTTTACACGAAACCTTCAGGTGTATCACAGCGTTCAAACAATAATAACATAGGCCTACCGTAAATTGGGATATTTTGACGTCGCTTTGGTCATAAAATGAAGGGTGGTAATTTTTGGTCAATTAAATTTTAGCCATGTATGTTTATATCGTATTGAAATATGGCCTACAATCAGACTTCTGATTTCTTAAGGTGTTTGAAATATCAAAATATTAAAAAGGGTCGGTAGAATAATTAGAATTGATGCGTCACACATGATTCTTAATCAAGTAAGTTATTTTAAAAACTCTTTGTTAATTAATATATAAAATACTAATGTATTTTAAAAAGTGCCGGTAGAAACATTGTATACAATATTTTGGAGGGTTTAATTTTGGCTATTTTAATAATGTAGCCAAATTGGGCAAAATTAAACAATGGCCAAAATATCCCAATTGACGGTATCATAACGGTGCATAACAGCGTTTGTCAGAACACGTATCTTAGAAACACTGTCTTTGTGGCTCACGTCAGAAATGAGAAAAAAAATCAATGAATCTATATCGTATGGTAAAGGCTCTAATGGATGAAATAAGCTATTTAGAAATTAAAATGTGACCTCTCATAATTAATTATAAAACTGATTCAAATCAGTAGAAATAGTTGTTAGCATTGTTTAGATTATTCCTTCCGCTGTGAAGGGAATTCGGCGTGTACTCAATGACGTCAGATGTGAATGTTTTCAATTTTTCCAAAAGACTGGCGGCTTGTTTTCAATACGTAGTGTGAGAGATAAAATTGAATTAAGTAATTGTCACACATTCTCCTCCATATGAAATACACTGTTCTAAAATAATGTGTTGTTGCTTTAACACAGGAAACTGCCTAACAAGGTTATTTCCAGGGATACCGGAGGATTTGTTTTATAAATAAGATCAAGTGCTTTGTTTAGTTATTAATCAATTTTCTTGAAATTATTGCGAGGGAGTGAAACGTAGGTCCTAGAAAGCTGTCATTGTCTCATTTCTGAGGTGAGCCACGCGCGGGCAGTAATATTGCCAGTGACTCACATCTCTGATCATATTTATAATGATAAGATTAATGAATAAATTAATCGTGACGTTGTGCAACGATCGTGGAAGTAAATTCTATCCTTATATTGATCAAAACTCGATACATGTCTGATAAGAACAGAACAAATCTTCACATTTTTTATCGTCTTTACCATATTTTTACTGGTTTGAAATTTCCCTGTCTCAACCTTCGTGTTTGTGATTTTTCTACATTCCACACTATAACTAGCGATAGATTCTATTAAACATTTACTTATCGTCATCAATACTAATGGCAGTGAGCTATATATCATTTATATTTAAGGGTTATACAGGCTGTCCTTTTGAAGAAAAAATATCCCGTGATTAGAGCTAACCTATGATTAAAACACGTAAATAATATATTGCCATGGAAATGTTTAACATATCATGCGTTTATTGTCCAGAATTAATGAAATACGCCGACGATTGACATTCCTTGCATCCATAAAAGAATAATCCATATTAACTCGGCCATGGTTCATATTCGATTTCTTTTCACATATTACATTATTTTATTTTTTGCAACCGGGGATTTGTAAGAATACGTCATTTGTATAAAACATGCCTATAATGCTGTCTGAACCTGAAAGTTTATATGTATTTGCCAGTCTGGTTAGATGTTTATGTTCTATTATTAATGACAATGAGTTTATCCTTAATACTCATCATAACAGTTAGTTATATTGTTATTTTATATAAATGATAAGTAAGTATCTGTTTAGAGCAATGGCCATCAGTTCGTGCACCTCGTCGTATGTCGTCCATCCTTTCATAAAACCTTATGAAAATACTTAGTCATTAGACAACTAGAACCAAGCTTCGATACAATAAATTTAGAGTGTCTTCTTTAAAATAAACTGTGTCGATTATGTCGATTATGTTGGTCAAGCTAAAGAAACATAGCTTCAAAATTATCAGCACAGAAACACAGATAATTTCAATTTTTCATCCGATTTGTTAAAATACATTCTTAAGAGTTTCTCACTTGAAGTTGCTGATTTGTTTTTCTTTTTACAATTTGGGCTATCATCGGCAAAAATTTCAGTTTCTCCATAATGGGAATTTTAAGTGATTTATTCATGTTTTGGCTGTTAGAGAGAAAATATCAGAAGCGATGATATTGGTTATCGTCTTTTAATATACATTTTAGTAGCTTAAAATATTGTAAAAAGCAAAATGTCAGCATGGCCGTTATGGGAATTTTAAGTGGTCCATGTATCTTTCATCTGTTTAGGCCTAGGAAACTGCAACAGAGGAAAGTTGTAAGTAGCAAAATTGTTCAGCACAATTTTGACCATCTGTAAACTTTCAAAGATAGTGAGAACAATGCATAATATCTAAAAGTCAACTCGATACAATTACCGGATGACTGTTATGGGCTTAACTTCTCATTTTAATTGGATATTAAAAATAATCCACCAAAACCCACTTATCCAATTAGCATTTATTGAACCCTGTTTTGTGGAATTTTGACAAAATTTTCAGTTATGACTAAAGTTTACTAAACCATTCAAAACGGAGTTAAAATCCACATGAGTAATTCAGGCTCCTCGGTCCGTATAGTCTGTCAATGCGTTGCAGTATCTAAATGGAACTAAAATATTTTATAAAGCATAACAATTTTGAGAATAGGAATACGCCAAAAAATAAAAGGAAAAAGACAAAAAAAAAAAAGACGTCACTTTTACTTACCCATGTTTTCATCACAAAAAATTAAACATTCTGTTTAAAAAAATGAATCTTTTTATTTCTGATCCAGAAAATTTTAAATAAAACTAAGTAATAAAACTTTATTTAACTCGTTAAAACGGTAAAAATTCAACGAAAATGCGATAGGAATGGCTTCACATTTTTTTTAAATATGTGGTTTTATATTAAATGTATAGTAGTAAAAAACAATAGTGTCTGAATAATTTCTGCACATCTCTGTACGTGTACGTAAAATCATTACTGACATGTTACATATTTCAATTTGTTACAGCATCATCCGGTAAAATACCTCCATATTCTATTGCCAAGACAACAACTTTTTCCTTCTTAAAAACGGGAAAACATCGACGAGTTAAGAGAGGTATTATGGAGGAGTGTTGTTATTCTAAAGCGTGTTCTTGGGAAGAGTATGCCGAAACATGTCCTCTATATGGAAGATTTCCGGCAGCAGCTGTGAATGATTGCAAGTAATTTGACTTTGGATATAGAAAAAAGAGGATTATCATGTAAGCTATAAGCTGATGTTCAAAATAATAAAGCTTCTACATATATTATATACGCTTTCCAATGTTTTTTTTTCTGCAAAATACTCGTCATTACGTTGAAAGATGAAACAATGTAACCCGAATATGTAAAATAAAACCAATGGCAAATCGCTTTACTTTAATATTTAATGCGGTAACAATTATATTGGAACCATCATGTAATTGCGGTATGATGCATTTCTTTGCAGATTTGTTAAGCCGTCTGTCAGGAATTGTGATCATGAATTTATATTTAAGGATCCGCCAATTTGATTTATAATCCATCACGATTTTTTTTTCAGAACTGATATACATACATATAGTACGAAGGCCAAATAACAAATTTAAATGCATAGCCGAATCCGTCTAAGAGTAACCACTGTAAAAAGATGACTATATTAGCTTTTGGAGAATTTAGAATTTAAATAGTGTTATCATGCAGTGCCAAATATTACTTTAGTATAAGATTATCAGTCGGTACCGAAATACCAGGTTCTAGGTTTATGTATATTATCATTTAAATTTCTGATTTCTGAATTCTGATTATACTAATGTAACATTTCATATTAATTTTACAAATATGAAATCTACATATCTACATACAATTTACCATAATGCATTGGTAAATGTATTTATAACATTACATTCCGATGTTATGGAATAATTCTTCCGGGAAACACTGATTTCTCTAGGTGTAGGTTCTTTCAAAATACATGTACATGTAGTCCCTGTTTGACCTGAGGGTATTCGACCTACATGTACTTAAATAAGTACACTGCAATTTCCGAAAACCGATCCTCGTTCGGGCCGTTAAATTTGTAGGGTTTTCGAGGGTTCTGTTTTTGGAAGTTGATCCGTAAGTCAATAATTCCGTCAATAATATATAGTTCCGGATTTTATATGTACTGTTTACTTGTCTTCGTGCCTCATGGTTCTTTATATACTTTGTTCATTTTTGCATTCCATTATTAAGACGTAGTATTTGTTGTTTTAAAAGTATTAAAAAATATGATACCAAAGTATAAATCTCTAGGATATCCATGATATAGATACAAATCTCGAAAAAATTGGACAAACACAGGCCTCTGGAAATCAAGAGGTGGGATCAGGTGCCATGGAGGAGTAGGCATCCCCTGTTGACCGGTCACACCCGCCGTGAGTCCACAGTCAAGTCCAAATGAAATACGTGAGGAACGAATCCTCGCCACAATTGGTACAGACGTCTCAACAACAGCTATCGAACAGGCAACTCAGTATTTCACTTAGTGAGATAGAGTAATCGCAAACAAGACTATTATACCGACCGTAATATTTGCGGAACGTTGACATCAAACGCGGTTTTTGATATTCCTGTGTTAATAATTTGTTGTTGTTGTTGTTTATCCCTGTATTTGAAATATTCATTTGTTGAACACGCCCAGGCATATCGGATCACTTATGAAATATAAACTACATATTCAGATAATATGAAATTTGATTACTATGAATGAATAAATGCCAATAATTATTTAAAAAATTTCTTTGGATGCTGATTCTTTCAAACTACATGTAGTCGTTGTTTGACCTCAGGATATTAGACCTACATATACTGAAATAAGTGTCTGGGTAAATATTATTATATGTTGTGGTAGAGATGTCTATACATGTATATATACGTCTCGGGTTGTGGAATGTCTTGATAACATAACATTTTAAATATCATTAGACATCCATGAATGTTTGGTTTTCAGGTTGTTCCCTGTAAGATTCTCTGGATTAAGATTACTTTGTTTCATTAAGTGAAATGTTGAAATATCTATTCGATATCAGTTATTGAGTCGTCTATTACAAATTGTGATGAAGATTTGTTCCTCACTTATTTCATTTGGTTTGACAGTGGACATGCGGTGGGTGTGACCGATCAACAGGGGATTATTACTCCTCCATGGCACCTGGATTTCCATAGGTACATGTTTGTTCAGATTCACCAGATATATATATATATATATATATATATATATATATATATATATATATATATATATATATATATATATATATATATATATATATATATATATATATATTAAAACCTGTGTTTAGCGGACAAATTGTCCGTTATAGAATGGTGTCCGCTGAATGAAGGATGACCATTCACGTCTAAAACATTCATACATGTAATCAATGCAATCGTTCTTATAAATAACTGTTACAATGCAATGCAAGGAAATAAATATCAAGCAAAAACACAAAATAAAAGATTGTGTTAATCGATCATAGGAAGACTGTCCGCTAATTCAAGGTAAAAAATACCGAAATTATTCACATTGGGACCAACAACTTTGTCCGTTGGCCGGTTAAGAGAGGTGTCCGTTTATTTTAAAACATACTCTAGTAGTCTTATATAACAATGTAAATCGGGACTTAGACTAGACAAACTGTCCGTAATCAGATGGTGTCTGCTGAATTAAGGTGGCCGTTATGGCAGGTTTTACTGTATATATATATATATATATATATATATATATATATATATATATATATATATATATATATATATATACTTGGCAGGTTTTACTGTATATATATATATATATATATATATATATATATATATATATATATATATATATATATATATATACTTGGATATCCTGAAGATTTATACTTTTTTTTTACATACACACATTTCTTGCATCAAAACTTCAAATGCATTTTCTGTTCCACATTTAGGAAGTGTGGGATCTAGAACATTTTGAAATGAAAAGTATATGCTTCTACATAGATAACACAGGTTAACACTAAATTGACCACCAAACTTCGGGTTTTTAAATGACTGTAATACTGACTGCTTTAAAAGAAGTAAAAAAGGAAAATGATTCTTGAAGTTTCCTCTTTCATATTTGCAGATAAACTTATATCTCAAAAATGATTGTAAAAAGTTTCAATAGGATAAGCGTACTGAAAAATAATTCGAGAGTTATTCTGCTGAAAAACTCTCCAACAAAACTAATAAAGTAAAATTACATGTATATATCAATTCGAAAAGCATACATTTATTTTATACTTTTTGAAATTTCAACTGACAAGAACTTACAAAGATGTAAACCCAGTAAACACATGTACTTTCTTTGTTTTTCTCTTGCTTTGCAATACAATAAAAAATATGAAAATCCTGGAACAGTTTAAATTCTAATTTAAAATGTATACGTTGATTTGAGTTATATGCCCGTATTGTAATGGACCCCAACCTGGGCGATCCATAAATTTGAATATTCTGGGCAATAAAAAACTTCAATCTTTAAAGAAATTATATCAATTTGACTCGTGGAGAAACCTAAAACAGGGAATTGTTTCAGAAGTTGTAAATCAAAAAGAACAAAATGTAAAAACACAAAAAGGGGCTTTTTTTCAGAAGTTGTAAAACAAAGGTGAAATGATACCCATTTCACATAAAATATGATCAGGGTAGCCATTGATTAATTGGCTAAAAATATCTTCTAAATTCATCAAACCTCTGAGACACTGAATAAACACTCATCTAAAATAAAATAAATTAGCCTCAATGAAATTTTGTCGATCATGCACTATTCCTGTATTGTATTTGTACAAAGAAAGGTAAAAGTTTGAAACAAACAGAACGCCTTAGAGAATCATGTGAATTCAACACATTGTCAACTTACTAAAAACACTACAGTCGTGTTTAGAGTTACTGATAAACATATAACCAGTTGTCAAAACATTTTCAAAGTGAAAAGAAACCATGAAAAAATTGTGATGTTTAAATTTTGAATAAATTTTCCATTAAATCAATACCAAAAATATGTATCTGTTAACTTATGTAATCTCTTGAAACATTTGAAAACAATATTATATCGTTATTCAGAGCATTGAAACATTACATGTATCCATGCAATTACAAATCTTCAATCAAAACCATATACTGTTCAACAAAGAAAGTAAAAAATGACAAATTTAGAAAATTAAAACTACTCATTGATATTTTACCACGTAGTATTCCCCTACTCCTCCATGGAAGCTCTGAGCAAAAGATTGCATTCTGATAGTATTATCAATTACAAGACTTTAACAATAATCTAAATAGGACGGACTGACGAATGGACCAACCCAGACAAAACCTAAAATTCCCCGGATTCACCAGAAGGGAATTCAGGAAGGTAATTTGGATCCATTCTTTGCAAAACGAAATTAACAACCTTTGTGAGTAAAAAAGGTTAATGTTATAGAAATGAAGGCATGAAGGAGGAAAGCAGTGAATAAGCGACTTTATATGGAAGAGATATTACCAAAGTGAAAATTCTGTTTCCACAGTGCAGAAATAGACAATCTTCATACATTGGTCGGCATCGCCGAATTCAGTGAATGCTTAAGCGTGACTAATTCATTATTATTATTATTATTATTATTATTATTATTATTATTATTATTATTATTATTATTGTTTATTTATTTATTTATTTATTTATTTATTTATTTTAAATTTTTGGATGAAAACATACAATTCCTTTGATGAAATTGGAATTAAGTGTGTACAATATTTTATTTATTTCACACATAAAAATCATTGTACGTCTGAAGTAATTCTCAGAAATATCCAAAACTAGACTACAGTCCATACACAAATTAATCATACTCAATGCATTTGTAATTTCTTAAAGTGGAAAACTAAAACCGCACTCAAATATTTATGATTTATGAATAAAACATTCATGTGTCGTCTGTTAAGTCACACCCAAACATTTTACAGTCAAGTATAGTAAAAAAATAAAGTTTTAACTTAGTATTTTCTGAAGTTAGTGACTCTAATCCAATGTTGTGGTGAATGATGGGGTACACCACTAGTCAGTTACAGGCCCTATTGTTATTGTTATTAGTTATTGGAGAGGGAATATTCAGAAAGTACTTACAATTTTGGTATAATTCTTACTTCCGCCCTCATGATTATTCCAGTCGTCTTTATAAAAATTATACTCATTATCTGGAAAATGGTTGTAGGAAAAATTACTTGACACTTTTCTATCACATCGTTAGCAATTCCAGATTTTTTCATAGTAGAACTTTGACAATGGACGAAACCGTTTTCAATTTGACTCATCGTTTCTAAAATAAAGGGAAATTTTCAGGGTTACCGTAGTACACCATAGCTATTGTTTTGTCTGAATGTTTTTAAGTTGTAATTAATTCCAGTCTCTAGAAGAATTTTTTTAGAATCATTTTCCACATTCCTTTATTTATCCGACTTAACACTGCTTCTGTCTTTCATAATTCTACATCTTTCAATTTTAAAACGCACTGCATGAAAGATCTTTTGACAAAGACAACGCTTATGTATTTATTCTTTTTCTATTCCGCGGGCAGATATCCCATATGTTATCGTCAGCAGTGCAACCGTCTTGCACGTTTTATCATGAGGAATATCAACTCCCATAAAACTACAAGACCAGATGGAATATAGACAAGATTACTCCACGAGTGTGCTGAGCAAATTTCATCAATTCTGACCAGAGTTTTCTCAGATGTCAGTGAATGTAGATCAACTTGCATTGTCTTTATATTTAAGGTGGGGAAACAAAACAAGTCTCAAACTAGCAGCCAGTGTCTTAGACATCTATATTATGCAAAATCCTGCAGCACATCATACCCGGTCAAGTAATGGATATTTTGGACTTGACTGTGGACTCACGGCGGGATACTACAACAGGACGTGTTATCACTAGAGAAGTGGGAGATGGAGTAACAAATGGCATTCCATCCGGAGAAATGTGTTGTCATTCAGATGTCATCCAAGCGTAGTACCATCAATGTCGACTACATACATCATAATTACCATTTTGAAGTCGTGGTCTCCAGCAAATACCTGGGTGTCGCCATCAAAAAGCACCTTAAGTGGGATGAATACAAGAACAGCATCACGAAACTTTTAAGATGCGACCCGGGCCTATGACACATTTGTTCGTCCTATTAGATAATATGCAACCTCCACCTGGTACCAAAATAACATTGGGCTGATGAATCGTCTGGAAAGGGGCAAAGAAAAGTTGCACGTTTTATCATGCAGAATTATACGGACATACAACCTGGAAGCATAACACAATTGGTCAGAAGGCTGAACGTGGAACTGCTACAGGTAGGAGATGTGCTCATCAAAATCCAACACAACCTAGTAGCAATACCAACAGATGCCCACTTCATACCAAAGGACAAAAGATCAGCTCTCTTTTCGAATCCAAACAAGAAAGAAAGAATTGTACCCTATTCCTTCTTCCCAAGAACCAATGGGGACTGGAACAACTTGCCTCCAGCTTTATCATCAGCTAGTTACTTGGAGGAGTTCAGAACGCGACTGGGCAACTTACCACCTACCCGGTGAAATGACTTAATTTTATTTTTTTATTTGTATACATTGCCCTGTGATGTTTCTGTCTTGATCGCCACAACGTAGTGTAGGTTAACACTCAAAATTCCAGTACTCTCCTGATTCGGAAGAAGATTCCTCAAGCGTTCCAAAATAGTATTGCTTTCAAAGGGTGTCAAACTCGAACATGTAGAATTCCCAATGTCCCTCTCACGCAACTGCAATATGATCTTCTCTCAAACCTCTACAAAGTGTAAATACATGAAGAACTCCTTGGTGGCAAATCACGTGCCAGTAGACGACAAGGTTTATTTCAAGTTTGCATACAAGTGTGTGTTGACCGCTCTGCCAAGATAAAACGAAATTCAAGCTAATAAGTTGAAAAATAAATGTGCCAGATGGTTATTCAAATTTTAAACTACTTTCTTGAAAGTTCGAGATATTTTCTGGAAATATGAAGATAAATTGAAATTTCAAGATAAATCAAGTCAAAAAAATAAAATAATGGCCGCATTGGACCACCATTAAACAGTGAATTGGCGGATACAAAGGGTTGTGTGTGTGTGTGTGTGTGTGTGTGTGTGTGTGTGTGCGTGCGTGCGTGCGTGCGTGTGTGTGTGTGTGTGTGTGTGTGTGTGTGTGTGTGTGTGCTGACTTTTCTTTGAAATTAATAGGTATAAATATACTAGCGGTAAAAAGAAACTGTGTTTACTTAAAATAAAAACATTAAAAGTATTCTTTAATCGCTCTTTGTTCTTAAAGGCATAGTTAACTTTAATACACATTTGCGTAATCGATTCCAATCGGCTTCTTTGACCGCTAGAAGCATCCCTGGGCATCGTACCGTAAGCAACAGATTGCGCGAGGCCAACATCCGTCCCCGACGTCCTGCTGACCGTCCTGTTCTGCTCTGGCGTCACCGTGTATGCGAGGTTTAGCGTGGTGTAGGAGGCATCGTCGTTTCAATAAAAAAACAGAGATTGGTCTATTGTGTATTTTAGCGTCCATGGACAAGTTCAGTTTACGGACGACTCGACAGCAGTGACGGTCGTGTTCGGGCTTACCGTCGTGTAGGAGAACTCACGCCTGCGTTATTCAGCACCGCCAAATCAGCGGAGGGAGCGTTATACTTAGGGGTGGAATTACAATACATGGAAGGACCCCTTTGGTGATAGTGGAGGACAATTTAACCGGCGCACGCTACCGTGACCAGATTGTACGTCAGCACGTCATTCCATTCATTCACCAACCAACGTAACGTCATTCTGCAGCAGGACAACGCACGACTGCACACCGCACGTATTGTTAGTGACTATCTACAGCAGCAAAACGTGAATGTTCTACCCTGGCCTGCGATGTCACCTGATTCATCGCCAATAGAACATGTTTGGGTGAAATGGAACGACATCTACGTCAAGAGCCAAAACTCCCTGCTACATTGGACGCTTTGCGTCGTTCTTTATTGTGCATAAGGCGGAACATTCCCCAGGCATTTCTGCACAATGCGTCGTAGGTGTGAAGAATGATTCGGTGCAAATGCCGGTGTAAAGACGAATAATGACCCCCGTCGAATAATGATTGGGGGTCATTATTCTACGTAGAAAAATGACCCCCCGGTCATTATTCGACGTTTTATGGGGGTCATTATTCGACCGTAGAATAAGTGCACCAGCCCCAAAAATTGCACCAAACCCCTCGTGAAAAATATTGACCCCATAGAATAATGACCCCATTATAAACCGACTTGATTTCTCGATAAATGTTATTAATATGTACTCTTTTTATAATATGTACGATGGTGTTCTGAAAGTTCGCAGATATGGCGCATGATTTGACGCTTATACTTCAGATAATACTAGTATGCATTTTTTTTTTGCGATTATTTTCAACCAACTCATTTGTTAATTCTGATTCATAAATTTTAAAAAAACTAATGACCTTCGAAACCCGGATACCACTTCTCGGATGTTATAACATTTATAAGTCTATTGTGTATTTTAGACCCATACACGTCCATGGACAAGCCGTTCCGAGTCTTTACATCTACAGGAGCACTTGGGTCATACCGGGATTCTGATTTACGCCCCAGGAGCGCTAAGTCAAAACAAATTTTCCTTAAAGTATGCAGATTATCCTCCGGAGATGTTCATAAAATGCCAAGACAATTGAGTTTTGCACGCGTGGTGTGGAAAAAGAGAACTCTTTCGTCGGTCAAGAAATAAATGGGCTTTCCATTAAGACAGGTAGTATATTTAAAAAAAAAAACTTTTTCCACACTCCAGGACATTTTAGAACTCCAAGAGGATAATATGCTTAATTGTAGGGATAATTTGCATAACTAATTAAGCTCCCCTGTAATTGTTTACGTCATTATTATCGTCACTGAGGAAGTTTTACGGTCGATACGGGGATCATTTACAACACAATATGAAGTCCGCCCCCTATTAGCTCTGTCCGAATGTTCATTTTAAATGACATTCTGGGCCCATGACAATAAACAGTAAAAACCCTGAATCAATCAGACATTACACCTAATCATGACCTTACCGAAAATGACATTTTTACCAATTCAGAGAGGTTTCCATAGAACATTTGCGACGGGCAGTATATCTTTAACAAAGATAGTGGTTGTATAGCTTTAACGATTATCCCTCGATAATCGACTTGGAAGTGGGAGATACCCAATCGGAGTGGCGAGGCGGGAGTCTGCCTCAATCCTGTTATAAACTTTGATAACTTTCGCCATATTTTTTTATCGTCAGAGATAGAGTTCATATTTAGAATTGCATACTCAACTAATGAAACCGTTTCAAATGACACCAAAGACAAAGGTCAATGACCCAGATATTATTACAAATATAAAATGCAATTCGATGTATGCATAACTAGCTTTTCGGATTTTGTTGCCATCGGGGGCATAGTGTTGCCCCCGGCGGCACAGACACATCTTGTTGTGGAAAATATTCAAATATTATTATTACCAGGAGTGTAGTATGTAATGTACAATATGGGGTCATTTTTCTATGGGGGACAAAGTTTAAAACTGAATTTTCCTATAGATCTAACATGAAATTTCTTTAGACTTTTTATATACCAAAAAATGACCCCCCGGGTATTTATTCTACGGTTTTGACTCATTATTCTACGGCTTTAGGGAGTCATTTTTCTACGTAGAATAATGACCCCCAAAAGAAGTTTGTCATTATTCGACGTTTAATTTTGACCCTTTTAAAAATATTTATATAGGGGGTCATTATTCGTCTTTACACCGGTCATACACGCTATTAAACTTGTGAAACTTTTTTGCACCCCCCCTTACTTTCAGTGGCTGTTCGTATCAACCATATTGGACATAATCCGTGATTTGATGTTTGAGTTGAAAGACAATGCATTATACTAAATAATGATATACATAATGCAACATAATATTTTGTATATGAATCTATAAATGAAATTACTAAACCACACAGTTTCTTTTTTCCTCTGATATATAGTGATCGAGGTTCCCGGATCCTAATTCAATTCCAATACGTATATGAGTCTTTACTTTACAGATATTGTCTCTTAACCTCTGCGATGCATGAAAAAAACCTGTACATGTGGTGTACTTTATGTTAATTGCAGACGGTGGACGGCATTTATCTCGGCTACACCTCCCTAGGTAAGCATGATATTCTAATTATATGCTTGATTGTGAAATTAGAGACTCATGTTAATCCTAGGGCATACGTTTAGGTAAACATCAACGTGAAACTGAAAGTATAACATGATATACTCAATTTGGTTAGATCTAATGTCAGTAATGATAGGCTAGTGATCACATAAATGAAGCCCAGTTGAATTACAGTTGAACCAGTCTTGAAAGACCACTCTCATGAAAGAGCACCTGCTTTATGAGGCCACATTAAAGAAACGACTCAATTAAATAAACCTTTATATAAAACCAATTTTGAGAGACCAAATTTCAGTGGCAGATGGGGTAGTCTCTCAAGACAGTTTCTACTGTAGTAAGAGTTTGTAGTTGGAGCAAAATTGACTTTGAAAATGTTAAAAATGCACTGTAGCTGGTGACTTATGTGTTTAATTTCAATTTCATAAATGTTTATGATTACAATTTTCGGGTGCCTTTCATGATGGGGGTCCAGAATTATGCATTGTGTAGGGAAAATACGTAATTCTCAAACACCCCACCCAACCATTGCTAGAGACAACTGACAAGTGCTTGTGATAAATCTTCAAATTTTATAAGAATATTCTTTAGGCTAGGAGAAATACAAATTATGAATTTCATGATTCTTGTACCCCTGGGACCCATGATTCTTGTACCCTGGGACCTTTGGATGGGGCCAAAATAGCCCAGTCTTTAAAAATTTTCTTTACCCTTGCACATGAATTATTTGAATAGTGTTGTATGCTACACTCAACTTTTCAGGTGGCATCTATTTTTAATTGTGGAGGCGAGAACCCGGTTACAATGAACTGGGGTAAAGACCACAATTAAACTGGCAAACTTTTTCACAAAATTAGCCCAGGTTCCAGCTTGCTGGAACCATGCTTGAACCTGGATTTAACCTTGAGGTCAATGATCAAGGCCAGATGAGGTTATGGTCTTATGCTTACATACTTATATACCAAAGGGCATAAGCTGAAGTCAAAAGACAAGAACCTTACAACCCATACATTGAAACACTATTTTAGTATGAGTTGACCTTGAGTAAAAGGTCAAGGTAACATGGAGGTCATGATAGAATTTGACATACTGCCCCATGTTGATATACATACACACCAAAGAGTATAAGCCTAGGTCAAAGACGAAAATGTTACTACCCAGACTATGAAATATTTATGATATGACCTTGAGGTCAAATGTCAAGGTCACAACTTTGCTCATGGTTATACACCTCTATATAACCTAATGCTTGAGCCTACAATGTAGGTCAAGATAACAGTAATGAACTGAACAAACTTTGCTGACCTTGAAACCAAAGGTCAAGGTCATACAGGCTTTTTTCTATACATGTAGTTTCCACAGGAAGAAATTTGACCCCATTCCCAATCCAAAATACATGTGTTTTTTGCAATTTGATGAAAAAAATTCCCAATTTGGTGTTGAGGCCATAACCCTAACAAAGAATAATTATTATTTTTTTTAGAAATGCATTTAAACGAGTGTGTGCAAACAATTTTTCCCAATTTGACAAAAATTTTTACCAATTGTGTTGCCAATGACACTCAAAATTGACAGAAAAAGGCTTGTCATATGAAGGTCATGATGGTATGCCTCGTATGCCTATGTACCAAACAGTGTTAGCCTATGTCAAAGACAAAAAAGTTACAGCCTGGACAAGGAAATACTATAATTTTAATAATAATTTGACCTTGATGTCAAAGGTTAAGATTAAATTGATCATATGATGGAACACGACACCACCTCATGGTGATACCCCTATATATGAAAGCTATAAGCTTATGTCAATAGACAAAATAGTTACAAGCTGGACAAGGAAATGCTGTAATTTTAGTCATCATTTGGCCATGAGGTCAAAAGTCAAGGTCAAACAGAGGTCATGATGGTACTCAACACATTGTCTCTTGGCTATAAATCTACATGTCAAAGGATATATACCTAGGTCAAAAGTAAAAAAAAGTTATGGCCAGGGCAAGAAATGTTATAATTTTTAGTCATAATATGACTTTGAGATCGAAGTTCAAGGTCAAATGGAGGTCATGATGATATGGACACACCAACTTATGGTATACACCTACATGCCAAAGGTTATAAGCATAGTTCAAAAGTAAATAATGAAAAGTGATTGCTCATTTGAAGAAAACTTAAGAAAAATTAAATTACAGTATATTTGCATACTGGTACTCATTTTGAGAATATAGGTAGACAATGTCTTCGGATGAAATAACAGTACAAACCAAACATTGACTAATGAGGTCTTCTGAAAATTGATTAAGAAAACACTATTCACTATTGGGGAATGCTTTTGAAACTGAAGTTCAACTGACTTATTAACTACCGAAACTTATCCTGTAGTCATAACAAGTCTATTCTTATAGTATATCCTAGTACACTCTTCACTACACATGCATATAACCAGAACATGCATGCATAATTAATAAACAATTAATGCAATAAGCCTGTGTCATAACGTCAACCCAGATGTTTAATTTGTCAAATAAACCATTTTACAACTTTTTCATACATGTCAATAAATAAACATAACATGTTTCACAGTATTAGGACCTTACATAGTGATCAACATCCTTATCATCCAGGATTAAAATCCAGAGATAAAACTTAATAAGCCTTATGATTTTATAACATACAACAAAACGAAATTTTGTTGAACTTAACAGTTGAACGGAACAGGCTAGAATGACCTATACTTTTCTATCGATTTTGCACTACAACTTCTACTGCCCAGTAAATGAAAAACCCTTGCAACATAACACAATTTTGAGTACCACAATGATAAGACTTACAACTTCACCTCCTAATTTGCATATACCTGAACTCTAATAACATATTTAAGGAAATAAAATGTGACGAAACAAACAATATTTTTGCTGCTTAACTATGTAAGGCAGAAAGATTTAATGCCTGTGACGAGTGTCTAATTAGGCCAGGTGATTTACATGTAAAACAACAACTGGTAAAATAAAATGATAAAGAGAAAATAGGGGGAGGGGGAGTAAACACAGGGATGTTTAAAAGACAACAGATGCATCGTTTAAAACACTCTGTAGTTAACTACCAATTCAACGTACTGGGGATAAGGCTTCTTGATAGGATGTTTTGTTTATGTGTAAGAAATTGATAAGTTCTAGTACTGCTAGAGAATTTCAGCATTTTATTTCCTTGTTTGTTTTATTTGTGAATCGATAAATTACGTATATATTTTTGATGTTTTTCTCACTCACCCAAATGAATTTTTTGAACAACACTTTCAGCTTTTATATATATTAAAAAGTACTTTATAATTTTGGAATTTTCTGTTTACATTATTCTATGACAAGTAACTTTTGCTAGGTACATGTACTTGTCAGATAGGACAAATGGATAAAATCCGTATTGTAGAGTCCTGTATAACATCAGACAATCAGAATTAACCTTCTCAGCTACTGCTTAATACAAGTCAATATTTAATCTCTCCAAACCTCAATTTTCATTGTACTAATATCAGTATATAAATACAGATTATACATGTACTCTTAAATGTTTTTGTCACTATTCAGTCGTAAAAGTTAATTTCCAGATAACAAAATTGTTTGTCTTTAATACATGTATTTTTGATATTTTGGACAGCAAATTTAATTTGACACTTAGATGAAATTTCAAGATTAAAACTTTGAGCTATCAATTGTAAAAAATAGTGTAAATGTAGTAAAAAAATTGAGACTTTTCAACTTGCACATAATCAGAATTTCAACTCATCTGAATTCAACATATTGAGATTCCTCTATATTTCGTTTCTATTGCTTTTCTTTTCTAAATCTGTGCATCTGTTTCTCATGTTTCTGGTCTCGTTTTAATTTTATTGATTTAAAGTCTATCGCTGCACAGTAATATTTTATTTAAGTGATACCTCCTATATCTATCCAGCAAAATTGCAATTAAATCCATACTGTAATCGTTATTGTGAATTGTGTACTAATTCACTGTCTGGCATTTTATTTTTTGTCAAGACTTGCATGTACCTTATTGGTTCTCACACGTGAATTTTGAATACGGTAGTGTTTTATGCAACACTCAACAATTTTTCAGTTATATGGTGGGGGCCAGTTTTTAATGGTGGAGGAGAGAATCTGGTTACAATTAATGTACCCTGGAAACTGGCAAACTTTCTCTCAAAAATCAGCTTAGGTTCCAGCAGGTCTCTAATCATTCGGACATTGAGGCCTACCTTACACTTGATGAGTTGAAAAAAATCACAAAAACTTAAAACAATACAAATCACTTTTTGTTGTTTTATCATTGTTTTACATTTCTCCAAGAATTTTTCACTAATATGGAGATGTCACAAGATTTAGGTGAAGTGTCACAAGTTTTTATCTGTGCTATGGACTGATGCCAATGCAGTAAGGATTTTTGTGTGTGTGTGTGTTTTGGGGAGAGGGAGGGTTCTGTGCACAATTTTTGTTAAAAATACAAAAATTGTGCATTGCATGCAAATATATCTAAAATAAGTGTATATGTATATAACTTATGCAAGTCATAATTCCTCTTGTCAATTTTTTTTTTTTTAAAGAAAAATCCTTACTAGTGGTAACAGATTTTTTAATGTTTAAAAGAAAGTTGGAAGTGTAAATAAAAAATTATTCATTTGAGTGTGATGAATAATTTTGCTGATGAATAAACAAAAGAAAGGAAATGACATGCTAAAAATAGAGTTTCACTTTTGATATTATCTAGAAGTAGAACTTATCAGTTTGTTACAGATAAACAAAAGGACATCTAAGGAAACCTGGTCCCTGATAAATTGAATTGTAAGAATGACTACAGAATGTTTTGATAGCTTTTATCAGTTTAAATTTGCCTTTAATCCTTCCTTGTTTTTCAATGTATTTCCTCTGTTTTCTTATTATCTTTTTTTTCCTATCATTGTCAAAATCCATTAGGCCTCATTTGTCAAAGACACAACTATGATAACAGGACAAGTTTGTAATCAAGTAGGTAGACCTGCAGTTTTAAAAGCTATTTATTCCCCATTGATGACTACTGTTTTTCTTAATTATTCAGTTTCAGAAGACTTTATCACTCAATGTTTACACAGTGTATATAATCTGTTATTTTATCACAGGACACAGTTTACAAACTAAAGCAATGTTCATTTCTGAATTAAACACTTTAAAACACTTGAGGTTTGAAATTATAGTTAATAAATATCACATTTAAGATTTTAATTTTAACTTGTCCATTCATATAAATGCACAAGAAAATGTACATATCTAATGTGATTTTCACCACTTTACAGACAATTGGACAAACAAGGCCTGATTAAGGATAGAAAATACATGTGTATGTTAATTGAAAATTTCAGTTATCCCGGACTCTGTATATCTTAGAGTAATAAGGGTGGTCAGCATGAATTTTGAGATAACAAGATTCCACAGTGTATATATATATATATATATATTGTACATCAGTATATGCCTTAATCTTTCTGTGTCTCTGATTGGGTGCTTTACATTTAAAGCAGTGTTTTTTCAGGAGTAGTTTGGAATTACCATCCATCTTGAAGTTTGAAAAATTGATGACATATCAGGTATTCAATATAACAATTGTGACAACTTTCCCAGCCAGGCAAATATTATTGGAATTTAAGAAGTTATTGTCAAAATATCTTGTTTTCCAAATACAGTACAATCTCATTGTTTGAAGTTCATGGGACCACCCCTATTTCATTGGGACATCCGGAATTCGAGATAAGCGAAATTTTATTAACGTTTTATTTATCTATCAATCATAATTGGGGCCGGTTGTTCAACTTTGATATAACCGGAATTTTGACTCATCCGATTTCAACATAACAAGATTCTGGTGTATTTATGCTTCTGTTGGCTTATATGACACTCATGTGTTACATGTAGTTTGAGCATAAATACAGATTTTCACATTTTTTTAACAATTCAGTTTACATTAATTTTGGGAATCATCATCATTGTCATCATCATTTTGGAAATAAAAGCTTCATTTTGTATTGGAAGTTTGGTGCCATTTATATAAGGAGAATTTAAGGAAAATAATATATGAACCAGTAGTGTAAATTCACTCATTAGCTCTATTGTTTTTAGCAATTCTTATATAACGTATCAAATAAAAGTTTTGCTTTTTATCAGGCATTTTCTGAGATATCTTCATACAATGGACAAAAAGCAAGTGAAATCCATACCACAGTTTTATAGACGGAAGCTGCCGAACACCTGTATCCCATTTTCCTCTCCCGAGGGTAAGCAGTTGTTTAAAGAAGCCTTAGCTAGTGGCCACATGGAATGTTATTTCAGACTTGCGGAACAGTTCAGAACACAGGACGAACCTGCGTTTTGTGGATTGACAACACTGGTCATAGTACTAAATGCATTAGCCATAGATCCTGGGAAGGTTTGGAAAGGTATGTAGAAATGTTACCATTGTTGTTACAATGTAGTTGTAGTTGTTGTGTTGACTGAAAAAAGATGAGCTCTCAGTCATTTTAATGCTCTTCTTTATTTTATTTGTACAGTAATTTAGTCAAGAGAAGTTGGTTAATATATCCTTTAAATTATTGAAGTTCAGATGAAACTACTATAGCATGTATCACAGTGTAAAAAACTGTTTATTCTGGATATTTCCATTGGTCCAACTGCAATTTGGCATAGACATAAAATTGATCTTATATTTATTATTCAAGTCAGTGTATTTGTCTTAAATTCCTCAAATAATTACCAGAAACATGAATTTAGACGAAAATGAAATTTTGATCTGACTCGAGGCAGTATGTGAAAAAAAGTACTTCCATGTATTCTATCAACAATATTGTCTACAGATTAAAGGGGTATTAGCTGTATTTACAAAAAATATATATTTACTACTTAGTAACAAGTACAAGTAAGAGCTAAACACAGGAATGAAAATCTTACATTCCTAAATATTTTGTGAAAATAAGGTCAGATGCAGTATGGTGTGGATATATGAATAGTATGGTTAAATTAATCAATTGCATGTGAATAATTACCAAACTGGGTTTTTCAAGCACTTTTCACAATATATATACTTTGTAGGAATTTAAGAATTTTTACGCCTGTGTTAATGTCTTTTTTTGTTATTGTTTATCAACCTCTAAATAGTTAAAAAGAAAAGGAATGTTTTTACACAATTAATGTGCCTTTAAGTTAAAACTATGGCTGAAATATGTTACAGAACCATGGAGATGGTATCATGACCCTATGTTAGATTGCTGTATACCTAATATGTTATGTTATAGGACCATGGAGATGGTTTCATGAGTCTATGTTAGATTGCTGTATACCTAATATGTTATGTTATAGGACCATGGAGATGGTATCATGAGACTATGTTAGATTGTTGTATACCTAATATGTTATGTTATAGGACCATGGAGATGGTATCATGACCCTATGTTAGATTGTTGTATACCTGATATGTTATGTTATAGGACCATGGAGATGGTATCATGACCCTATGTTAGATTGTTGTATACCTAATATGTTATGTTATAGGACCATGGAGATGGTTTCATGAGTCTATGTTAGATTGCTGTATACCTAATATGTTATGTTATAGGACCATGGAGATGGTATCATGACCCTATGTTAGATTGCTGTATACCTAATATGTTATGTTATAGGACCATGGAAATGGTTTCATGAGTCTATGTTAGATTGTTGTATACCTAATATGTTATGTTACAGGACCATGGAGATGGTATCATGAGTCTATGTTAGATTGTTGTATACCTATTGCTAATGTGGAGCAAGATGGAATCAATTTTGAAAATTTCATTTGTTTGGCTAACTGTAATTCTCTGGAAACTGATGCAAGAAGATGCGATGAGACAGTCACTATTGAAGAATTCCGCAATCGTGTTATTGAGTACAGTAAGCGAGATGACTCATTTTTATTGATTTCCTACTCCAGGAAAGTCCTCGGTCAGACAGGTATATATTGTCTTCTGAAAACTTTTCAGGATCTAGTTTGAATGTCATTAAAATGCTTTAATTTGTCTATGTGAAAAATATTTCTGTTATATCATACTTTTTTAACAGAAATACTGGTAAATAGATTCAGGAGTACTGCATCATGTTGTCAGTTTAAATTACAAATCCTACATTAGAATTTAGATAAGTTATCAAAATATGTTATTCTTGACTTCAGATAATTACTGTAGAGTTAAAATTCTGTTGTTTTTAAAGTAAAAGAAATTTGTTGACATTAAATTTCATTGAAATAAAAAATCTGTTTGTAAAGGAACCTATTCCTTTTATTAGGTATAATTTATGTAAATTTTGTCACGGTTTAATTTACGTTGATAAACGAAAACAATGAAATAAATGAAATCAAAACCACAACAAAATTGTCTGATACAGTATTATATTAGTTAACATATCATCAGATGATTTGTTTTTTGAAGAATGATGTCATAGCATTGCTAAATTTTAAACTGTCAAAAATTAATAGATATTTTTTCCTGTTAGGTGATGGGCATTTTTCACCAGTTGGAGGCTATCATCCAGGAAAAGACCTGGTTCTAATGTTGGACACAGCTAGATTTAAGTATCCCCCTCATTGGATACCAATTGAACTCATGATGGAATCAATGAAAGCTCTGGACAAAACAACAAGTAAGGATCAACATTTATGTATCTAATTTTCTACCTTGGAGGCAAGAGTGTGTACTGGTCTATATAACTGTAACTTGCTTCTCTTGAAGAAGGATTGTTGTTGGAATGTTATTTTGTCCTCTGAATTCCTTTATTCGTATATGTATGTATGTAGATGTACATGTATGTGGTTGTCTTGTTTTAGAAAGGAGTGTACTTTTTCCTCTGAAATGTAGCTTGTTTTGAGGTAAGAGTGCACCAATGCCTCTGGACATGTATCTTTGTTGTTTTTAAAAAAATTGTACATTTCCTTGGAAAGGGAACTTTATTCTTGTAAGGAAAGAGTGAACACTTTTCCACTGATGATGATAACTGTCCTGTTATGAGGAAGGAATGGACAATTTCCTATTGGACATGACTCATGAGTGTGTCTGATTAGAAGATATCATACATCCGTTATGAACATGGAATTTTCTCGTTTGGACAATAATTTTCTACTGATTTTATTTATGCAATGCCATTCCTGACACAAATGTTTTGTATAGTAAGGTGCTGCATCATGACCTTTACACAAGGCCATACCACCTAAGTCAAGGTCACTTTGAACTGGAATGGAATTTCCTTATGCAAGCTATATCAATTTAATATCTTATTTAAGCATCATTGTTTCTTGCACAAGTATACCTTAGTTATGGGAATGGGATGTGGACTGTGTCATGCCTTTGACTTAAGATCACATCTCTGTTCTCAAGGTCACTGTGGAGATATCAACTCTGATTGCAGGAAACAACACTCCTCTAAATTTGGCTGTTATCATATCAACCCTTCCAAGAGAAAAACACATTTGTGGTACTCTTGTATGATCTATTAAGAAGAGTACTTAAAGATTTATGTTTTAATGTTCTCTTTATATTTTACACATAGAGAAATACCATCAACATCTGAGTAACAATGACATTTTCTCAATTATGATTGAAGACTTTTGGTTGTTGTGGGGTTTTTTTTAGTACTCGATTTTTTCTATTTTTACTACTTGTACATAAGTTACAATAACAAATAAAAGCTATATACAGGCATAAAAATCTTATATTCCTGTGTATTTTGTGGAAATAAGGTCAGGTCCTGTGTGGTATGCATATATACAGGTCTATAAGGTAAAGTGGCACATCTGGTTTAGGTAAAAAAACAAAAACAATACGGTCTACATTCCAAAAATAAGTTGTATAGTACAGGTAAAACATATTGACCTGCACATGAATTACTGAATCTCTATTTTGTGACGACAAGTAGCTTGTCACCCCTGTTATGGTTTGATTTAGACTCATTTTGTTTGTAAACATGTGCCAATTTACCTTGGTAGACCTGTACAAATAGTCAGGTTGAATTAATCAATTGCAAGTGAATAATTGCCAAACTGGGTTTCTCCAGCAATTTTAACAAAATATATAGGAATTTCAGAATTTTGATGCCTGTGTTATTTGTTGTCTATTTTTTGTTATTGTATATCAATCTAAGTAGTAAAAAACTGAAAGTACTGTCTGATATGAGTTGATGGTAATCATTAAGTTTTAATGGGGTATAATACACTCAGAATACTGAAAAAAATATGTACATTGTGTACACGTGTTTCCAGAGGTCCGTGTTTGTCCATTTTTACCGGATTTGTATCTATGTCCTGGACATTCTATTGATTTATACTTTGGTATCTGAAATTTTTATATTTGAAATACATTGCAGGTTAATTTCAATAAAGGAAACCACTTTCATGTTGTAAATTTTGAATTTACTGTCACAATATGACAGCCTTTTTACTGAGAAAATGCATGTTATTTCCAGAGTTTCCAAAGTAGCAAAACCTGCGTGAATCACCGAGTCTTATTTCAAATAAGTTTTTACTTTTTGCACATTCTTTACCATTTATATCACACATGAGTATAGGCCGAATTTCTACAATGATTTTAAGTTTACTTTTTATTTTGGTAAAATTAAGTTTTACAAAAAATATAACTGAAAATTGGGGCAGACATTCGGCCTAACGTGAGTGCTGATGGCTTATTTATTATGCAACAAACTACATAGATCAGCGATATGATTATGAAATCTTGTGCTTATAATTTTAAAAATAATTAAAAAGTAATATTCTAAACCAAATTTATAATATCTTAAAACTCATAAAGGATTAGGGACTGACATTTAATAGCATATATTTCAATAAGTAATCTATACCTATGTTTTGCAGCGAATTGTTACTTTATTTTTGTCAATTTAAAGAGCAAAAATTTACAAATAAAAGTGTGATTTGGAATTTTCAATCTTGAAGTTGAGTTTATGTTGCTGAAATGCACAAACATGCGTAATTTCCTGTCAATATAATGTGTTAATACCGGTAATCCCATACTGCAAAATGTGCTTTCACTTGATCCCAATAAATAACTTACCATAACATTACTCAGTAGATGGAACATCAACCCCTAAAAACCCAAGTTAATGCCCCTTTGAATGATGCTTTTTTTTTAAAGGAAATCAGCACTTTCGACTCTCATGTTTATTTTTCTTCTTCAATCAATTTTCACAAAATATATAGGAATTTCAAAATATTTCTGTCTCTGTATATCTCATTTGTGTTATTATCTATCAATCTATGTAGCAAAAAAGGAAAGCAAATGTAAAAACACACAGCTAATGCCCCTTTAAATATAACGTTAACTTTGATTTGTAAAATAATTTTGATGATTTTCAGACAAACCAAGAGGTTTCATCGCAGTATCAAAGGTAGGTGATTCCCCTCTCTTGACTCTTTTCCGAATTTCAAATTCGTTCAGTGTCACACTCCCTCGAGCATGCACTGACAATGTCACGCAGTTTGTTGATGGTTGGCAAGACTGGCTTGGACAAGAAAGTTCAGACAAAGCACCAGGGAATATCATTGAAGACTGTATTTCACACATGTTGCGCTGTGCAGTACAGATAGATGAGGAGTATATTATCACCACCCAGGTGGATTTGGACTGCAAGAAAATGCTGTCCGAAGAACATGTCTGCTTGTCTTTTCAAATTATTGAGGAGCTACAGGAAACAAAACTGTATCTGACAATAAAAGAAAAACTAGAAGATCCGGAACTGAAAAAGTTCAAATCTGAACACAAAATTGGACAAGTAGTATCAAACTGCTCTAAATCTTCTGGTTGTAAGGTTCAAAGGCTTCAACCTGCAGATTTTATATCTGTCCTTTTAATGAGCTGGCCCTACAAAAGCATACCGACATTTCAAGATGGGACAAATGCGTTTGCTTTGAACAAGATAATGGAAGGGGAACTATTGAAAGAAAACTATCAAAACCTTAGAAATGAAATACTGAACTTACAGAATCAATTTAGTGTTTTGATGAAGCTTCATTACCACAATAAAAAGTGCAAGAAAGAGTATTGCTGTCACAAGTAGATCTATTTGATACATGTATAGTCAAACTTGTCTATAAAGGCCACTCAAGGGAACAGACAAATGTAGCTCTTATAGACAAGTGGTCTTTATAAGGAGGTTAATTCATTATTCAAAAGTTAACAAAGGTTTTTGTTTGAATGACCTTAATAGGCAGGTGCTTGTTATATAGAGGTGGTCTTAAATGCAAGTTTGACTGTACTGAAATATTCTTATAAGATCTAGTATTTTTGGAAAGTTATGCTTTGATAGGTACCTACGGTAGTAAAAATCTCATATCTGCTTCATCTGTTATTGTCTTTGATCATTTGCAGTACCTGTTGATTTTAATTTTACATGTAATTATTTGGTAATGAAACTGTTTTTATTTATCCTGTTTTTGGTGGAATATTTGCAGTATTGAACACTTTATATTTTGTCATTATAAATCCTATGCTGAAGTAACATTGAAAAAGTACCAATCAATAATCAAAACTCAAGTCCATTATAACATGACGAATTAGATGTGCAAATGGTCTCAACATGAAGAACAATTGTGAATCCCAAACGGGATAAGACCAGGTGTCTGGAAGGAGTCAGCCTCTTCTGCTGGCATGCCACACCCGTCACAAATGTTCCATGGAAACCTTTCTAGTTCGATGAACGGGTCAAATTTGGTAAAAAGGTCAAGTTTGGTGATGAGGTCAAGTTCGGTGAAAAGCATGATTGGTGAAACGGAGTCACTGTCTGTGGCCGTGATCCAGAATACTATCTAATATCTCTGAGAGGGGGACTTCATAATGTTTAACAAGATCCCCGTATCGACCATAAAACAATGCTGAAAGAATAATCAGCAAAAAAAAAAAGATGGTATAGTATAAGCCGTTAAGTCAGTATTCAAAAACTTCCGTAGATTTAATTTTATTCCATGACAAGGCGACAATTTATGCTTTTGGGAACATTTTACTGTATTTGAAATTAGCATTGTCACCACCAGTTTCTTTTTGATATATTTAAGAAAATCTGTCATTGATGATTTTGTTAACTTTTTGTTCTCACATTGTGTTGTGAGAAGGGTTAGAAATTTTAATTTTTTGCATTATTTTTATATGCCCGTCGAAGATGGGTAGTAATATGGTTTCACATGGGCGGGCAGGCACATATCAGTTTCTGTTCAATATCTTGAGTAATTTTCAATGAATTAATTTGAAACTTCTTGAGAAGGTTTATTCACATGAAAGCTCGGACAAATTCGATAACCAAAAATTTTCACCAGATATTTACATGTTATGGGTCCATGAATATTTGTGGAAATATTTTCCGCCCAATAACTTGAGTAATTTTCAACGGATTAATTTGAAACTTTATAAGAAGGTTTTATTGCCATAAAAGCTCAGACAATTCTTTGTTTTATTTTAGAACACACACACACACACACACACATATAAATATAGGGACATAAATCATTATTTTAGTGCACATACACACACACACACATATAAATATAGGGACTTAAATCGTTAAAAATAATAATATAAAGAGTCTCAATTTTGACACTTTTCTGCATGGAATTTTATACAGTTTACATAAGAAAGTCGAAAAACACATTGAATGCAATAGCTTTATTTCACATATGAATTTAAATATTGGGGTTCAATTTATAAATAATGCAATGCATAATATTTTTCAGTAAATGGAAGAGTTTTATGATTAAATTAATAATAATAAATGGATTTTATGAAATTTTGTGGAGGAGTATTTCGAAATACATTGTATCTTAAAAAACTTATTTTTACGCATATATGATTCATGAATTAAAACTTTGATATGTTGTAAACATTATTGAAACATTTAATATGTTTGAAAGGCATTTCTAAAATGTAGGTATAATATTTCAGAGCAGAAAATACATCTACATGTATGATCATGATCAAGGTAAATATGTATAGATGCATTAAATCGTGTATGGCAACCAATGTTCGTGATTCCTTAAGAATCTTAGTCTAGACATACATGCTAAAGACTTTTTGAAGTTCTGAAGATACATTATGTAATTGCAGCAATTGATTGGTATTTTCCTACAGAATCTGACATGTTAAGGCATTTTAAACAGAACTTTTTGATTTACAGATGTGCTGTGAGATATATTTCAAATAAATGCCCTGATTTCAAAGTTACATGTATGAAAATACCATTAGAAGACAAGACATTTCACACAATCTTGATTAACAAAACAATTGCGTTTTATAATTTAGGCTATACATGTATATATCATTACACTCACAGAATACAAATAACTGGACCAAGTACAGGGGCCTGTTTTATCACAAAGTTCTAAGTCCTAGGCTGAAAGTAAAACAAAACTCTGTTCCTTCTTATCAATCTTACACTAACTCAAGTCTATAGAAATATTCGCTTATTTTCAAATAAAATCTTGACAGTTTACGAATACCAATACCTGCTAAGCTAACAAAGATAAATGATAAAAAAAACAATAACTCAGGTCTATGTACTGGCTTTGTGTAATCATAACAACGGTAACTCAGGTCTATGTACTGGCTTTGTGTAATGATAACAACGGGACGTAGACAACAGTAACTTAGGTTATGTACTGGCTTTGTGTAATCATAACAACAGGACTTAATTTGGTCGTAAGTAACAAGTCCAGTTCTTTGTAATATGGTCAGAGATTGGTGCTAGGACCAGCTCTAAAACTCTTACATAAAAGGATCACAAAACAAACGTTAAGGCAATCAACAAAAGTTTTATTTTCAGTATAAAGTTAATTAAGAAATACCTCTAGTTTTGTATCTCTTTAAGCCTACAAAAGATTTACATGATGATATTGGACCGCCCACACAATATGAATACAATGTTCCAGTTTTAATCTCGAGTGCAAGATAATTTTGCAATCTGTGGTAGTATGTCCACATTGATAAATATAGTTGAGTAGTTCACTAGTTATAGGTGTGTTTTTTGTTTGTTTCGTAAGTCAAACGATCTACCTCTAGACAACCACAATCGGTTCATAGATGTGAATATAATCAGAAATAAATTTAAAGTAAAACATTTAAGACAAAATTAAGACATTGTCAAAATGTCAACACGACAAACAATACCATGATGAACTTGGTGCACCAGAAGTGTGTGCAATGTTAAGTGCTGCACCTAAAATATATGAAACTTCGCTGAGCAAGACAAATGTACACTTTTTAGTCCTGATGAAGCAGTGATGGATATTAGTATACAGTTAAAGTACATGTATACCATTAAGGCCAAATTTCGGGTGACCCTAGACCAAACCTATTTCCAGAGGCGGAGCCAAAGCAAATATGCCTAGTCAAGGTGAGCCTGATGACCTTAAGCTTGCTAGCGTCCTTATTGGTACACTATAACTATATTGTTTTACCAAACACAAACATTACTCTCAGAGTGAAGCTTCAATAGAGCTTTTATTCATCTTAAAAATAACAAGGATAAAAATTACAGTCTACAAAAATTACCGTAAAAACTACTCTACATTCTACATGGGATAAATTTTTGGGCTAGCAGATTAATTTGTTTTAAAGCAGATTAATTTATTTTCTTGGCGTATTAATAATCGTATAATCAACCTACAACCGTCCTGATTGGCGGACACATAATGCCCCGCTCGCCTGAGGGAATAACTAAAGCACCCTTTTATTCAGAAATAAGTCCTTTTCGGTTAATTTCATGAAATAAGCGAGTTTTAATGATAAACGTTTATATAAAGAAAAATCAGTATTTATACACCTAGTAGCTAATGAATATGCAACATTATCAGTATTACATTTTAAAGATTTGCTTATAACCAGTTGTAATGATGATATCTTTCAGAAGTGTTTTCAAGTATTTATGGAACGTCAGGTTTACACTTGCTAGTATTCTAAACGCTACAATAAAATTGACAGTAATTATGATATTTGATAATTACTTTAATGATAAATATTTACATAAAACGCAATGGTCAATATCATGGTGCATGTTTTACACTAATCATTATTGTTGTATTTATATTATAAATTACAATTTTATGTCATCATATCGATGGCAAGGTTTTCTTTTTATGATTTTTATCAACTTGAATAATTAAACGATGTTTGAAAGGGGTCATCTGTGTTTACTCTAAAAATATTTCGATTTTTCTACTTTTAATATTTGTATTTGATGTACAATAACAAATAAGAGCTACATGTGGGCATAAAAATCTTATATCCCTATTTATTTTGATAAAATAAGGTAAAGTTCAATGTGATAGTACACATATACATATTGTATGGTTTAATTATTCAATTGCAAGTGAATAATTGCCAAATGGATTTCTCAAGCAATTTTCACAAGGAGTTTAAGAATTTTTATGTTTGTGTTTATCTCTTTTTTTGTTATTGTATATCAATCTGAGTTGTAAAAAGGGAAAAGAAATTAAAAAAAACATAGCTAATGACGCTTTAAATAGTCTTGTTTTAAAGGAAATCAGCAAGTTTGACTGTCATGTGTATTTTTTTTTCTTCAAACCTATATATGTATTTTTCCTGTTGTTTTTTCTTGTCGGGACTGCTTATCTTGCCGATTACATGCCCAAAGTAATTTAGTTGCCTGCTCATTTCTATTTTACAGACTGGACTTGATATACAGTATCATGATTTTAGCTCATCTATCCCAAAGTGTCAAATGAGCTATTGTCATGTCATGTTGTCTATTGTCTGTCCATAAACCTTTCTTTTAATTGACTTTTTCTTACAAACAATCAGACACGTTTAAGATAAGTTTGGCAGAAAGTATCTCTTTAGGAAGAGGCTTACAGTGGCTTTTCGGGGCTCCTCAAGGGGCTAAAAAGGTCTGAACTATGGTATATTTAGAAAAATCTTCACAAGGAAGGACACTTCAATTGGTACATTTAGTCAAGATTACCAAGTTTGGGAAAGAAAATGAAATTTGGTCATAAGGGGTCATTAGGAAGGCATTTTTGCACAAATAGGCTATTATTAGTCTCCTTGACAGAAACTATTGTCTTAAGCATTGGTTTTGGTCCCCTTTTTGCAACCGATAACATTGGTATTATATTTATATTTAGATACATATAGGGATTACAGAAGATTCCGATGAAACTTTAGTAATTGAGTGAACCCCATTCAAAATCATGTACCACCCTTTATGAAATATGGCTGTTGTTACTATCAATAGAAAGTTCTTCAGTTGGCAAAATCTGCTTTTTTTATCAACAGATTTGATTCAGATTTTGGTAACAAAAGCAATATACTCAATACACACCACTCGTTTTTCAAAAACTGTGAACTCTATGGAATTAACCACGAATTTTGTTTAAATTAAGCATGAATAATTTCAAATTATTTTAAAAATATCAAAATCTATAGGGCCAATTTGAAAAAAAAAAATTACCCCCCCCCCCTCCCACTCTTTATCCAAGTTGGCCGCATTTACTTCAAATCGAAATTTCTTAAATCGATGAAAACAGCTGGCTGTGAATAAGGTTGATTCAAATATGGATCATAAAGTGTTATGAGCTCTTTATCATTTGGTATATACAGTTGTAAACAGTTGTGTATTAAAATGGTAATATTACTTTCAAAGTTATGAAATCAAATGTTAATGTCTCAGAAACAATTGAAGAATATAAACAATTTTAAAGTGCAGCTTTATTTAGAAACTTTTGAACAACTGTTAGAATGTATATCTTTATAAACTGGTATGATACCTATTCTCGAATGGTACTTATTTTCCGACACTCTCACTGCACTTGAATAAACAATATTTTGCCAGACAATATGAAAGCAACATCTGTTTTTATACCAAAAAATAAAACATGCAAGAAAAATGACTGGTTGATACTTCCGGTAGAACTGTAAAATTATCTTTCCATAGTACTATCCAACATTCTCTTCCAAGCCAGAGGTAAAGATATCACATGTTCAACATACTTAAAATATGTTTGAGAATAGGTCCTCTCGCAGTCATGATTACACTTTTATATTGCTTTTTAATATGGGCTAAATTCACTGTTTGTCTCGTATTATCTACCAAATCTATCTTTAATATGGGCTAATTCACTGTTTGTCTCGTATTATCTACCAAATCTATCAGATTACTGGTATATTGGATCCAACGGCAACCAATTATAATACAAATTTTGAAAGTACAATGTAATTCGATCCGTCAAACTAAATATATTCTGGGGGAAACCTTGATTTTCGTCCAAGAATATGTATCATACCAGTAAACATATGTATTTAAAATTTGTAAGGACTGGCATGAATAAAATGACAAAGTTTCAAGGTCATCGGGTCAAAGGTCAATCACTTAAGAGGACTGAAACTGTTAGTTTACTTAAAAATGAACTTTTGCATTGACATTTTCGTTTGAAAGTTATAGGGTCTGATATTAAGAATATTTAAGCAATATTTCGAGGTCATTGGGTTATCGTGTATCAAAACAAATACATAACCTATTTTTAGACATGTAAGTTAAAGTTCAAGTTTCATCTTCATTTCGGTAGACTTATGTCATTTATCTAACGTTGTAGACTTCATACATGGAAACATGCAGGTAATTACTTATAAAGTGTCCGCTTATGCATTTAAAAATACAGAGCCCGATATGAAACATATTTACACAAAGCTTCAAAGTCATTGGGTCAAAGGTCAGCTTCACGTCTTTGGAGGACTGATATTGTTCATTCCCATGGTAACCTTCATGTTATATGTTATCGCGAAGCATTAGAATGTCATAGAAATTTACCTTAATAATATTTCGTCAAAATTTCAAGGTCATCACTCATCAGGTCGAAGATCTTCTTTACTTTGTAGGACTGAAAATTCCAAGTTGCTTAAACGTTTTGGCTTCGTCCCGCTAAATCTATGTTATCATATATCACATAAATACATTTAAACCTATTTTAAGACATGTAAATACAAGTTCGTCTCAACTTAAATTTGGAAGACTTTCATGCCCTTTATGTAAAGCTATAGACTTCAGACATGGGGAATTTGCATGAAGTTCGCTTTAAAAGTGTCAACTTATTAAAATAATAATTACAATGTATTATTGTGATATAAAAATATTACCAAAGTAATAGTGTTGGAAAAGGCCAAAAAAATGCACAAGACGATCGTTTCTGCCAATGAGACATCATCTTTAAAACAAATGTATAGTTCTGAAAGAGAGAGTGGCATCCATCATACAAAACCAAATATAAACCTAAATGTATTGTCAAATAATCTGAGAGCAGCCAATGTAAAAAAATTATATATATATATATATATTGAGTAACTGTCAGAAATTGGTTAACTCATCCACCCCTGAAAAAAGATGGATTCTTCTGTTAATCAATTAATTAGACCAGTCCAAATGTGTCTTTAGGGGTAAATGGGTTAAATACTTGTTGAATCGCCTATACCGATTTTGACGAGGGTTTATCACTCACTTATTTCATTTGAATTTGACTGTGGACTCGAGGCAGGTGTGCAGGATATGCTTTCTCCTCCGTGACACCTAATCCCACCTCTGTTTTTCAGAGGTCAGTGTTTTTTCAATGCTCACCAGATTAGTATATTGTCTCCTGATATTCCTTAATATGATTTGTTCTTTGGTATCTGTGATTTTCATGCATTTGGTGAGTTTAGAATTTAAACGGTGATACCCATACGGAAGTAATGATCTGATTGTAATATACATGTAATGAAAAAGTAAGACAATGTAATGTTTATTTGCCAGGTGAGCGCCTTAAGTATTTCAGTTATAAACAACAAATCAATTTTGGATAATTTTTACACAATTTTTTGTTTTCTAATTTCGTAGCATAGTATTTTTACAATATTTTGATTTACTACTTGTTATTGTATGCTGTAGTCCATCGTACAAATAAATTATTTACATCTGAACTCTTTGTATGTTATGATTTGTCATAAAGAAGAATCACTATTGAAATAAATAAAATTGAATATTGTAAACAAATTATGATCTATTTGTAGAAAAATACTAGACACATGACTCGTTACAACAGATGTGGACTCGCGGCGGGTGTGACCGGTCGACAGGGTATGTTTACTCCTTCATGGCACCTGATCCCACCTCTTGATTTCAAGAGGTCCGTGTTTGTACATTTTTTACCAGATTTTACCTATATCCTGAACATCCTAATTATTTATACTCTGGTATCTGAGATTTTTATATGGTTATATTGATACCAAGGTTAACATGATATGGGAAAGCTGCGATGAATTGTACAAAAAGACAAATAGTAGTATTAGTCTCATGTAAATTTAAAATTCATCAAGTGGCTGTAAATTATAAATTTTCAACAGAACAATACAGGTCTATCAAGGTAAATTGGCACATGTTTATAAACACAACGAGTCTAAATTAAATCAAAGTAGGGGTGACAGGCTACTGGTAGACACAAAAGTATTAGAGCTTCAGTAAGGTAATAAGTTTTATCTGCACTTCCTATTTTTTGAAAATAGACCGTATTAGTTTGGTTTTTAACTGAACCCGGATGTGCCTTTTTACCTTGGTAGACCTTATAGACAGACATGGTGTACTTTGACATCTGTTTTCGTAAATGCGAAGTAAAATTAGAGAAAAAGATTGAAATGTAAGCCCCTTTAGGCCATCTCTACGACGTGGAAGTTGCTCTTACTATTGCTAACCGCTAAGCAACTTTGGCTCTAATGGATTTGCATAGCATATACGTCTTATGATTCTAAGTATATACTACAATTCACATGCTAGATAAATTCTTTCTTTTTTGTTTTTGTATTTTTTTTTACAAAAATGACCATGTCTTGCACTCCGTCGATTGTTATTAAAAAGATTGATCGAGGTCGACTTAACTGGGTCATGTAAAATATGTTTGTGAGCTTCGTTATCTTTTGCTTATTCTATATTTTACAATTTGGGATATACATTGTAATACAGGATCTCTAATTTTCTTTTAAACATTTACTTATCTGATAACTTGTGTAAGAATTAATGGCCTGTCCGACTTGTATTGTTTATTTCAATTAGGATATTTTGAGAAGTAACTCTACATCACTATGAAGTGAATTAGTTTATTTACCTAGACTGTTGGTAAATGAGAGATTCTGGAAGGATGTGTACCTGTTTCGACATACCTTTGTCCTGTTTTGGATAATTCCACAATAAAATTGGTGCCTGGTGTATTAAGTATTTAATCTGACATGTTAAACATTGTAAACAAAACAATCGTGTTATTGATATAATCTGCTGGCATTTACCGGACAAAAGTCCACCTGGAAAATTTTAAGCGTTATTGTTTAAGTAGACCATTTCCAGTGTGTAACATTTAAATAATTATTTCAAATTTCCCCGAAATGTTTTATTTACTCAAATTGTTGCTGATATCAATTGGATGTTGTTTATCACAGGTAAGTGGATATAGTACTTTTAAAAAATTGTTCGTTCTCTTGCAGCCCCTACCTGACATGGAACACAGAATTATTAACATAAATTTAGTAGTCTAAATTAATATCTGCAGAAAAGTATCACTCAACTAACGTTTGGTATTTTCTTATACTGTGGAATTTTCAAAGTATACAAGGTATCCATAATTTTCTCTTTATCTGTGTGTCAATAAACAATTATGTAAATTGATATTTTATCCCCATTGTCAGTTATGTTTACTTTAGTTTGGTAAGTGTGAGTACTTTGTCTTATAATTTGGAAATTAATTTTATTTTTCTTAACAGGAAGTCTACATCTTTTGACTGCTGTGTATTATTACAAACGAACAAAAACAAAACAACAAAGATAATAATAAAAATAATAATAATAATAATAATAATAATGTTGAATAATGTTTAATAATAATAATGATGATGATGATGATGACGATAATAATAATAATTATGGTAATAATAAAAATAATCTATAATAAGACGTATGATCAGAAAAAATAACTAATGATAAATTTAACGTGCATGATTGTAATGAGATTATAATGACAATAATTATAACAGTTACTTTATTGATAATGATGAGTATAAAAATTCATGATAATAAAAATTATAATGACGAAGACGACGATGATGATGATGATAATCATAATGATAAAATTATTATTACACATAAATTCATTTTGTATTTCAAATGACATCATCTTTCCGCAACCTTCCAGAATTCCTTTTAATTTATGCTTGTTTTGGCATAAATTTATGACTTATAAGTGGTTTTAAATATCTGGTTTTTATTCCGAAAACAATTTTCATAAACATTTCATATAGCTTTTGAATGGTTACATTGCATTAGTTTGGTTTTTATTTCATGAATGAGTTTTCAAAAACATTTAATTTTTATTGAAAATGTAGCTTTCATTAATATTTTTAAAAAAAACCGCAGTTTGTTTATAGATTCGAATAAAACAAATTTTGCATGATTTTATTTAGCATCTTTGTATCGCATTTGAATTGTTGATATGAAGACTTGGTATTCTAAGAAAAATTGATATTTAGACAAATATTTCTTTGTTAAGACTCCTTTGACTTATTTTTTTTTATTAAAAACAAAATTTAAAACTGACTTATCGAGAAATCAATTTCAGTCTCTCTTTCATAGAACCTATTGAAGAAAATAAATCATCTAAACAATTTAAAGTATGGAACTTGTAAAATAAAACGATTGCTTGGTTTAATGGTGTATAACGCCACACTCAACAATTTTTCATTTATATGGTGGCGCCTCGATTTTATTGGTGGACCAGAAATCTTGTAATAATGCGGCCGTGATAAAGACAGGCAAGAGACTTTATAGCTATAACCGCAGTGTCACTTGGTCACGGAAGCCTTCGGGTCCGGCATAAACTTATGTACTCAAGTCCTAGAGTTTTTACTCAACTTCAGTTATTTTTGACATATTGGCTAAACAAGCCAAGTTAAGTATATTATAGGACTTAATAATATTCATCAGTTTTATTGAGTCCATCCCCAAGGCAGGATAAAACAACTGATTTTAAGTAGTTAGAGATAGACAGTCATAGAGAATCTAATAATAAGTATACAAAACATAACGCCATGCTTCAGATCTATATAATGACTATCTCATGACCAATAATATGATTGTAAATGTTAGGGGCAATCATTTAATGTGCCATTTATTTTGACAGGATTTACTGAATGAGGGAAATTGTGATATCATGAACAAGTATGCAACATGTCCGGCAAGCCACTGCTGTGTAAGGGACGAATTCTTCCGCGAGATAAAGTACTGCAAAGAAATTGGTGTACTCGGCGATAGTTGTTCCACGGTGACCACGGATTCCGACTGTCCGTGTGGTCCTGGTCTCTACTGCAAACCGAATATATACAGTGCCCATTTTACGTCTATTTATGGCACCTGTGTGATGGATCCTCGTGTTACGACAGGAACCACGATGGATCAAACAAAAGAAGCTCACCACACAACCAATCCCAGTGGCGAAGGGTTTTCCACGCGTGGACAAACTAAATCTATTATACACACAAAACCCTTGGTAGATGGAACAACAATTACGATGGCGTCCCAGACATCCACAAAGCACCAAACCTACAGCATCACGGCAAAACCTATCTTGAACACGCCAGGAACAAATTAATGATACGACGTGTTCTGTGAAAGATGCACTTTCTATTGTCGAAATGACAAACATTAAGAGATATAAGGAATTAAGACCAACAGTATAAAATTGAATCTTAATTATTATACCACAAACATTATATTTTGTATATCTCGATAAATCGTGGTGGATAATAAATGAGACAGAATTCAAAAATCTTACAACAAATATTTTGTTTCTATGGTTCAGTACAACATAATTTGAAGGTAAAACTATACATTGGATTTCACTTATATTGAACCTTGTTACATTAAAATCCCTCATTAATCCTGCTTTATTTAAAATGACGTTTGATTCCCCGGTCAAATGACTTTATTACCTTTATAACCCTATTATTTTGAAAACCCTGTTTATTTGAAAGAAAAATCATTCTCCTTCGATTTCAATATATCCGGGCTCGGCTGTATATATTTCTAGTTCAGATTTACGGTGGTTCTTTCTCGTAGACATATTTCCATTTGTGTAAATACTTTTGATTGTTACATTGGTGTTCTACGTCGCACTCAACAACTTCTTACTTACATGGTGGCGGGCAGTTTTTAATGGTGTAGCAGAAACCTCGGTTACAATGTACCCGCAATAGACCACATGTCTTTCGCAAGTGAACTGCCATAAATACTTATTAAAATGCGTGTGTATCAATCCGATGATTGCTTTTATTTTTTATAAGAGCAAATAATATTTTTGTTACTATTCCTAGGTCCTACTACAAGATTGCTCATTGCTTTTTTTTTTAAATATATATATATTTATTATGGTCATTTGTGTTTACTCGAAACAGATTCAAATCAATTTCACAATCTGCACCTGGTTGTGATTTAAAGACCTCAATCCATGACTAAATGGACTTGAATTCTTACAAAGACACCATAAATGTTTTAAATTTCTCTGCTTAACCTACTGTATTGAATATTATATTTTCGAAACTAGCGTGTAGACACCAAATATTCAAATGTTCAAAATGTTGCAGATCTGAATATAAATATATAAATAAACAAGAAAAATATGAATAAAAATGGACAGAAAAGCATACAATGGATGTTGCCAATGCATCACAGAAACAATTCCAACCCGAACAGTTTATAATGTGTGTTAATATATAAAAATAACCAGATACCAAAGTATTAATCATTCGGATGTCCTGGAGACAAATGTATATATCTCGTGAGATGTCATGGAGGAGTAAGCATCACTGTGGACCGTTGATACCTGCTGCAAGTCCTCGGAGAAATTGAATTGAAATAATGGAGGAATAAATCCTCGTCAATGGTGCAGACGAATCAATAATTGTTATCACACGGATAACTCAACATTTCATTTATTGAAACAGACTTATTGCAAACAAGGGCATTATACCGACCGTAATTTCGTGTTTTATATTTAACACAATTATATTTCTATACAGGGATTTTAATATTGCCGGTTCTTCTTTTATAACCTTTGACACTAAAATACTATTATTAAACTGTTCTTCGTCATCTCATAACTGCCAACGGCTGTACCAGGAATTGTGCGTACAGGAATGGGTGTGCATTTTTGGAAATCTGAATTCCATTTGAAAAAAAAAAGAAAGTAAATGTAAGCATTGAACTGCTTTCAGTTGGTATTCATGGATTTATGAATGCCAGCTGGGCAAAGCATATTCACCATGAATGCCAACTGACAGCAGTTCAATGCTTGATTTAAAATATCAGAGGTTGAAAGGTTACCTCATGTAAATAATTGTGTTGGACTTGCAGAAATATTAACGTTTATTACACTTGAGGCTAATGTCCTCCTAACAAAATTTCATTATTTTATTTAATGAATAACTATGATAAATAGTCAAAATACAAAATTTATTCTAAAATGAAATAATGAAATTTTTGCTAGGAGGTCACTAAGTATACCTACATTGTGAAATCACCTTCTACATGTAGCTAAAACACTTCAGGTTCCCAAAGTTTAAAAAAGGAGAAAAAGTGGTGATAAATAAAAGAAATTTATATTTTGTTATTAATAAATTAAGAAAACAAAATACTGAAGAAATTGAAAAGTAAAGCTATACCTACCAAAATTTGTCGTGTTGCATTGTAATTTGAATTTTTTTTTCAAACTGTTGATATGTAAACGACATTAAAATATGTTTTCAATCTTCATCTTATTGTCTGACATTTTTATATCAATTCCATGAACTTTACAAAGGCAGAAAGTGAACAGATTAATTATATAAATTGCATGTCACAATACAATAACCTCACCTAACCTAACCTATTGTGAAATATATTACAAAAACTTTTATAAATAAAGTGGAAATGACTTACATTAAATATATTGCAAAAAAACACTCAAATTTCACAAATTTTCGGCCACTTGGCCTTTATCAAGTGAAAGACGGCAATGTGTATATCAGTTACATAGTATTAGGTCTGCACAATACAAAGCTCCAGTGCAAATGCTATGTAACTGATATACATATTGTCATCTTTCACTTGATAAAGGCCAAGTGGCCGAAAATTTGTGAAATTTTAGTGTTTTTCTGTTGTTGTTTTTTTGCGTACTGATAGTTCCCTTTGGAGGACATTAAATTTTATAAAAAATATTGAGTTTGCTAATTTTGATATGAATAAAACAAGCATCACCAAAAGTAATACCGATTTTATTTTGCTTGAGCGACAGAAATGATAATCATTAGATATTAACAGGAAAAAAAATTGATTTGCAAAACAATTTTAACATATCAAGGAAAACTAAATGAAAATAAAGATTCAAAACTCCAAGTCCATTACAATACGACAAATATATGGATGTAATAACCGTCTCAACATGAAGAACAATTGCGAATCCCAAACGGGATGGGATTAGGTGTCCGGAGGTAGTCCGCGTCCCCTGCTATAGCATACTACATCCGTCGCACTCCTTGAAAACCTCTCGAGTTCGGTGAAATAGATGAAACTCGGTGAAAAGGTCATCAGATAGTTTTAGATCTGACTGGCGAAAGGGAGTCGTTGTATTTGGTCGTGCTCCAGAATACTATGATATCTAACATTCTTGAGAGCAGGCTTCATGTTATTTAACAAGGTCCCCGTATCAACATTAAACCTTTCTGAGTTCAACAACGTATCCATGTGTGAGTAGTTTATCGGCGAGTCGTTTTGCTCTCAGAATAAAATATTCATAAGAGGAGCGTGACCTGACATAACGTATAAGTTCTGAAATGAAAACACCATTGACAGGTGAAGACGGATAGCAAATTTAATAGAAAAATTGGTTTAACTCAGAATGCAAACTGCTTGTTACATGTCTGTTCAATTCGATAAAAACTCTCCGTTTTGTCCGTTGAGGTTGTTGGCGCATAAACATTTCACATTTTGTCTTCTTTTCCAGACCTACTTGTCCAATCTTAATCAAACTTGACACAATTCATCCGTGCGTTAAGGCAGTGGTGAATTCAAGGGCGTAAACTAAGGGAGTACCCCCTACACATGTGCGCCAAAGTATAGATGTATGTATAGTAAAAAAAAAACTCTACAAGAACTACACAATACTTTTCAGTATTTGGGCGGGGATAAGCGCCCTGAACTTGACAAAAATATTAACAAAAAAACATTTAAAACTTATATGCATATATTTTTAAATAAAAAGTAGGAAAATTAATAAAAATAAATTACCAAACTTTTCGCGACTCTCCGCGCACGGCGAAAATCCTTCCCTCTTGCTTGAAATCCTGTATTCATCCGGGCTTTGTCTATATGTTTTGGATTTTACGGCTTTTGACTAAATCTTTGTTTTATTTCAGTTTCTCTCTAATGCATTTGCCCGACATATCAAAATGATTTCTTTTTCGTTTTCTCAGAATACATACATGTAAATGAATTTGAGATTTTATTTGTGAACAAAATTTGCATTGGATCAAAATGTATCCTATACACTTTTATCAGCTAAAGATAGCAAAATTTTACCATCGATGTTATCCTATTTCTTTTCTCAAAATGCACAATGTTCACGCCTATGGCGTCTTGTCACTCCCCCCTCCCCCCAAAAAGAAGACCTGGGACCCCTGACCTTTGACCCCAACACCTTGAAACTTTGTCACAATGATCCTTATGTATATATAATATTAATGGATATATGTATTTGTCTACAAATATCAATCAGTTTTAAGCAAACACTCGCTAAGAGCTCGTTTATGAACAATTTCAGTTTCATTGGCAAACTTTGTAGATATTGACTGATAAATAAACAAAATAGTTTACGCAGTTTGAAAGAAAAACGGATCATTGGTTTAAGAGAAAAATATTTTTTAAAGATGTACCAAGTTTGGATCGCTTTTGGGCCTCTATGGTCCCTTTTCATTTGCAAACAAAATGTGGCTTTGCATGGGTATAGTTCCTGCCATGTTTGTTTGGAATTACCCCATTGATTCTTGAAAAGTTAAAATATGTCCAAAAGTTTATAAAATGACCTTGAAACTATGTCACAATGGTCTTAATTAAAGTGCACCCAAACGCTATATACAACTTTGTATAAAATGATAGAGTTTGACACAAAAATGCATTTGTCCAAAATCTGAAGTCGATCCGACGTCTCGTTCCCGAGATATTGGGCAAAAAGTCTTTGCACAACTTTAAAATTCATCCAAACGGCGTTAGGTGACCGCGTCATCTCAGGGAGTAAGGCTATAGACCCTTTACCTGTGTCTTTGCCAGTCTTCTGGTTGGCAAAAATGATAGAGACACCTGCAAAAACATAGACGTCGTTATGGTAACTGGTTGTTTCTTGACGTCATTTGCCGGGAATCTGTATCATTTAGCCTGGGTTCCTGGTCCAATCTTACTTCGTCGATAGGTATACTGACAGCGTTATCATCAGTAAGCCAGGATCCCAGGCTATGGATCATTTTGCCAACCGGAAGACTGGCAAAATCACAGGTAAAGGGTCTGTTCGCCTACCGTAGTACTAATGCTGCAAGATAATATCGGCGGATTAACCAGGAAAATAAAGTAATGGTGAATCGGTGCATCGTAGCGATGTGTGGCAAACATGTTAAACAGATCATGCTGTTCACAGGTTCCCGAAGGACGAGAAAACTAGACGTCGTTTCCGAGATCCCTTGACAGACCACTATTTGGCATGTGACTGTCATCACCACGTGACAAAATTTAAGACATGTTTTGGACAAAATGGCGGGTACCTACAGTAGTCTTAGTATCAGCTTATAAATAATAAAGTTCAGATTGATACAAAAGTTCCTACAATAAATATTTTAACTTATCAATATTCTCCTATATCTTAGAGTTGTTGGTTAGATGTATACTCCTGATCTGACTCAAAGTTTACATCAGTGTCAGTGATGGCGTACCAAATTTGAGTAACTTTTTACTGCAAATGATTCAGAATGATATCCTTAATTATCATTTAAAAGATTATTTAAATAGAATTGGAAATGGATGAGAAATCAACTATTATTTATTTCGAATCCGCCGCTAATCGAATCCGAAAACACTATACTATCAGGAATCGGACATTTGCATCTTTTCGATCCGACTCGGAAGTATTACTAACCGATTACAAATTATGATTATTAACGAAAAATAAGTGATTTTAGTGTCATTAAATGGTATATTTAGAAGGATATTATCATAAACGATTGTGATATATACCTTACTTTAAGTTTAAGCATAACAAATTAACTTAAATCGATCCAATACCTCGACTAAGCCGTCAAATCCGACTACTAATTTTAGTGTGCCAACGTAAGACAATGTCATGTAAATCGAGTCCAAAAAATAATTTTGTACAATTTTCTACTGTGAATGATGTAAAATACCACAATAAAGATATACTGAAAATATTGTATTCTTTGAATAAGTATTGGGGAAGAAATCGACAATTATTTGTTCGAATCCGACTCCGCCTCCGACTACTACTTTTAGTGACCACCGTACCATAGACCTAAATACGCTTCAGTTGTAGGTTCATATTTTTATTGGGAAATTCGTTTAAATGAATGGTTGTCCATCCACGGATATATATCTGGTTTATTTTTCTCTCTGGAATCCGATTAACAACATCATATCACATATCAGCACTTGCTTTTTGATTTATATTGATTTCCTCTACCCTCCATGGTTAATTCGTATTCACCGCGACCAAACTGCCCTAAATTTTATCAAAGTCACATGATCAGTTCATTGTAATTTCTGAACCGTTCCGGATCTCAGAAACGACGTATTCCGAACAACTTTCTAATTAATTTTACCTTTGTACGGAGCCCGGGAGGTGCCATAGGGGTGAAAAAAATATTCCGCGCGAACGGAATAATTACTGAGAGAAAAAAAATCCTTGCGAATTATTTCGTGCAAACGGAATAGAAAATCTAATTTTATTCCGCGTGAACGGAATAATTATTGAGAGAAAAAATTATTCCATGCGAACGGATACCGGAATAATTTATTATTCCGTTAGCACGGAATATTTTTTTCACCACTATGTCACCTCGGGCTCCGTACCTTTGTATAGAAAAAAAGTGGTTCAGTTATGAGCCATTTATATGAAACCATATTACCAGCTCGGGATACAAGAAGTTGTAACTCTTCTTCAACTCTTCAATTTTGAAAACAAAGAAACACGACCGGCGGTTTTATCAAGAATGGATACTAGCACAGCCACACATTATTCTTTTCCTTGTCATGATATTGCCAACGTTGTAGAGTTTTCACCATATGAAAGCTGTACATCTTTGATTGCTGTTGGAACAAAGTCAAGAGTGTCTATATATCACTGTTCGTTTGAGCCAGAGGTACGGCTATCCGCCAAGTTACGGTTACTGGTTAGCCTACTCGACTACTGCCGAGGCCGAAATTTTGCCTCGACTTTGCCTCGACTTTGTAAAAAAGTTACTTTTAGGGGTCGTCCCGTTATTCCGACGCCCCACTAGTCTGACACCCCATTAGCCCGAAGCCTCATCAGTCATAGATTATACTAAAGTCTGAGTCATATAAAGTCGTGAATTTCAAAATGAATTTGTTAAGCAACCAATCGTCAAAATAAAGATATTTTAACTGATATAATTAAAAACGAAAAAAGTTTATTCTATATATTCTCTACATACTTTTTTCTTTGTTTGGTCGCTTCAGTTTTTGACAATACACTTCCTATGGGAATCTGTTATCCATGCTATGTCAGTAAATTGGGTCATGTGAGTAATCATTAATATACTCACGCCTCTCTTCACAAGAGTTATATGAAGGGGAATAACTCCCAATATATGTTATTGTAGTATGGAATCAATGAGTGTGTATTCGTTGATCAAAATCAAGTGAAAGCATTGTATATAAAAATCAAGTGAAAATGCTGTGTTAATACATGTAATGTGTACATGTATTTTACAATATCATCAATTGAAATTTACTTATAAAAAATCGTACTTTTGTTACATGTGATATTCAAAGGTGTGTATCCTGAATTCTTGTGGGATTAAAACTACACCCAATCATCTCGGAAATTAAAATTTTAGTTGGATCCTAAATGTAAACTGCATTATACATTGACACTCCGATTATTCACAAATAAAGCAAAATGCAGACATGTAATTTTTGGTACATTTTATTCTACATTGTTTATATGCATTCTTTCTGAGATACATGTTTTATACATGTATGTCTTTAATGATACATAGTATTTTATTAGTGAAAACAAAATCAAAATAGATATGCAAATAATATTACGATTAATTTATCAATCAAAAATCACAATTTTCATCACCGTATCTATTATGATTATGCAATCTATGATCAGTCAGTATTTATTTATCGATTGCTGTACATGAATTATAAAATATAAACTTCTTTGAAGTACATTCAGACATCAGAAATCGTGTGTATAGTAATGTAGCTTTATACACAGTCGGAAGGGATTACAATGTAAGTTGTCTTTGACGACAAAATTAAAGCCACTCTCTGAGAATCCTGGCCTGGTTACATGACATGGCAATATACAGGAAAGTGTGAAGTAAGCGGGTGTTTTGAGGATTAAAAATAGCATACACATGTACATCACTGGTGGTCATTTTGTTTTTTATTATAAAACATGAGAACGTACGAAAGAAAAACTTCAGAGATAAAAGCTCAAAATTAAGTGTGATAATCTAAATCTAGCATAACTAAGTCATCTGTCAATAAATGTAACACATTGACAGAGCCAAAATAATGTTTGTTATATGACTGAATAAAATGATTTCATGAACATATTGTATCTTAAAAGTGACAAAATAATGATTTATTTGGTAAATTTTGTGATTTTGACAGAAATGTCATGAATACATGTATGACTCACTTTCCCATCCACTTTTTATGTCCTCCATGACAATAGTAATTCTAAGGCCTTACATGATGTCACAGTGTAACTATCCAGTGTAGTGGAACTGGAATTAATACATGTACTTAATTAGTTTTCAGAAAGCAGGTAAAATCACACACTTTAGAGGTCAATATCTCAAGAACATGCTTACCATTTTTGATTGGGTTTTTGACGTTTGTTCTTAGAATGATGAGTTCTATAAATACAGAAATTTTCATTTTTCACTTTAGGTGCTCTTTGAAAGACCATATTTAGATGTATATGTATATATGTACATATTGCTACTTTTGAGATAAAAAGCTTAATTTCTTCCGACACCTCATTAACAAGAATGACCGAAATGATGGGGTATTAACCAAAATGATATAAATAAACTGAAAATAAGTGATAATCATTAGCGAGAATCACAATTAATAGCATCAATTTGCATTGTATTCAGTTAAGAAAGAAAAATAATGCTGGTGTAGAATGAGAACCGAAAAGTCCAAAAGAGGATATTTGAGCTAATTATTTTTTTTTTTATCAAAAAAAGAATCATGTTTAACTTTATTACTTTTGTTTACCATGACATCCAGTATTAGAAAATAACCAAATATTTATCAAATAAGTGTTATTTCAGTGTATTTTAGCGTTATTTTAGTTAATACCCTGTCATTTCAGTGAATGAGTGTCATTTCGGTTATTCTGTGTACTGCAATACTGCTGTACAGAGTATACAATGTAGTTCCAAGCCCCCGTATACTTCCATTGTTGCAAGATAAAGTGACATTTTCCTCGCTATACATTGACCAGTAAAATGTTCCAGTTTTTAAATCTGGGTACATAGTCTCACATGTAACTAAAAAAATTGATACATGGTAGGCCCAAATTCTGTATCCATTTTAAGTTACATTTTTTGTAAAATCAGGAGCAGAAGTCCTAATTACTTTCTTTTTAGCAAGATTATGTGACATTTTCACAGCAACATCTCAGTCTTTTTAACCAGAGTAAAACCTGCTTTAGCGACCACTTGTGTATAAAGACCACCTGGTTACAAAGATCATTTTTTACTGTTCCCAATAGTACCATTTGTGTACAAATTGCCTCTTATATAAAGACCACCTCCCTATAAAGACCGGTTATCTTGTGTCCCTAAGGAGGATGTTATATACAAGTTTTACTGTACCTGTATCTATTTATTGTTGCCATCTGAAATTTGGTAATTTGCTTACCTGATCTTTTATTTTAAAAAATCCATCACTATTTAAAAAGTTCTGTCATGATATACATGTAATTCCATTTATTTAAGACAGAAATTCCAGCTATCTATCAGTTTTATTTGCAGGTTGTCCGTGCCTGTTTTCCATTTGGAACTCAGAAGAAAATCTAAATGTAACACATTCGCTGATTGGTGAACTATATCAATAACTTTCCTTCCAAAAGAAGTTTTGTGAATAAATAATACATCTTCAGTCTCAGATAAGAAAAACCCTATACAAGTAAGTAGAATGATACAAATGATATCTATATAGTAGTCTACACATTTTTAAAACATTTTCTTTGTTCTCATTTGTAGTTTGATGCTGATGAAGAAGTTGCCGAAGAGGAACTGAAGTGTCAGCCAGTATGTGACTTTCAGAGCGGTTGCCTAGTAACAGCGTTAGCATGGTGTCCAAGTACATCATTTCGATATCCTGAAGCAAAGGATAATTTAAGGTATTACAATGCAAAATCAACATGCCCCATGTTATGTAGGAAATATCTGTTATCAGAAAATACAAACTTGGCTGTGTAACTAGAAAACAAAAATGTTTTATTTACATAAATTTGTTTGTTTGATTGTTGTTTTACATTCTGCTTAGAATTTCCTATTTATATGAAGATGTCACCAGCTTTAAGTGAAGTACCACAGATATTGACCTGTGCTATGAACTAACACGCATGCTGTGAGGGTTCCTTTACATATCACATCTACAATGTATCATGACAAAGGAGTGTCTCATTAGGATGTCTTTGGTATGACCTTGTACCAGAAATCAAACTTAGGACCTTACGCTTGTGAGTCCAACTCTCTACATGTACCACTAGGCCACCACAAGCAATTTAGTACACATATAGATAAAAGATGAAGGATAACCAAAAGATAAAATATATGAAAGGAAGGAGTGTTTCTTCCTTTTTCAGTTTGGGTACAGAAATCAAAACAGTAATTTAAAATTTGGTAAAATTTTTCCTTTTCATTTATTTGCAGACTGGCTGCTGCAGGGAGTGATAATATCATAAGATGCTTTAGTTCAGATTTAACATCAAATACAGATAATGATCTGGTCAAGGTTAGTGTGACCTTCTAGGTCAAGGTTTATATATGTTTCAAGGTTAGTATGACCATCTAGGTCAAGGTTTATATATGTTGCAAGGCTAGTATGACCTAGGTTAGAGTTTATGATATGTGTCAAGTTTAGTATGACCTTTTAGGTTAAGGTTGGTCTGACTTTCTAGGTCGAGGTTTGTGTGGATTAAACATGTATAATATTACAAGACCAGTATGATGTTTAGGTTTAGTATTTTACTAGGCCAAGGTTTGTAGGACTTTGTAGGTTAAGGGTAGTATGACTTGCAACAGTGTTAAATTTAAAAGTAAATTGTTTATTGTGACTTAGTGGTATATCTTTATTTTATTTTGATTTTCTTTTATTAATGAATCACATATACAATGAAATGGGGAACAATTGACAATACATGATAACAAAAACACACATGACTAAATACATTTGTATCTCATCTATCCAGTCTTGACCACAATCATCTGTACGGTATCCATGTTTGAAATTTAGTCAATTACAGTTGTCAATAAAAAAAAATTGTCTGCCGTAGCTAAAAATAAAGCGAAGGGGTCTGTATATGTCGGATAATATCAAAGTAAGTGAAATGTTAATACCTGAAAATGATTGGTATACAAAGATCTACAAATTATCTCATTTGGTTGAAATTGTCAGAAGGCTGCTTATTGAAGTTATCTCCCCTTTTAAGTTGATTTTTTTTTTCTCTGTTTAGCGTGTACGAAGGGAATGGTGTTGAGATCATATAAAAAAAGCATAAACATCCAGTTAAAGATATGGAACATAGCCCCTAAATGAACAGTTAAATATCAACACTTATTTTCATCAATATGAAAACTATTATATCATGGGCTATATTTAAGTATGTGTCAAAGATATGGTTTTTGTTTGATTTTATTTTTCTTTTGTCAACACATCAGGAAGATACTTATATGTGCATTAATATTGCATTTATTCTCCTAAAATATCTTGTTTTTTTCTGCTGTTATTTTTTCTTTTTCTTTTTTTTTCGCTTTTTTTTCTTCAGTAGAAAAATAGGTTTTACATTCTAACATAACAATTTAATCAGGTGATCATTAAGGCCCTCTATTATTGATAAAATCTTATTGTCTCTTACAGGAATTCAAAGGACATACAGATTTTATCAATTCTGTTGTTTTCAATCCCGAAAATGGTGATATTCTAGTTTCTACGAGCGATGACCACACCTGTAGATTTTGGGGCAGTGATGGCGATCAACAAGGTTGCTTTCTGTTAGATGCACCAGGATTATCTGTCTGTATACATGAAAATGAACCCCAAAAGGTGAGATCTAGTTTATTATGCTTACTCTTGTGTGACAAACAGGTACATGTATATTTCTGTTTTGAGCTGATTATCATATTGAGGTCAAAGGTCAAGGTCACATTATTTTTAGTTGCTGAGTTTGTTGAAGGGAACTTATTCATGGTTTCAAAAACAGAAGTGTAAAGATCTCATGCATTTGCTGTGGCGAATAAGGCTATATGTAGTTGTAAATTTGAATCAACTTGCATGGTTGAGTGACACAGTTTACTTTTTAAAAAAGATGTGTTATAACTGTTTCACAAGTACATTGTATGATTCCTGTAAGCAATGTCTGGCCAATATTAGATAAATTTGTATTGATAATAACTTTTATAATTTTGATTGACTATGTATTGTTTTTCTGATTCCTCATAAATGTAAGGTATCATATTCATGTCTGCAGTGTTTTCTTTGACAGAGAATATTGTGAAATTAAATTGGATTTTCATCATATACGGAGTTTTCTAAGCAAATAGACCTTGTAAGACACAAATAGACCTTGTAAGATCGACCTTGTAAGACACAAATAGACCTTGTTAGATAGACCTTGTAAGATAGACCTTGTAAGATAGACCTTGTAAGATCGACCTTGTAAGACACAAATAGACCTTGTAAGATAGACCTTGTAAGATAGACCTTGTAAGACACAAATAGACCTTGTAAGATAGACCTTGTAAGATAGACCTTGTAAGATAGACCTTGTAAGACACAAATAGACCTTGTAAGATAGACCTTGTAAGACACAAATAGACCTTGTAAGATAGACCTTGTAAGATAGACCTTGTAAGATTAGACCTTGTAAGATAGACCTTGTAAGATCGACCTTGTAAGACACAAATAGACCTTGTAAGATAGACCTTGTAAGACACAAATAGACCTTGTAAGATAGACCTTGTAAGACACAAATAGACCTTGTAAGATAGACCTTGTAAGACACAAATAGACCTTGTAAGATAGACCTTGTAAGACACAAATATACCTTGTAAGATAGACCTTGTAAGATTACACCTTGTAAGATAGACCTTGTAAGATCGACCTTGTAAGATCGACCTTGTAAGACACAAATAGACCTTGTAAGATAGACCTTGTAAGATAGACCTTGTAAGATAGACCTTGTAAGATTACACCTTGTAAGATAGGCCTTGTAAGATAGACCTTGTAAGATCGACCTTGTAAGACACAAATAGACCTTGTAAGATAGACCTTGTGAGATAGACCTTGTAAGATAGACCTTGTAAGACACAAATAGACCTTGTAAGACAATCTAAATTCCTCCCATTGAATTTGCATTTGCTTTAGACTACTCATAATGGCAGAATCTTGTAAGTTTTTCAAATGGCAAAGGGAAGAAAAGATTATAAACAACACTGAACCCCTAAAAAAAGAGTTTTCCTGTCGTTAACCTGGATAGTATTCATTCAGCAAAAATGCTTGAAATGAATTCTGATGACTGACAATTTCTTGGTTATAAAAATGTGCAATAAAATTTAAAGATCTCGTATGTCATACTTCATTGGTCAAACTGAACAGTACACACCTATAAGAGGTCACTAGCATGTTACCATGTAGTTTTGGTTTCGTTAGATCCTCTACTCTATATACCAGAAAACAGGAGATATAAGAGATTGGTTTTTTAAATTAGATTGTGCCAAAGTGAGCCCTTCGTATAAAAAAGATAGAGAATGTACCATTTGCCAAGTACTTGACTTAAGAATCTTGAGTTACGAGACTTTGGATAAAACTGGGTTTCCATGTCACAACAGGTGTGGCATGTAGAAGGACCCTCACTGCATTGGCATCAGTCCATAGAACAGGTTTGAAGTTTTTGCACTTTACCTACTGGTACTGTAACAGTTCCCAGGCGCTAACAGTTCGGGGACAATTTATAAATACAGGTATAATTAACGGGATTTCGCTAGATATTTTCCTACATGTCGTCTGCTTATACACTATTAAGAGATGTACTGCAACCAGAAATTTCAAAACAATAATTTTTAATAGATTGTTACGTCAGTTTATCTGTGTTCCTCCCAACTTTCATTTTCTCACGCCAGGGGAAATGATGTCATGACGGCATGAGAATATAAAAGATTACAAACGTTTTAAATCAAACAAAACATATGGATATAATCATATTGATATAAAATTGCTCACTCCTAATAATTAATACATAAATTTTGTCCAATTCACTTTTTGTTTAGCCTAAAAGAAATTCATTAAATGTAACTGTGCGGGATCTGTTACAGAAAAGGTTAGGAAAACGGCGCCACACTTCAGTCTGGGAAACTCTAAAATGACATCTTTTTAATTTTTTTCTCAATTGTTTCTTTGCATATTTTAAAGGATCTTGAGGTAACCTTTTACTATATCGAATTTCATTTTTGTGTGCCATAAAAAAAGGGATATTTTAAGAGAAATTATAAAAAAGCATCCTGGAACTGTTACAGTACAGCTGGTGACGATTTCATATAAATGAAAAATTCTTGGTGGGATGTCAAATAACAAGAAAAACAAAAACATAAATTCATTAACGTTATTATTTTGAAGGTGATGGTTGCACAGAAAAACGGAGTGATAAAAGTTTTCAGCATAGATCTACAACAGCAAATCATGTCTTTTGACTGCGGTGTGACTCCACTTATGGGAGCTGATTGGTGTAAACATGATGATGATATCATTGCTGGAGTTGCAGGCACAGAGTGGTTTATGTTCCAACTGTCCAGATCAAGGTGAGATACAAAATATTTCTGACAAGAAATTTGCCAGTTAGCTTGTTATCAAATCTCTATACATCTCATATTCAGCCGACAAAATCTTTCATTGAATCCAATGAGAATCTGTAACAACCTACATCGTTGGCCAGATTGTGAAGTAAATAGCAGGATATGAATTAATGATGTCTGTCTGTTTGTCTGTCTGTCTGTTTGTCAAGCTGTCTGTTTGCATTAATAATTTTATTTAGCTGTAGTTTTATCTTTACTGTGAAAAATACTATTCTTAACTATTCAACAATTTTGCCTGCAGAGGTTTCTTGTTGGAAATACTAGACAAAATCACACAGAAGATTGTGTTTAGAACTTTATCATTTGAATTGAAAATATGTCAATACTGTCTTTTATAAACTGATAAGTCAAGAGATTATCATCTTTCATATAAATTTCAAAAATCACAAGCTATGAGCAAAAATCTTAAATAATTAATCATGTTGTTAATCTACCTTCTTCAACAACAGTCAACCAGTAGAGAGACGTCAGGCACACACAGACGGAGTACGGAATATAAAATGGGCGAGGAATCAGCCTACATTACTAGGAACTATGGGAAGACCAGGCATGCAGATTAAAGTGTTCAGCACACGGCATCATCAGGTGTGTATTGGAAAACTTACGGTGTAATGTATTAGAACACCTATTGTAGTGTATTACAATATCTATTGTAGTATTTTGGAAGACCTACTGTAATGTCTTAGAACACCCTATTGTAGTGTTTTGGAAAACTTACTGTAATGTCTTAGAATGCCTGCTGTAGTGTATTGCAATACTTGCGGTAATGAATTAGAACCCCTGCTGTAGTGTTTTGGAAATTTTGCTGTAATGTCTTAAAACACATGTAGAAGTGGTTTGGAATACTTAATGTAATGTCTTAGAACACCTATTGTAGTGTATTAGAATATCTATTGTAGTGTATTAGAATATCTATTGTAGTGTATTAGAATACCTATTGTAGTGTATTAGAATATCTATTGTAGTGTATTAGAACACCTATTGTAGTGTATTAGAATATCTATTGTAGTGTATTAGAATACCTATTGTAGTGTTTTAGAATATTCACAATAATGAATTAGAACCCCTGCTGTAGTGTATTGGAAAACTTAAAATAATGAATTGAGCGCATACTGTAGTGTATTGGAATACTGAACAGTAATGAGTTAGAACACCTGCTGTAGTGTATTGGAATACTTACAGTAATGAGTTAGAATGCCTGATGTAGTGTATTGGAATACTTACAGTAATGAATTTGATCGCCTGCTGTAGTGTATTGCAATACTTACAGTAATGAATAAGATCACCTGCTGTAGTGTATTGGAATACTTAACAGTAATGAGTTAGAACACCTACTGTAGTGTATTGGAATACTTACAGCAATGAATAAGATCACCTGCTGTAGTGTTTTGGAGTACTTACAGTAATGAGTTAGAACCCTTGCTGTAGTGTATTGGAATACTTACAGTAATGAATAAGATCACCTGCTGTAGTGTATTGGAATACTTACAGTAATGAATGAGAATGCCTGATGTAGTGTATTGGAACAGATATTATAGTGTTTTAGAATACTTACTGTAATATTAGAATACATGTATTAGTGTAATGGAATGCTTACTGTACTTTATTGAAAAACCTGTTCAAGAGTGCATTAAAACCAAGTTCTCTCTTTCACTAAAACTTGAAAACTGGCCACCACACCTTTTTAACTGAAAAATTGTTGAATGAGGTATAAGACATAATTAAAAAAAATGATTAAAAGAATATTGTTGCTCAAAAACATACTCTCGGGATAATTGCTTTTGTTTAAGAAGTTGAACATATGCGAAAAGCTTTCCAATTGGCTTCAAACTGGAGGTGACCTCGGGTCAAATTAAATTAGAACGTCCTAGTTAAGAATTAAATGAAGCCTGATTTCTCATTCTTATACCTCAAAATACAGTGAAGTGTCGATATTTATTACAACATACTTTTAAATATTTCTTTATAAATTTCTAATTTTTTACGCATTTAAAACAAAATCAAAATTTTGATACACTGAGTGACAATATTCCTTTAAGAAATTAATGACTCTATGATTTAAATTACATTTAAATATATAATTTGTTTTGGTCTTTGCTGTATAGGTTCCACTCAACACAACTTTACAAGTAGCATATGGAATGAGCTGGCATGCACAGTTACCCGTCCTGGCAGTAGGAGGTGATCAGATGGTACACATGTATTATATAGAACCGTCAAGTTTACAAGTAGTGTGAATGGTGACTCCTACTGTGTAAGTGATCTGTAATGAACAGATCTTAGTGTGTGAGTGATCTGTAATGAACAGATCTTAGTGTGTGAGTGATCTGTAATGAACAGATCTTAGTGTGTGAGTGATCTGTAATGAACAGATCTTAGTGTGTGTGATCTGTAATGAACAGATCTTAGTGTGTGAGTAATCTGTAATGAACAGATCTTAGTGTGTGAGTGATTTGTAATGAACAGATCTTAGTGTGTTAGTGATCTGTAATGAACAGATCTTAGTGTGTGAGTGATCTGTAATGAACAGATCTTAGTGTGTGAGTGATCTGTAATGAACAGATCTTAGTGTGTGAGTGATCTGTAATGAACAGATCTTAGTGTGTGAGTGATCTGTAATGAACAGATCTTAGTGTGTGAGTGATCTATGATGAACAGATCCTAGTGTGTGAGTTCCTAGTGTGTGAGTGATCTGTGATGAACAGATCTTAGTGTGTTAGTGATCTGTCATAAACAGATCTTAGTGTGTGAGTGATCTGTGATGAACAGATCCAAGTGTAGTTTCACATTGCTTATAACTAAATAAAATCATGAATAAATTTGATAATAAAACCACACTTGTTATCTCAAATAGTTCTAAAATTGGAGGTGTTGTTTTAACAGAAAGTGTGTGATTGAACAGATCTTAGGTGTGAGTGATTATGATGAATAGTTGTGAGTGACAAACAGATCTTAGTGTGCAGTGATCTGTCATAAACAGATCTTAGTGTTGTGAGTGGTGATGAACAGATCCAAGTGTCACAAATAACATGAATAAATTTGATAATAAAACCACACTTGCTCATAGTTCTTTTGTAGGTGATAACAAATCATTGGCAGATTCAGAGAGAGGTTGTGGGGGTTGAAAAAGTCACAAATAACATGGTGCTCGCATTTTGTAATGATAAAAATTCTCAACACCCCCCCCCCTCCTTTTCTTTCAAAAAATCCTGGATCTGCCCCTGCAAAGTCTCCCCTCTCCAACACACAGCCAGATATAATGGTAATATTTATCTGCTAAACCAATATTTCCTTTTTTTTTTTTACTCAACTTCAAGATTTTACTCAAATCTTGAGAATTTTCTCAACTTGGGTAAAGTTGTGGACCATAAAGAAATTCTTGGCAAATTTCTTTCTCAAGTGATAAAATATTTAAGTACAGCATGTAGTTGACATAAGTAATTCTTAACAGCGAAAATGGCTTTGTTCGCCTCGGGATAAATAAACATAATTGTCATTGTCGCCCTAGAGTATTTCGGAACATGTTTAATCCTTTGGCTTTCGAAAACAACATGTTATTTGAGCGAAATAGGTTTAGGAGACCAACACTTCTTTCATTGTTGGCTTGTTTCGGCCATATGACATTTGTTTACATTAACAATGGGGACGGTGTAAATTTAGTCCGGAACATATACCCCAGTGTATGTTCCAAGTCATATATCTTATCTAATATACTTATACTAATTTACTTGTATCTTGAACATCGTTTATTGTATACATTATACATATTATATGTATAGATTACTGACTTCGATCATGTTTTGGCATTTTACAAGACATTTCTAATGTTTTTAAAAAATATATCTATTTATGCCACAAAACGTGCTGCGTATTTGATTTTAACGTGTTTTATACCTCTTGGTTGGTTATTAAATAATTTATCATAGAATATGGTAAGAACATTCTCAAACATTGAAGTTAAGTGAATTGGGACATATGTCCTGGACGAGATTTACACTGCCCCTTGACAATCTCACCTCAGTTGAGAAAATTCTAAAGTTGTTTTGTGGTCCACGATGAGTAAATTCTTAACTTTTAAGAATAAAATTTGTCTCAGAATTTTCCTTTTTTATGGTCTCAGGGCCCATATATCTTAATTTTACCTAGTAAAATGATCACTCAAATTTTCAGTGAATTTTACATTATGGTTGGTTGATGATAATTCGAATGGTTCCTGATAACAGCATTTTGAAAAAGTCATTAATTGTTTCCATATAGCCATTCGGACAAGAATTCATCTTATTATTCAACTTCCATCTCATCTGATGTCCAGTTTTACTCTATTAATTCCATGTCACTTTTTATTCAACAACTTGTTACCAAACTTGAATGATTATCAATTACATTTCATTTTTGATGAGTCCTTTCAAGGGTACCCACCATCTTGAGAATGGAAATATCAACCGACAAGACATGGTGAAAGATAATCTACAGATTGATACAATGAATCTTAATCTGCTTCTAGAACACCACTTCTTGTAAGTCCTGTTCCCAAAGAAAGATCACCTTTATTGAAAAAATATTAAACATTAATGAATTCTATATTTTTTTTCTTCAAGTTATTCGCCATTGTATTTCTGTAGTTCAAACTACTGGAATACTTTCTTTTTCTTGGAGAACTCTTCCGTTTTCTACAATGTTACAGTGGAAAATGACAAAACTGATGGCTGATTAGAATCAATTTGACATTTCACCTAATTTAAAAATATAAAATATAAAAAAATGAACTAATATTAATGAATCATTTTGGAAGCTCCACATGTTGAGTTGGGAGTTGGCTAGTTGGTTTGTTTGTGTTAAATGGTTGTATTGTATTCTTCTTGTCATAAATTTTCTCGAATATTAAAGATCATATTACAGTGGGACCTCGCTATTTGGCCACCTAACTGTCTGACCCAAAGTGGTCTGATTAGCTAAGTGAAAGCAGGACAGTTTAAATTTTCAGTAGGACGTGTTCAAGAGACATTCACGGTTTTAAATGCGAGGTGATCTACTTATGGAGGTGGACTTTAGGTGAGTTTCCACTGTTCTGTCATCAGTACAAACAGGGTATGTGATTATGCCATTCCTAAGTGGTACAAGACCTTGGTGTATATACAAAAAGTCTAAAAGTTTGAAACTTAATGCCAAGTGTTTGGCAAAGGAACTGGCATGAACTGTGTTATAAAACATTTTGGGTTCTGATTTTGAAGCTGAAACCTTATGTCTGTGAGTTGTTCGCTGTATTGTTGAACCTTATGTCTGTGAGTCGAACACTGTATTGTTGAACATTACGTTTGTGAGTCAAAAACTGTGTCAAACCTTAGGTTTGTGAGTGTAATGCTCTATGTTGAACCTTACGTTAGTGAGTGTAATGCTCAATGTTGACCCTTACGTTAGTGAGTGGAATGCTCTATATTAAACGTTACGTTTGTGAGTGGAATGCTCTGTGTTGAACCTTACGTTTGTGAGTGGAATGCTCTAATTGAACCTTACATTTGTCAGTCCAACGCTGTATCGTTAGACCTTACATTGGTGAGTGGAACGCTGTTTTATTGAATCGTACATGTGCGAGTTCATCACTCTATCAATTGAATCTTGCGTTTATGAGTCGATATCTGTATCATCGAATCTCTGACCAGTTGTAATATGCAGTTCAAAACACGAACGTAGTTAATACAGGAGTTGCAGATGCTAAACTTGATTTAAAAATCATTAGATTTATTGATTAAATAATTAACTGAATGAACAATTGGAGATACTAACATTGTCGTTGAAATTTACTTGAGCACTCAAGATTTGCACACCGGTAGGCGTTAGGAAATACTAAAACGAAACAAACAGTGCACTTATTTGATGGAGAAAAGAAAACAAAATAGGTTTCCCGGGTCTCCTTAAAGATAAAAGAATTCTACCACTTGAACTTATTACAAATAATCACGAGATTTCAGTATGTTATATTTAATCGTAATATTTCTTTTTGGTGGGGCATTTAGGTTTTTCCGTGAATATGAAAATGGGTCAATCGGACTATCCTACTTTATAATGTTTACTCTCAGTAGACAAACTTATGTGACACGTCTAGGAGTTGTGTTGAAAAATGTTTCTTTAAATATTTGTTCCTGTTTTCGAAGTACTTCTAATTGACTCACGGCAAGGTGTCTCTAGGGGTTTCGACTACAATTTATCACCGTCAAATGATGGAGAACGAACAACACGTTGTCCCTATGGAAGGCATCCTCATTCATTACGACACCACAGCGTTTGACACGCACTTTTGATTCGTGACACTGTCCTGAGCGTAAATTTCCGTTTTCTAATTAATTAAATGGCTTCAAGTGTTTTAATTTTCTGTGTCTAATACTACCAGACATGATTGCCATAAAGGCTCAACGACAGACAAAATTACCTCTTGAATAAGTATTTAACAAATCATGTTACACCTTGTTAGCTCAGTGATGTTAGTTTTTTTCTCTTTTGTTTTTGATTTTGAATAGTGCTTTATGCCACACTCAACGATCTTCAGTTATATGATGGCGACCAGTTTTAATTTGTGGAGATGAGAACCCGGTTATAATGTACCCGGGAAGAGACCATCGGCCTTCTGCAAGTAAACTGGCAAACTTTCTCACAAAAATCACCCTTTGTTTCAGTGGGGCTCGAACCTGCGTTGACCAGAACTGAGACACTTAATGATTTAAAGCGCGATGCTCTAACCACTCGGCCACGGAAATCCTTCTTTTTTTATTTTCATTTATATATACATCAAATACTTGTGATATATAGCTGGAAAATTAGATGAAAATATTTTTTATTTAAGCCAAAATCTTACAGTATATGATATAATCTCATAATATTACCGGTCTCTTATGATGGACCTATAGGAGAGCGTTGACTCGCAAGAGGAAGGTCTGGGTTCGATTCCCGAAATCGGATGATACTAAAAAAGCGAGGTATCGTGGCACGTAAAAAAAGTCTCACTTCATTGGCGTCAGTCCATATTATAAGTCAAAATTTGGGTACTTCACGTAACGCTGGTGACATTTCTTTGTAATAAAAATATCTTGGCGGGACGTAAAACAATAATAAATTAAACATGATATTATAAATAAAGCTATTTATAACATTTTGTCACATACGGATATAGCCATATCATTTTCGTAAAAAAACGGTTGTAGATATTTTTAAACGATCAAATGCTTATAAAGAAGAATATTTTAACTTTAAATTTAGTCATTTTTTGATTAGCATATAAGTGATACTTGACACCAACGTAGTGGACAGTTGTATTTTCTTGTTGACTAGTATTTAGTGATTCTTACATTGAATACTACGTGTTGGACAGTGACCAATATCATTGCTCATTCTAACTTGTCATTTATTGTACTGGTATATACAATGAACCCGGCTATATAGGGTCGAGATGTGAAAAAGTTTTAATGTTTTATTTTGTATTTCATGTTTTACACTTGCATTATTGGGTAGGATTGGACACATAATCAAGCTGTAGGCCCTATACCTTTTCTTGAATCTTTCGCACGTGTAAGCACTCCATTTGAAACTGACACAACTTTTTCTCGTGGCAGTTTCTTCTCCATGACTTCGGTTTAATTATTTAGAACTTGCATTTCGATGTCTTTACTGTTGGATTTCACATATGTAGGCAGCAGCATGGTTCTGTCTGTTGCTCCATGTATCGCCAAATTTGAAATTGTCGTAACTTTTCCTAATGTGTAAATAATCCTGATCACCTCTCCATGAATTCGGTTGCCCTATATACCAGGGAAGATAAGTCATCTTTGTACCGTCATCAAATTCCCACATTCCCTCCACATTATTATCATTTCCTTGTATAACTATATCAGGATTCGTAGTCAAGACCTTATCTACAAATATCAATGAACCAATCAATAAAGTTAGATAAACTTTGTATAGAATTGAACATGGTCTATTTGTAACGAAACCGTTACAAAAAGTTCCCCAAACGATACAGCTACATATGCCCATTATTACTTCTATAAAAATGTGTTAGGATTCGATGTAGCGTGAAAAGACTGATCCGCCACAGAAAAGCTACCCGGCTTCAATATTGTACGCAGTATTCTTACCCGGAAACCCAATTATGACCCGTATCAATATTTTTGTTATTCGATCCGTGGCGGCATGCATTTTAAAGGGAAAAAAACATCATCACTGAAATTAAGCACCATACTTAAAACCGAAGTCCCGAATCACGACAGGCACGACACGTTTGTTTGTTTGTTGCTGTTTAACGTCCCACTCAAGAATATTTCATATGGAGACGTCACCAAATGCCGGTGAAGGCTTTCAAATGTTGGCCTATGCTCGGCACTTTCGGCCATTGAGCAGTGAGGGTTCATCAACGTGCCGACACCTACTGTGACACGGGGCCTCCAGTTTTTACTGTCTCATCCGAAAGACAGGAAACCAACCTGTCGCCGGCGGGTCTCGAACTCACGACCTCACGATCCAGAGTCGAGCGCGCTACCGACTGAGCCAGGTCGGCTCGGCACGACACGTAAAAATGGCTTCACTGCATTTGCGTCAGTCCTTTGCAAAGGTCAAAATTTGCGGCAGTTCTAAAGCTGGATACATCTCCATTTAAGTGAAAAATTATAGATATTGGCGATATGTAAAAAACAATAAACAAACAATACAATGTTATTATACCAAATTATCAAATTCCTTATCGATCCTTATTCGTTCACCATTACAAGAATAACAATTATTACACCTTGTTGCGCAATTGCTTGGAATAAGATACGGCAATTAAAATGGATACATTTATTGTAATATCAATAGAAATGATGATGTTAGTTAGGTCTTAAAAATAGAGAATAGAAAACGTTATATAAAGATTTTTTTACCCAAGTAATTGATGATCACTTGATGTTTTTCAAAACTCTCAATCTTAACAAACATTGCTCCGTCTTTTAAACACACCTGTTTGAAATCTGGCACATTAACATGTGAGAATCCGGATACTTTCATGCACACACCTTTAAACCGAGTTCTGTTCGAAACTAGCCTATGTGCTTCCCACACTCTGAATTTTTTTTTATAAAAAAATATAACTTGATTTGGATTTTAAAGCATCACTATGGTAATGCAGAATTTGATCAGACAAGTGTGAGTAATGCATGATGTTTACAAGACCATATACAATGTAAAATGCTTTGTAGATGATTTATCAAACGTAATTGTAAGTCCACTGTTTTCGGTATGTTTTGTAGTCTATAAGTCGTCGTCGGAGGGGTTTTTCGTTTGCAGAAAATAAATCATGGTAGTCCGTGATGTCACGCCTGACTGCACTTTTATCAGAATCCAGCACCATTTGACTTACGACTCTTCTTATTTTCTTAGGTTGGTATGTTTAGCCAATCAGATTTGAGGTTAAAGTTTATTTTAAGACTTTCGTTCATATATTCTGACTGGTCAGTTTTGTGTTGTTTTGATTTGTTAGTTTACGCGCACAGTATTTCTTGTGTTGCACATGGAATTTAGATTTTTCGAGCCTTGCCACAGTAAAAATCAGCTTGGTTAAATTTCTTCTTTTTAACGAAGTGTTATTTTCATTTATTGGTGAAAATGATAAAATTTTATCTTATAAGAATTGGACGCTTTCATCTAAGGGATACTTTTAAAATGTGTCAACAGATTTGTGACAAAGATAACGAAATTTATCAAGTATTATTTGTTTTAACAAAAGTAGTATGATTATGCTCTTAGAGAGGCAAGAGGCACTTCCGATACAAGTGTTAAGTGTTTTTCATCAATAAAATTTCACATTCGCTTGATCTGGCATATAAGTTTATTTAAGATAATTCATTAGACGTTTTAAAACTTGGCTATATTCCAAATGTGCTTTCGACAACAAAATGTGAGTCAAATATAAATAAATTAAATCTCGCTGGGGACTGAAAATTTTTAGCATAATCTTAGGTTGTATATCAGGGCCAGAAGAAGTCCATATATTTACTCAATAATCCAGATCAACCTTTATTTCATTTTTTGACCATATAATTGTTTGTAAACTTCTGGATTTGACTGAATAAGAAATGCATTATTATCTTTCATCATTCACAGGAAATATACAATTTTGGGTCACATTATTTTTCTATGAAAATTAATATATAGGGCCTACACTGAGTACTGCATTCAATATTTGCATATTTTGAATATTTCTGAAGTTTCCTTCAAATATGTAATAATTGTCATCATTATTTATAATTGTTTGTCATCAATAAACAAACGTGTCCGGTTGAAGTATAATTCTTTTTTTTTTTTTTAATTCTTTTGTTTCTTTTTGTTTATGATTTTTTTTTTTTACTTTAAAATCATAAAAGGATATTCGAGCTTGTATACAGGGTGAATTTGTTGACTTGGGGCTATGGACCCACGTATTATGTTCCATGGTAAGTAAACAAGAATGCTATAGAACTTATAGGACGGCAAAAGTATTGTTTCGAATAATGACGATGATACGACCAGATCAACAAGTTGTAAGGAAAGATATTTGTCAATGTTAATATAGACAAGTGTATTCATGTTTGCTTGTATAGTTCATTGAATCAACTTTGTCTTCAACCGTCAACGTCATGGAGATCAGCGATACTTTTAAAATAATTCTACTATTGAACAGGAAAGGAAGATCAAAGATAAGATGATTGGATAGGAAATGATAATCAAAGACAAGATGATTGAATAGGAAATGAGAATCAAAGATAAGATGATTGAACTGTAAATGAGAATCAAAGACAAGACGATTAAATAGGAAACGAGAATCAAAGATAAGATGATTGAACTGGAAATGAGAATCAAAGATGGAATAATGGAACTGGAAATGAGAATCAAAGATTAAACAATCGAACAGGAAATATGAATCAATTGAAAGATAAAATAATTGAACAGGAAATGAGAATCAAAGATGAGATGATTAAACTGGAAATGAGACTCAAAGATAAAACATTATGATGTGAGCAGTTAGAATCTAAGAAACTTAATCGTCCAATTCGACGAAGGAATCTTTCGAATGTCAAATTACATAACCAGTTTGTATGATGTCTGTTTTAATAGCCAACGCACGTCATGAGCGGCCGAAAGCCGCTTACAAAGTGAACACTAATGATAACATGTGTATATATAGTCACTGTCAATTTCTGTATACCATGAAGGTACATTCTTGTGACCGATACGTGACGTCACTTCCTATATTTACTCTGACGTCAAAATCTGTCCGCTACTTTGCATTGAATAATGGCTCTTTTTCGAGATTGTTCACATCGAAATAAATCGTTTAAAAATAGTACGAACACAGATAAATCCAAATTCATTGACACGGATTTTTAAATAATTACCGCGGTTTAGAGCAGACGCCATTATCTTCCATAGTTCAAAGGAAAATCACGTCATATATATATATATATATATATATATATATATATATATATATATATATATATATATATATATATATATATATATATATATATATATATTCCCTAACCTGATGAATTGAATTGTACTTTACGCGCTGACATGCGGTGGAATGTAGGAATGTAGCCACTAACACGGAATAACAGGACGTCGTGCAATCAGATATTGAACGTCTCTTTACTTGTTACATTGTTATACTTATGCCAGATTGTTTTCAACTGACCACCAATCATTCAAACTGTTGGAATTATATCGTTTACGAGAAGTCTGTTGACGAGTATTGTCGTAGCCGTAGGCCCCACTGTCCGTCCCGGTTCATACGACGTAGTCGCATGAGTTGAAGTTTTTATTCTGAATTAAACTTTGGTAGTTTAGTTTAGTTTAATTTTTGTTTTTATGGTCGATTAAAGCTCATTTATAAGTTAACTATTTGACATAGGTCTATTTTAATCGACACATATATTGATGAATTGTTCACTGGTGTAGAGGACCAGTGAACAATTGTCTCGGTGATAAAAGAAATTATCTTTTTTTCGGTGAAAAAAAACAGTAAAACAGTTAATATTCACTATACACATATTGTCCACAGAAGTGTACAAATAGTTCCAATAAAATTCAATGTCCTCCAAAGTAAAGTACCGTTATGCTAAAAAAAAACAAAAACAAAAAAACAAACCAAACAGTATAACACTCAATATTCACTATACACATATTGTCAACAGGAGTGTACATATACACGTATTGTCCACAGGAGTTTACATGTACACATATTGTCCACAGGAGTGTACATATTGTGAATATTGAGTGTTAAACTGTTTTTCACATAACGAGACTTCCCTTTGGAGGACATTGAATTTTATCTTTTTTCTGTTAAAATTGAAAATCTTATTGAGTTGCAACAAGTTAACACTCACCTCCCCATAAAAATCAATGTGCCTGTTACTTTGTTAAAATATACCTCTTGGGTTCCAGAGGTCCGTGTTTGTCCATTTTTACCAGATTTGTATCTATGTCCTGGACATTCTATTGATTTATACTTTGGTATCTGAGATTTTTTATATTCCATACGTATAATTTTATTTATTTACTTATTTGAGACCTAAGTGCTGATAGGAAAGGGCTAATTGTAACAGGGTTCTGTTACATGATGTCCGCCAAAGTTTGGAACAAGTCGTGTTGACATCAACCAGCATTTATAACATACAAAACTGCAATTGTTCTTCATAGGTTTTGAGGAGGAATAAAAGCCATAAGGCTGAAATCGCAATTGCTGATACCAGTAATTTCAAATATCATCAAAATCAGACAATGTTGACATTTTGACCAATCAGAAGGCCCAGTTTGACATAGACGGCAACAAAACAAATATAATTAAAATTGCAATCCCTTGATCCCCATAAGTTCCTCAGTTTGCTACAGACGACTATGAAATCCATACCATTGAAATCACAATCCCTCGATACCCATTCTAAATTTAATCAAAATCGGGCAATGTTAAAATTTCAACCAATCAGAAGCCTCAGTTTGCCATAAGATTGAAATAGCAATCCTTTCATACTTATAAATTCCAAATTTCATCAAAATCAGATTGAAATAGCAATCCTTTCATACTTATAAATTCCAAATTTCATCAAAATCAGGCAATTTTGAAATTTCGACCAATTAGAAGCCTTGGTTTTTCGGAAAACGAACAGTCAGATACACTTCAACTAGCCCTCTGTAATATCCATGTGAAGTGTGGTAAGGATCATTCAAACGGTTCTTAAGATATTTATGTTTAAAAGCTTAACCAATTAGAAGCCACAATTTGGTCATGTGACTTTTATTCGTAAACTGGGCAGTTAATTACACTACAAGTGACCCTCAGTAATATCTATGTGATGTTTAGTAAGGATCGGTCAGGCCGTTTTAAAGTTATTTGCATTTAAGTGTTGGACCAATCAGGAGCCACCATGGTCATGTGACTTTTTCTCGGAAATTAAAAGGTCAGGTACACTACATCGCACCCTCAGTAATATCCCTGTGAAGTTTGGTAAGGATTGATGCAGCGGTTTTGGAGCAAAGTGTCGGACCAGTTCGCGGAAGAAGAAGGAATAGGAAGAAGAAGAAACGGAGTAAACACATAATGTCCCCCACTTCGTTTTGGGGACATAATTAGGCCTACAGATAAATATTATGTATGAATTTACCAGAAGATCTGCCTTGTCTGAGATTTATCAGGCTTATACAATTTATATATATATATAATATATATATATATATATATATATATATATATATATATATATATATATATATATATATATATATATATATATATATATATATAATATTTAATGAAAGTTTAATAAGATTCCAAATGGGAATGTATATTTTTATTTTCAGCCGACTTGGATAAAGTCGTTCCAAGTATTTCAAATATCATTTGGTGGTGAAAACGAATACTCAACTGGACTTTTTGTTTCAGAGGGTACGCAGTTTAGTAAACTATTGATTTTCAAGAAACTATTCTTAATTACTTTTAATCTTTAGGACACAAGTCATATGTTTACCCCTCTTAGTTCTAATTTCTCCATGGCTGAATACTTTGTGCATCATGCTTTAAACCAGGGAATCTCTCGGCTTTAATTAGCGTGATTTCAGGCTGCCTGGAGCCACAACTGATTTTTTGAGATTTTTTGTCAGTTTAAGACCGCCATTCTTTATTATTTCAACAAATTTCACCCTAATTCCTATGTCCTAGAACAAAGAGTATCATAATAACAATAGAGGTTTCGGTAAGAGGATAAAATCAGGGTCTCTTCTTTGTAGCAAAGTTGTTAGTTGTTTACATGTACATTGTCTGCCTCTCAAATCTTAATACTAATATAGATTACATGTATTTGAAAACAACCCAGGGAAAATTGATAATTGTGGACCATTAGAGTCTTGTTAACATTCGTATGGTCTATAAAATATACAATATTTCATAGTACCATGCAAGCCACAATGACAGATCCGGATCCAGAAAGTTTATAATATAAAAAGGGGGTATACTGTTTAGAATTGCTATTCACTATGGTACATGTATAGCTCATTGTACAGATTTTTCGAATTGCTGGGAAAACTGTGAGGCAAGACTCCATTTCAGTTATAGGACACACACTGTAGACTATTCCTGGCACAATATCACAACCTGTTTCAGCTACCTACCCAGATGATAAATTAGTTATCACTCTCAAAGACAAGTTTGTAAATGAGCAAATATAACACACAGAGGAGACAAAGAAGTCTAAGATGTACAGGGATACGCCCCCTGAAAATCATTATTTTGACAAGCCATGTTATGCTATTGAAGCTTCTGCATACTACGTACATTAAAATCTGCTAATTTGTCAGAAATATCACCCATAGATATGTTAACTCTAAAAACGAAGAGAAATTCACCAGACAGAATAGTCTTGCATTTTCCCCACATTACATTTTAGAATTTTACAAAAGTAAATGCGAGCCGGCCTGGCTCAGTCGGTACCGCGCTCGACTCTGGATCTTGAGGTCGTGAGTTCGAGTCCCGCCGGCGACAGGTTGGTTTCCTGTCTTTCGGATGAGACATTAAAAACTGGAGGTCCCGTGTCACAGTAGGTGTCGGCACTTTTGAGAACCCTCACTGCTCAATGGCGGTAAGTGCCGAGCATAGGCCAAAATTTGAAGCCCCTCACCGTCATTTGGTGACGTCTCCATATGAGTGAAATATTCTTGATTGGGACGTTAAACAGCAATAAACAAACAAAAGTAAATGCTAGGGAGTCCTGTGTATGCTCCCCTTAATGTTGATCTTTATATACCTTTCTCTTGATCCGTCAATAATGTTTTGAAATATTATTTTTGTCTTTGATCAAGAGTCATTCTGAAATAATTTTCTGTTTATAAATTATGAATGAACACTTTTGTTTCTTTATGACAGCCAACATAAGTACATGTAGGCGATTAAGACTTAATGACAGAATTATAGTCTGACAAAGCACCCAGAATATCGTGAAGTAGGGAAACAACCTGTACCAAAATGGCAATTAACGATTTATTGCATGCTTGCTTTGGCCTAATTTAACGAAGGATTTGACAACTTAAATACCTTGCCACTCATCCTTTTGAGGCAGGGAGAGATATTTTTGGTGTATGCATATTTATGTCCTTGCTTGAGTGGTTCATATTTACAACAGCGTTTTAAGTGCCACTACACTAATGACTTATTTGTACAATCTGACGATTGTAATCAAACTCCAAAGTCTATGGGCGCCGTTTTAGTTTTTAATACCAGTTAGTGATATCACTCTTCGAATAGATGATATCACTCATTCGAATAGGTGATATCACTCTTTCAAATAAGAGATATCACTTATTCGAATAGGTGATATCACATATTCGGTATTCCAATGGGTGATATCACACATTCGAATAGGTGATATCACTTATTGAATAAGTGATACCACCTATTCGAAAGAGTGATATCACTAACTGGCATTAAAAAGTAAAACGGCGCCCCATAATATTGTCACTCAGTTCTCTCTTCTTCCATAAAAACTGGTCGCCAAAGTCATGTCGTTTGATCCTTGTAGAAAAGGATTTAGTATTATTCCCTAGTATGTCTCCCGCTATGGTCATTTCGAATTAAGTGGGAAAGTTTGCCAGTTTTCTTGCGGAAGGTCGATGGTCTTTACCCGGGTAACCGGGGTTTCTCCTCCACCAATAAAAACTGGACGCCATCATATGACTGAAAGATTGTTGAGTATGGCGTAAAACAAAAAATCAAATCAAAATCAAATCAAACCTAGTATGTCCAATATCATCAATCATCACGTGCAGTATATGAGCCATTTCACCACTACAAACCGAAATAGATGTGTATAAGACTATAGAAAAGGGCGTACCTTTTAGCAACTTATCAACGCTATTCTAAATGTCACCATGGAATGGCAAAGTAATTTATAAACACATCTTCTAAAGGCAAGTAGAGTTATGGTCAAAAGGACAGCTGGCGACGGCGTACAATCTATTACAAACCATATTTGCATATATTCAACGATACATGTAATTCTTGTTTATGTTTTATTTATTTTTTCTTTCTTCATCTCAAACGTTCATGTTAATTTCAATATACAGTATTACTTGAACAAAAGCAGAAACCATAACGATCAACAATTCATGAGTTCATTAAATCGTGAATATAAAATCAAGACAGATAGAGCTACTGTATGACTGGAAATTTTCGCTCCAGGTTAATTTTGCCTTTTACACCAGAAAACATATTCACATCGTTTTAAATTCAATTATTTAGCTTGTAAATTTCGCTTTCATTTTAAATTCGCACTCTCGTCAAAGGGCGAAAATTAAACGGGAGAGAAAATTTCCAGGTATACCATATATCTTGATGTTTACAAAGTCAATGATAATATCAATTATTCCTGTCGGAAATTAATTGTTTCGTCCCGTTGCAGCTGCATTCTTAGACAACAATTTCACACAAATATGCTGCACTGAAGCCACTTTTCACGCGCCAAATGTCACCCCACTTATAATTGGAAAACGATTTCTTCATCCCTATGTGATCTTGTTCACCCGAATAGGAGTTCGGTTGTCCGCTATACCAAGGAAGATATGTCATCTTTGTTCCGTCATCAAACTCCCAGGCTCCCTCAGATATTTTGTCATTCCCTTGTATTATGATCTGGGGGTCGCCGAACGATAGAGTGCCTAGAAAACAGGAGTTCAAAAGTCATTGACTACCAAATCACACAACCAGTAAATGGTGTCTACTTCCGTTTCCTCTTTTTACGCTACCTTTGTAGATCAATAATTCTATGTATAATGTCTATACGTTCTATTATTAAGAACATTTACACTTAAATATTTATTATAATTGGAATTATTGTGATATTGTTAGCAACGAAGTGTTTTAAGAACTTGAGTATACTCTGGTTGTATGTTATTAAACATTTACCCATTAACTACTAAAGACACAATTGTCCTGGCTTGAGTCATTGATTTAAAGAAAAGTCCATTGTTTTTTAGGGGTTGATGAATTAAAATATGTTCAAGTAAAATCAAAATACCGAAAAACCGTAACATAAACAAATTAGTTATTTCATTGTATAGATACTTAATTAATATCCCTTTCTTAAAGGTGTTCTTGTCACACAGTTTCAAAATTATATCTTAGTGTATTAATTGTCTTCATTAATATTTCTACTTTTTGATGAATATCATTCAAAGTCATGTTTTGAATATGCAAATATTATGATAGAAAAATGAGTTAATATTGTTAAATGAGTTAAAATGAGTTAAAATTGTTACAATTTACCCATGAAGAGACCAAGTAAACTGTCAAACTTTCTCAGCTTCAGCTAAGGTTCAGCGGGGTTCAATCCCGCGCTGACCAGAGGGAAGACTCTATAATGCTCTAACCACTCGATCATGGAGGCCACAGGACGTACGGATTCGAAAATGAAACTAGCGTAACATGCGTTTTGAGTTCTCTAAATATTCCAATGTAGGGTAGTTTTAGTTACAGTATACCTGGAAATTTTCACCCCTGGTTATTTTCAACGTTGGTTATTTTCACCCCTTGGTATTTTCACCCCTGGTTATTTTCATCACTAGTTATTTTCATCTTAGTTATTTTCACCACTGGTTAATTACATCCTTGGTTATTTACATCCTTGGTTATTTTCACCATTGGTTATTTTCGCTCCTGATTATTTTCAACCTTGGTTATTTTCACCCTTTTGCGACAGGAAAGATATTCACCCGTCATAAATTGGCGCTAAATCACCAGTCCCATGGATGACATTGCTATCCGTGCATAAATTATTAAACTTGAAAATTTCTATTTCAAAATAAAAAATCGCCCTTTCACCCGAGTGCGAAAATGTCTAAAAATATAACGGCAGCGAAAATTTCCAGGTACACAGTCCATTATATTTTGCTTTTAGGTACGTTCAACTCTTCAAGTACATACCAGATAATACATTAACATGAAAATAAAAATTGGACCAGAACACCTTTAAGTGTTTTAAAACACAAAATAGCTTACCTAAATATTTGATGATAATTTGATGTTTTTCATAACCGTCTATCTTCAGCAACATACCACCATCTTTCGCACACTTTTCAGCAAATCTTGTAACATTTATATCACTAAATCCGGAAACAAATTTTAGGCACACACCTATCGCGTTATCTCGTCGATACACATAGCCACTGTGAGTTTTACATTCTGAAAAATGTATACATAAAATCTTATTATTTATTAGGATCATTTATTTATATTTCTTGATTCATCGTTAAAAATTTGTTGAAAAGAGAACACCCTCAAAGGTGCCTAAAGAACCTAAAAACATCGTGCTCAATCCATGTTAGCCATAGTCTGGGTGTTAATAAGGAAAAGCTAGAGACATTCGTTTTCTAACATTTCTCAGAGAAATTCGTTTTGTAACATTTCAAGGAAATTCGTTTTGTAGCATTTCAGAGGGAAATATTTGTAATTCCTTGATAATATTAGCAACCGAAGTTATTTGCTTTTGTTTATACTTTTTTAATATGGACGTAATAATTGCATAAGACAAGACTCATGCAATGGACTTTGTCACAGTGCAGTGAAAAGAATTCAAGAAAATAAGAACTAAGGTGACACGAAATCTAACGCAAAAGACATAATACTTTACCTCTCACAAAGAATTCTTATCCCCGTTTTGAGCGGTCGACAAATGAACAATCACTTCCCATGTTATGTGAAAAGGTAACCCTACCGTAGAAAAGATACCCGAGTCATTATTTCAACGTGGGATGGTTTCTCGGATACCCATGGTTAAGTGACCCTTGAACTAAAAATTGGGTCACTTTTCTGCATCACACTGGTATTGCAATGCCTTTGGCTTTGATCTGAACTCGTAGATATGACTCTAAATCAGATAATTATGGTGAATCACTAATTAAGTCATTGACATTAGATGTACAGTCAAACTTGTCTACAATGGCCACTCAAGGGATCAGGCAAAAGTAGCCGTTATAGACATGTGACCTTTATAAAGAGGTTTATTCATTATAAAAAGTTGCCAAAGGTTATGTATGAATGAGCTTTATAGGCAGACAAGTAATATTCAACATATTTTTCTCACAAAAGACATTCTTACGAAAATACACTTTGTATTTACGCCAATATTCTGTGTTGCAAATGAATAGAAAAGAATAACAGAGTATATATGTATGTGTAATAATTGATAGTATTGTCATCAACTATTTTACTGTAAATATCTCTTACCATTTTCTTTGCATTTGAAGTCATCAACAGAACACCTGCCATCACCAGAATTACTTCCAAAAGCTATGCTATTTACTGATAGCAATAGTTTTTTCAGGGCCGCTAGAAGTTTCAGATTTTGTCTTTCTATCTCATCAATTCTTCCCATCTGCGTTTCCATCAAGTCTGTTATGTTATTTATCAATTGTTTTTGGTTTTGTGAGTCTGTGGACATTTCTGATAATTTTTGCGTTATCCCTGTGTAGAAATCCTTGGGACTAATTTTGGGTGCGCCTGTACTTCCTGCCGCGTTTGTTGTTTGTTTGTACCCAACAGCTTGCATGGTACACATATTCAACGTTTTCATCACATTATTGTAATTGTTGGCATTTTCTTTCCTCGCTTCCGTTAGAGTATCCACTAGCCATGGATAATATGAACTAATCTTAGATTGTCCTGTATTTTGCAGCAACATCTGGCCATCAACAAGTTTCATGAAACCTGGGAGAAGGATACACAAAACCAACATTTTCACAGCGGTTGATTCATACAGAATGTATACAGAATATCAATGTTACTATCTAAGATGTAGAACGTAACGTAAAAACCGGAATATAAATGTTACTATCTCAGGTATAGGACGTAACGTAAAACCCTGAATATCAATTTTAGAACGTAACATAAAAAACCGGAATAAACGTGTGGAATCTATATTAGTGTAAAACACTATAATGTACTCCGATACGAATCGTTGAACCAAAATGACAGCTTACAAAGTTCAGCAATGCACAATCCACAATATTCTATCTTTCCGTTTTATAGGTTAAGAGGCTACTTTACAAATGATCCACCAGTAGGAGCTGAAAGATGAGAACGCAAATTAGAGCTACATGACACTTAACATTTGTACAACACTTTACAGTGTATGAAAGGAGAAAACTAGCATAATTACCACAATATCAAAAGTCTAGAGTACTCGTGACTTTATTTGTAGTGCACTGTCTATGACAAATCAGTACTAACAAATGCATTAGGTTTGCTAAAAGCGAGAGTTAAGTATTAGTGGTTTGTATTGTTGCGAAATAACAGCTTGATATGAAAATAGTAAAGATAATGATCTACAGACGGTATACTCGACTTTGTATTTTTTAAAACAATGTTTGAAAAGGTGATCGGTCTGCAATATATATATACGTAAGTTAGGGAATTGTATTTATTTTGTTACTTAGGAACCAATTTCGTTGTATTGTAAACGCAATAATCAATTTTGAAAACATTAATTCCTTTATTTTAGTACAATGAAATGTGGTCATTTTATCGGGTCTAAATAGTCACGTTACTGCCCACCATGGACAGACAGTAGAAAAATAAAGACGGCAATGTCGATGATCCGAGGCACAAGTCGGTGTACAGGTGCAATTGAAGACATTTACAAATACTATAAATACCAAAGTTGTAATGCTCAGGACGATAGTTTGTGTCAATTCGATTTAAAATTTGGGTATATTTTCTGGAGAGAAAGTGGTATCATACAAGGCCAAACAACAAATCTAAATGTATAACCAAATCAGTCTAAGAGTAACCGTTGTAAAATTATGATTATCTTAGCTTTTGATGAGTTTAGAATCTAAATGATGTTATCAGAGCGGAATATTATTTTATATTATTTTACTAAGAATATGGTCCTTGACATTAGGTTTGTTACTGACCTTGACTAATAATGTTTCTAGTGTATACAGTCATGTTTGTTATCTCCAATACGACATATCTATCACCTCCATGTATAACCTAATACATTAACTCATCAACCCCCGAAAAACAATGGACTATTCTCTAAATCAATGACCAAAACCAGTCCAAATGTGTCTTTAGGGTTAAATGGGTTCAGATTTTACTGCGTGATATTACATTTAATATGCTGACAAAACGCAAAAGAATGATAATCAATGACATTTAAGGAAACCGTGGCCAGGTGGTTCGAGTGCATAGCACAGGTAAAAATTTGGACACCACATTTAAAACTGGTGGCATCATCATAGAAGTGACAGATTCTTGGTGGGATAAAAACAACAAGAAAACAAACAAACAAATAATAGTTTGACAGGTTGCATCGGGCCAGTTGCAGAGAGCGTGTGTCTCGCAAACTCAATGAGTCCAAAGATCGATTATCGGTATTGCGTCATACCTTCAACTTCTTTTACAAAGGTAGTGACTGTGATAGTCGATGTGCAAAAATGTTCTACATACATATATATATATATAGATTTTACCAGTTTGAGAAATGATATTGTGGTGACTGGGATGAGGTTCTAAATTCTGAGTCACTAGACGGAATGTGGAAAATATTTTGTGATGAGTTATCCTAACTTGAAAATAAATATGTTCATTCAGTAGTAGAAAGAGGAAACAAAGAAGAACAAATACCACTTAGAAAAAGAAACATTGTCTAAGATTAAAGAAAATAATTCACTCTCTAGGAAATGCGTACAGATAAAAGACCCCTCTGTGAGGAAGAAATGCAGGGAAAGTACGTAATCAAGTCACCAAACTTACTAGGAGAGCTAGGATAAACTATGAGGAAAATCTAGCCTGTGCAGCAAAGTCTGACCAAAAGCGTTTTTGGAGATATATCAACTCAAAAGTAAAATGAGACCAGGTATTGCAGAGCTTTGCACTGATCCAAAAGATTCTAAATAAAAAAATGAAGTTGACATCTACAAGGCAAACATACTAGCAAATTTGTTCAGTAGCGTCTTCACAATTGAGTCAACTGGTTCCAACTTTGGAAGAAACATTATTCAGGGATGGACAAGTATTAGGATATCTAAACCGGAATTCATCAAAATCCTAAAAAAATCTACGACCAAACAAATCACCCGGAATCGATAACATTATGCCCCCGACTCCTCCGTGAAATGTCTACTGAGTTGTCAACTCCACTTGATAAGATTTTCAATAAATCACTTCGATAAGGGAGGGGGTAACCTTCAGATTAGAAAAAGGCCAGAATCAGTGCTGTATTTAAGAAAGGCAACAAAGCCCTCACAGGAAATTACAGCCCAGTCAGCTTGACTTCTGATGTCTATAAGGTGATGATGGAGAAACTAGTGAGGGACCACATTATTACATCTATGTCTGAAATCATTCTCTTAAACAACAACCTGTTTGGATTTGTGAATGAACGTCCCACAGCACTACAGCTACTCCGAGTATTAGCTGAATGGACAGAGGCGATAGACAACAGTCCAAGTATAGATTGTATTTACATGGATTACTAGAAGGCTTTTGACACAGTACCAAACAAACGCCTAATCAATAAACTGCAGGCATACCAAATTTGATCAGAAAACGATAGACTGGATTAAGAACTACTTCGAGGGGAGAATACATCACGTATAAGTCAATAGGGCAACATCTAGCCGGAATTCCAAAGGGATCAGTCATTGGGCCGTTACTCTTTATCATTTTCGTAATCGACCTTTCAGACACAGTCGATTCAATGTTTACCTTTTTTCTGACAACACGAAGATTTTCAGACAAATCAGAACATTGGATGACAAATGCATTCTATAGAAATATCTAGATAAACTTACTAACTAGAGTGACAAGTGGTTACTACCTTTTCACCGAAATAAAGGCAACTATATACAACATCTCAGATACCAAAGTATAAAATCTTTAGGATGTCCAGGATATATAGATACAAAATCTGATAAAATGGACAAACACGGACCTCTGGAAACCAAGAGGTGGGATCAGGTGTCATGGAGGAGTAAGCATCCTTTGCCGACCGGTCACACCCGCCGTGAGTCCAGTCAAGTTCAAATGAAATATGTGAGGAACGAATTCTCGTCACTCCAACTAAAATGCAACTCAACATTTCACTTAGTGAAACAGAGTAATCACAAACAAGACTATCATACCGAACTGATGCATATTGGGAAGCATAACATTGATCATGACTTTAAGTACAACCTACTTGTGAATGAATTAGATCTTGTATCAGAGGAAAAGGACAGATGTCATCATAGTCTCAGAACTATGTTTTGAGAAACATATTATTTGTTAGAAAGTCAAGAAGGCAAACTCTATATTCAGTATTATACTCGGAGTCTTCCAACATCTGGATAAATAAACTTTTCTTATATTATATAAATCCTTGGTAAGGGTACATCTAGACGTATGTCAATTCTGTATGGGCCCCCTTCAAAGTTTAAACTCATAGAACAACTGGAGGGCGTTCGAAGGAGAATTATCAAACAAATACCAGGATTTGTGAACTTAACATATTCTAAGAGGGTTCCGGAAGTTTAAAATCCCAACGCTGAGCTATAGACGAATCAGGGGGATATGACCGAGCTATACAAGATAGTTACTGGTGTATAAGGACAATCAGCTAGTAATTTCATAAAGATGTGGGATGATAATGCAAATAGATTAGGGAACAGGGGAAATTCGAAATTCACATAAGATATACCCACAGCGAGCAAAACTATATATCAGGAAATACAGTTTCGGCATCCGTACAACACAGTTATGAAGCAGTTTGTCAAATGATGTATGTTCAAAATCCCTGAACGCCTTCAAAAGTAAACAGATTAAATAACTTTTGGATCAACCAAAATCTCAACTACAAATCCCAAATTAACATCGTCGGAAGTCAAAGAAAGTTAATTTCTGAAAGGGGAGTCTAGTGGTGAGGAATCCTGCAGGAACCTGTACTAGAATTCAACATTAGGTAACACTAGGGTACTTCTTCCAAAATTATCACAGAATCTTACCACCCTGATTTAAATAAAACAAAAATACACATTTTTTCTATGGTAAAATACAGCTAAAATATTGACTTTCACTAGGTCCGCCCCTATGAAAAAATCAATTGCGCATGTGCATATGTGCATATTTGAATATTTGTTATCACAGTCCTCTTTTCTAAATGTTCTGTTTTGCATATTTTGTGATTTGTAATCTTCTTTCATAGGAAGAAATAAGAGAAAGCATATCATATCATATATTCAATACAGACAACACTAAACAATTGATTACTGTACGCGATCGATGGAAATAAAAGTTCAAAACGTCTCTGTTGTAGTATCCACAGTCGTGATATAATCGTATCTAGATCTAATTATGGAGTTCTTTACGTTTTGTATTACGCTTCATATTCATAATCCCTAGGTCGTTGACTTGGCCTGGTTGACCGTTTGACTTCCTGAGGATATACATACACCCAGTAAATAATATATCGACACCAGCTGATAATTTAATAAGTGATATTTCCTATAGATATCATCGTTTTTTTTTAAATTTCAAACACCACAAAAACCGCGATTGTCCTCTTTTTACAGTGGTTACTCTTTAGACAAGTTTGACAATACATTTAGGTTATCATTTTTACAGTGGCTACTCTTAGACTGTTTTGACTTGGATAAATACATTTAGGTTATCATTTTACAGTGGCTACTCTTAGACTGTTTTGACAGTATATCTAGGTTATCGTTTTACAGTGGTTAGTCTAAGATGGGTTTTGACAATACATTAAGGTTTAGTATATAGGCTTTGTCTAATACCACTCTTTTCTTTCGGAATCATAGATCTTTCAAATCGAGCTCAACTAATGAACTTTAAGTAAGTTGTCCACGCCAAATTAATTAGTTGTTCTTCGGGACCACTAGCACTTGAAAATCGATAAGTGAAATTTGAAAATAAATTTCTGCCCACTCATATCATGTCAGGAAACACCCACATCCAATTCCGAAATTTGTAAGATGAAATTTAATCATTTTAGTGTTTGAATCAAATGAGTTAAAACCTGTTGCAATTATTTTACAATATCAACCAATTCCAGGATACATGTATATTATTATCACGGCATGTAGCAGTCTTAGCAACAATTAAGGTAGGTAATGAAGTTCAAAATTCCCATTCAACTTTTACTTTTAAAGTGAGAATACTGGTTCATGTATATCATTATATCATTTTTTTAAAGTAATAGAGTTTGATAACAAAAAGGTAAGGCACGATAATGCCGTACAAGAATTCATTGTTGCTGTGCATTTATAGGCTGCAATTCTGTCAACTTTTAAGTTACTTTTTAACTTCCAATTATGTACTTTGTGGTTGAAATCACCTCACCTATATCCTTGTTCAAACTGGCACATATGATAAGTCTCCACTCCACTTAGTTTGAATTATGATGTAAATTTAAATACTGTGATATTATGGAACCTTACTGTAGTACTAATACAGGCATACTGTGAAAATAGTAATACTTTCCTAAAAATATCTGCATTAAGTCTTGTTTACTCTGGGTATGCACATGTATAGCATTTTATTTCAGTTACAGGGGGAATTTCGTTTCTATAGACCAATGTCACAATGGATTTAAAACTATAATTAAATAATTGTCCAGTCCCTCCTGTTCTATGAAGGTTTATGAGTACACATCTACGCATTCACATTTCCACAAAAAACTTAATCAAAATTGTTCAGTATAACATTTTGGATCTATGTTGAAGTCTTTTTTTTTCAGAGATTTTATAAAATATCTTAAAAAATGTAGTATTGTTATACAGATAATGATCAGATATGAGCTTTTTTTGTTGACGAAATTTCTTCCACACTGTGAATTATTATTTTTCATTTGCCTATCCCAAGTCAGGTATATGTACTTGGACCTAGTTCAGCTACATGTAGCCACATGTATCTGCCAGAGGTCTTACCAACACCTGAAGTCCACTTAGTGTCCTGCAGTTGTTTCTACGGAGTATTTTTATATTGGTCCTACATGTACTGATGTAGGCTCTCATAAATAATTTTGCCATTTAATTATGTACATCATTATAATTAAGATACTACATGTATTTTGCATTGTACATTATTATCAAAAGTTGTCAAAATGTACTAAATATAGTAATTATCATAAAAGCATCATTTTTAAATGAATAAAATTATTATGATTTTCTGAAATTTTCAGACTGGCACAATAAAGCTTATCACAACAAACTATTGATTTTTCTACAGGTTTTGATCTGTAAAAGCGGACGATGTCAAGAAATATTGGTTTGCTCGCTTGAGTTAATATGACTTAGTATTTAAATATTCAAAAATACAAAATTTTGTCCGCTCGCCCCATAAAAGATCTCTCGCCTCAGAAAAATTAAGTTTGAGAAAAAAAATTAATTAATTAAATTGCTCACTCGCACCATATAACCCACTGACCCCAAATCCGAAGAATACGACCTAATTGACATCAACCATCGTCCTGCCGATCGATAACATCTGACATGATTCTAAAGTCAAATCAAAATAAAACAAGTTACGAAAAACTCCTCGCCATAAAAAGAAGTGATAATACCTGCCTCGGGTCTATTGTCAAATTAAAATAAAACAATTTATACCTGTCGTGTGGGTTTATAGTCAAATACAGTAGAAAACATCTATGTCTGAATCATTCTCTTAAACAAGAAAGGAATTACTCCTTGCACAAAATATTCTATATTTTGTATCATTTTGTTTTCATTTTAATTTATAGATGGAGTTGAAGCATGTATAGCTGGTCGAAAGGGGATGCTTTCTCCTCCATGGCGCCTGATCCGATTTATAAGAGTTCCGAATGCTTTTCAATTTTATTTGATATAAAATTGTAATATCTGGATATCGTGTGACTTTTAGATGAAAAACACATTGCTTAGATATTTTAGGTCGCACTATAAAACCGTATGGGTTACTTTCGATTCATTAAACAGCCGGAAGCGCGCAGCTAGACTTTATTCGTGAGGTCGTGAGTTTGAGTTCAGCCGACGGCAGGTTGGTCTCCTGTCCTTCGGATGAGACAGTAAAAAATTGAGGGTCCCATGTCGCAGTAGTGGTGTCGGCACGTTAAAGAACCCTCAGTGCTCAATGGCTATAAGTCCCGAGCATAGGCCAAAATTTGAAGCCCTTCACCGGCATTTGGTGTCGTCTCCATATGAGTGAAAGATTCTTGAGTGGGACGTTAAACAACAATTAAACAAACAAAAATTGATTCATTAAAGCTTATGTCACATGCAGTTTATATATTTAATAAAAAGACAGTGTCAAAACAATTATTTTATTGCACCAAATTTTAAAAGAATTTATTGACCTTGGCATATTTATAAGTACAACGATATATAAAGGTTTAAAGATCTGAAATGTTGTTCAATTGAACAACTATTATAACATCCTACAGCTGAATATCTACTGAAGAACAATATATATCCGTCTTTTAAAAATATTTCTATTTGACACTCAGTCGATTTCACAGATATAAGCCGAAAAATAAACCGCTTCTGACTTTCCAGATATCTCCCCATTTATAATTGCTATAGGACTTCTTCATTCCAATGTAGTCCTGGTCACCACCCGCAGAATTTTGGTTGTTGCGATTTCCCAAGGTAAATAGGTCATTTTTTGTTCCGTCATCAAATTTCCAGATACCATCAACTCCGACATCATTGCCTTGAATTATGATTTGCGGGTCACCAAAAAACTGGGGAGAGTAGCTGAAAGGACATAAAAACAATTAGGTAGGTCTACTCGAACTGACCTTTGGGAAAGTCGCAAAGACAGGGTCTGAGTTGGTCATAAGTTGCTCCTCTTTATTCTTAATAAATAGGCCACAAGCTGTAAGAGCAATCGTATTACATAGTCTAAAACGTAAGACGTTTGATAAACTGATACCCTGATACTTCATTTTGCTCTGATAGAATATTTCAATACTGCATGCCTGGAAATTTTTACCCCTGTTTATTTTCGCCCTTTTACGACAATAAAGCTTTTTGTTGACAATATTCACCCCATCTTAAATTCGCCCCTAAATCACCAATGTTATTGATGTCATATTTGTTCCGTGCTTCATTGATTTAGCTTGAAAATTTTCTTTTCGTTTTGTATTCGCCCTCTCATCTAAGGGAATTTTTTTTTTTAAAAATTGGCGAAAATTAAACGGGATTGATTTGCAAACATTTCCAGGTACATAGTTTTTACAAGATAAATTCCCTAAGTGATGAATCATACTGGATCGGTAATTGAATTTTAATATGGTTATCTTTTCCTATATAATCAACTATCATATTTATGGATACTGTTCATGGGAAATCGAAAATTTTAAACATAATTTTAAATCAAATAGGTAAAGTAAGTAGTCAACACTTTGAATCGTTGTTAAATGAGAGCATTGTCTTACTCAAGTAATCCTTAATTAGTTGGTGCTTTCTGACTGCTGTCGATTCTGATCAAGTCACCACCATCCTGGACACATGATGCCTCAAATGCCGTTACATTTAAATCCTTCATTCCATGCACAAAACCTCAGACATACAGCTAAATTACCAACAGTAAAGTACGTATAACCTCTGTGCCGTTGACATTCTGTAATAAGAATATAAACGCAAAAATTAATCATTGATTTGATTTAGGGTTTTTGTTTTATGCCACATGGAACAATTTTAGTTATATTGTGGCGGCCAGTTTTTTAATATAGGTGGTGGAGAGAACCCAGTTGCAATGTACCCGGGAAGAGACCACCGGCCTATCGCAAGTAAACTGGCAAACTATCTCACAAAAATCATCATAGGTACCAGCGGACTAAAACCTTCGCTAACCAATTTATCAATGAAAATATGTCTAATCCCGATGTCTGTGTTGCAAATGAATAGAAAAGAATAACAGTATATATGTATGTGTAATAATTGATAGTATTGTCATCAACTATTTTACTGTAAATATCTCTTACCATTTTCTTTGCATTTGAAGTCATCAACAGTAAAACACCTGCCATCACCAGAATTATTTCCAAAAAGCTATGCTATTTACTGATAGCAATAGTTTTTTTTCAGGGCCGCCAGAAGCTATTTCAGATTTTGTCTTTCTATCTCATCAATTCTTCCCATCTGCGTTTTCCATCAAGTCTGTTATGTTATTTATCAATTGTTTTTGGTTTTGTGAGTCTGTGGACATTTCTGATAATTTCTGCGTTATCCCTGTGTAGAAATCCTTGGGACTAATTTTGGGTGCGCCTGTACTTCCTGCCGCGTTTGTTGTTTGTTTGTACCCAACAGCTTGCATGGTACACATATTCAACGTTTTCATCACATTATTGTAATTGTTGGCATTTTTCTTTCCTCGCTTCCGTTAGAGTATCCACTAGCCATGGATAATATGAACTAATCTTAGATTGTCCTGTATTTTGCAGCAACATCTGGCCATCAACAAGTTTCATGAAACCTGGGAGAAGGATACACAAAACCAACATTTTCACAGCGGTTGATTCATACAGAATGTATACAGAATATCAATGTTACTATCTAAGATGTAGAACGTAACGTAAAACCGGAATATAAATGTTACTATCTCAGGTATAGGACGTAACGTAAAACCTGAATATCAATTTTAGAACGTAACATAAAACCGGAATAAACGTGTGGAATCTATATTAGTGTAAAACACTATAATGTACTCCGATACGAATCGTTGAACCAAAATGACAGCTTACAAAGTTCAGCAATGCACAATCCACAATATTCTATCTTTCCGTTTTATAGGTTAAGAGGCTACTTTACAAATGATCCACCAGTAGGAGCTGAAAGATGAGAACGCAAATTAGAGCTACACGACACTTAACATTTGTACAACACTTTACAGTGTATGAAAGGAGAAAACTAGCATAATTACCACAATATCAAAAGTCTAGAGTACTCGTGACTTTATTTGTAGTGCACTGTCTATGACAAATCAGTACTAACAAATGCATTAGGTTTGCTAAAAGCGAGAGTTAAGTATTAGTGGTTTGTATTGTTGCGAAATAACAGCTTGATATGAAAATAGTAAAGATAATGATCTACAGACGGTATACTCGACTTTGTATTTTTTAAAAAACAATGTTTTGAAAAGGTGAATCGGTCTGCAATATATATATACGTAAGTTAGGGAATTGTATTTATTTTGTTTACTTAGGAACCAATTTCGTTGTATTGTAAACGCAATAATCAATTTTGAAAACACATTAATTCCTTTATTTTAGTACAATGAAATGTGGTCCCATTTTATCGGGTCTAAATAGTCACGTTTACTGCCCCACAAGGACAGACAGTAGAAAAAATAAAGACGGCAATGTCGATGATCCGAGGCACAAGTCGGTGTACAGGTGCAATTGAAGACATTTACAAATACTATAAATACCCAAAGTTGTAATGCTCAGGACGATAGTTTCTGTCAATTTCGAATTAAAAATTTGGGTATATTTTCTGGAGAGAAAGTGGTATCATACAAGGCCAAACAACAAATCTAAATGTATAACCAAATCAGTCTAAGAGTAACCGTTGTAAAATTTTTGATTATCTTAGCTTTTGATGAGTTTAGAATCTAAATGATGTTATCAGAGCGGAATATTATTTTATATTGTTTTACTAAGAATATGGTCCTTGACATTAGGTTTGTTACTGACCTTGACTAATAATGTTTCTAGTGTATACAGTCATGTTTGTTATCTCCAATACGACATATCTATCACCTCCATGTATAACCTTATACATTAACTCATCAACCCCCGAAAAACAATGGACTCTTCTCTAAATCAATGACCAAAACCAGTCCAAATGTGTCTTTAGGGTTAAATGGGTTCAGATTTTACTGCGTGATATGACATTTAATATGCTGACAAAACGCAAAAGAATGATAATCAATGACATTTAAGGAAACCGTGGCCAGGTGGTTCGAGTGCATAGCACAGGTAAAAATTTGGACACCACACTTAAAACTGGTGGCATCATCATAGAAGTGATAGATTCTTGGTGGGATAAAAACAACAAGAAAACAAACAAACAAATAATAGTTTGACAGGTTGCATCGGGCCAGTTGCAGAGAGCGTGTGTCTCGCAAACTCAATGAGTCCAAAGATCGATTATCGGTATTGCGTCATACCTTCAACTTCTTTTACAAAGGTAGTGACTGTGATAGTCGATGTGCAAAAAATGTTCTACATATATATATTATATATATATATATATATATATATATATATATATATATATATATATATATATATATATATATATATATATATATATAGTTAGTTACGAGTCTTTTTGTTCAGTCTATTGAGATCATTTTGCATTAGAAACAACTCCCTGCAAATGGAACACTTTACCTATAGTTTAGTGGCCCAATAAAGAAAGCAATAAAACAAATTTTAACGATTTTGAAAATTGTTACATTTACTAAGATACCGTCATGTTTGTAAATTATACAAACATTCCACGTTGTATTAACTTGTTCTGTAATGAATTATTTCAGTAAACCATTCAATCTACTGATTTAAGGGAGTGTAAATGTGCTCACAGGAATTGATTCCATAACTTTAGGCAAATGTATGTCCGAGTCCAATTAACTTCAAAGACAGCATAAAATGCATACATAAAGAATTCATGATAGAGTGGTTCCTTGTAAGTAGAGAACATTTAAAATATTATCAGCATTACCATGTTATAGTATTAGAAAAGTGTTTAAAGTAAAATTGAACAAGTACCAATTAAAATCAAAACTCAAGTCCATTATAACACGACGAATTAGATGTACAAATGGTCTCAACATGAAGAACAATTACGAATTCCAAACGGGATAAGACCAGGTGTCCGGAAGGAGTCGGTGTCTTCTGCTGGCATGCCACACCCGTCGCAAATGTTCCATGGAAAACTCGGAAGACTCGGGTCTTGTGGAGTGTATACTAGATAATTGTCCTGAACAAGCTGTAAGTAAACTAACAAGATGGAGAGATAATAACAAACCAAATATCTTGGATTTAATACTGACAAAGGAAGTGTTCTGAATTGAAAACCTTAAACACCAGAGTCCACTTGGTAAAAGTGACCACCGTGCACTAACTTTAAACTACGTCTGTAATGTGACAAGAAGAAATAGCGTAAGAGAGAGGAGGAACTATAGAAAGGCAGATTTTACCAGTTTGAGAAATGATATTGTGGTGACTGGGATGAGGTTCTAAATTCTGAGTCACTAGACGGAATGTGGAAAATATTTTGTGATGAGTTATCCTAACTTGAAAATAAATATATTCATTCAGTAGTAGAAAGAGGAAACAAAGAAGAACAAATACCACTTAGAAAAAGAAACATTGTCTAAGATTAAAGAAAATAATTCACTCTCTAGGAAATGCGTACAGATAAAAGACCCCTCTGTGAGGAAGAAATGCAGGAAAGTACGTAATCAAGTCACCAAACTTACTAGGAGAGCTAGGATAAACTATGAGGAAAATCTAGCCTGTGCAGCAAAGTCTGACCAAAAGCGTTTTTGGAGATATATCAACTCAAAAAGTAAAATGAGACCAGGTATTGCAGAGCTATGCACTGATCCAAAAGATTCTAAATAAAAAAATGAAGTTGACATCTACAAGGCAAACATACTAGCAAATTTGTTCAGTAGCGTCTTCACAATTGAGTCAACTGGTTCCAACTTTGGAAGAAACATTATTCAGGGATGGACAAGTATTAGGATATCTAAACCGGAATTCATCAAAATCCTAAAAAATCTACGACCAAACAAATCACCCGGAATCGATAACATTATGCCCCCGACTCCTCCGTGAAATGTCTACTGAGTTGTCAACTCCACTTGATAAGATTTTCAATAAATCACTTCGATAAGGGAGGGGGTAACCTTCAGATTAGAAAAAGGCCAGAATCAGTGCTGTATTTAAGAAAGGCAACAAAGCCCTCACAGGAAATTACAGCCCAGTCAGCTTGACTTCTGATGTCTATAAGGTGATGATGGAGAAACTAGTGAGGGACCACATTATTACATCTATGTCTGAAATCATTCTCTTAAACAACAACCTGTTTGGATTTGTGAATGAACGTCCCACAGCACTACAGCTACTCCGAGTATTAGCTGAATGGACAGAGGCGATAGACAACAGTCCAAGTATAGATTGTATTTACATGGATTACTAGAAGGCTTTTGACACAGTACCAAACAAACGCCTAATCAATAAACTGCAGGCATACCAAATTTGATCAGAAACGATAGACTGGATTAAGAACTACTTCGAGGGGAGAATACATCACGTATAAGTCAATAGGGCAACATCTAGCCGGAATTCCAAAGGGATCAGTCATTGGGCCGTTACTCTTTATCATTTTCGTAATCGACCTTTCAGACACAGTCGATTCAATGTTTACCTTTTTTCTGACAACACGAAGATTTTCAGACAAATCAGAACATTGGATGACAAATGCATTCTATAGAAATATCTAGATAAACTTACTAACTAGAGTGACAAGTGGTTACTACCTTTTCACCGAAATAAAGGCAACTATATACAACATCTCAGATACCAAAGTATAAATCTTTAGGATGTCCAGGATATATAGATACAAATCTGATAAAATGGACAAACACGGACCTCTGGAAACCAAGAGGTGGGATCAGGTGTCATGGAGGAGTAAGCATCCTTTGCCGACCGGTCACACCCGCCGTGAGTCCAGTCAAGTTCAAATGAAATATGTGAGGAACGAATTCTCGTCACTCCAACGAAAATTGCAACTCAACATTTCACTTAGTGAAACAGAGTAATCACAAACAAGACTATCGGGAAGCATAACATTGATCATGACTTTAAGTACAACCTACTTGTGAATGAACTAGATCTTGTATCAGAGGAAAAGGACAGATGTCATCATAGTCTCAGAACTATGTTTTGAGAAACATATTATTTGTTAGAAAGTCAAGAAGGCAAACTCTATATTCAGTATTATACTCGGAGTCTTCCAACATCTGGATAAATAAACTTTTCTTATATTATATAAATCCTTGGTAAGGGTACATCTAGACGTATGTCAATTCTGTATGGGCCCCCTTCAAAGTTAAACTCATAGAACAACTGGAGGGCGTTCGAAGGAGAATTATCAAACAAATACCAGGATTTGTGAACTTAACATATTCTAAGAGGTTCCGGAAGTTTAAAATCCCAACGCTGAGCTATAGACGAATCAGGGGGATATGACCGAGCTATACAAGATAGTTACTGGTGTATACGACAATCAGCTAGTAATTTCATAAAGATGTGGGATGATAATGCAAATAGATTAGGGAACAGGGGAAATTCGAAATTCACATAAGATATACCCACAGCGAGCAAAACTATATATCAGGAAATACAGTTTCGGCATCCGTACAACACAGTTATGAAGCAGTTTGTCAAATGATGTATGTTCAAAATCCCTGAACGCCTTCAAAAACAGACTTAATAACTTTTGGATCAACCAAAATCTTAACTACAAATCCCAAATTAACATCGTCGGAAGTCAAAGAAAGTTAATTTCTGAAAGGGAGTCTAGTGATGAGGATCCTGCAGGAACCTGTACTAGAATTCAACATTAGGTAACACTAGGTAAAAATTGTCACAGAATCTTACCACCCTGATTTAAATAAAACAAAAATACACATTTCTATGGTAAAATACAGCTAAAATATTGACTTTCACTAGGTCCGCCCCTATGAAAAAATCAATTGCGCATGTGCATATGTGCATATTTGAATATTTGTTATCACAGTCCTCTTTTCTAAATGTTCTGTTTTGCATATTTTGTGATTTGTAATCTTCTTTCATAGGAAGAAATAAGAGAAAGCATATCATATCATATATTCAATATAGACAACACTACACATATGATTACTGTACGCGATCGATGGAAATAAAAGTTCAAAACGTCTCTGTTGTAGTATCCACAGTCGTGATATAATCGTATCTAGATCTAATTATGGAGTTCTTTACGTTTTGTATTACGCTTCATATTCATAATCCCTAGGTCGTTGACTTGGCTGGTTGACCGTTTGACTTCCTGAGGATATACATACACCCAGTAAATAATATATCGACACCAGCTGATAATTTAATAAGTGATATTTCCTATAGATATCATCGTTTTTTTTTAAATTTCAAACACCACAAAAACCGCGATTGTCCTCTTTTTACAGTGGTTACTCTTAGACAAGTTTGACAATACATTTAGGTTATCATTTTACAGTGGCTACTCTTAGACTGTTTTGACAATACATTTAGGTTATCATTTTACAGTGGCTACTCTTAGACTGTTTTGACAGTATATCTAGGTTATCGTTTTACAGTGGTTAGTCTAAGATGGGTTTGACAATACATTAAGGTTTAGTATAAGGCTTTGTCTAATACCACTATTTTCTTTCGGAATCATAGATCTTTCAAAATCGAGCTCAACTAATGAACTTTAAGTCCACGCCAAATTAATTAGTTGTTCTTCGGGACCACTAGCACTTGAAAATCGATAAGTGAAATTTGAAAATAAATTTCTGCCCACTCACATCATGTCAGGAAACACCCACATCCAATTCCAAAATTTGTAAGATGAAATTTAATCATTTTAGTGTTTGAATCAAATGAGTTAAACCTGTTGCAATTATTTTACAATATCACCAATTCCAGGATACATGTATATTATTATCACGGCAGTAGCAACAATTAAGGTAGGTAATGAAGTTCAAAATTCCCATTCAACTTTTACTTTTAAAGTGAGAATACTGGTTCATGTATATCATTTTTTTAAAGTAATAGAGTATGATAACAAAAAGGTAAGGCACGATAATGCCGTACAAGAATTCATTGTTGCTGTGCATTTATAGGCTGAAATTCTGTCAACTTTTAAGTTACTTTTGTACTTTGTGGTTGAAATCACCTCACCTATATCCTTGTTCAAACTGGCACATATGATAAGTCTCCACTCCACTTAGTTTGAATTATGATGTAAATTTAAATACTGTGATATTATGGAACCTTACTGTAGTACTAATACAGGCATACTGTGAAAATAGTAATACTTTCCTAAAATATCTGCATTAAGTCTTGTTTACTCTGGGTATGCACATGTATAGCATTTTATTTCAGTTACAGGGGAATTTCGTTTCTATAGACCAATGTCACAATGGATTTAAAACTATAATTAAATAATTGTCCAGTCCCTCCTGTTCTATGAAGGTTTATGAGTACACAACTACGCATTCACATTTCCACAAAAAACTTAATCAAAATTGTTCAGTATAACATTTTGGATCTATGTTGAAGTTTTTTTTTTCAGAGATTTTATAAAATATCTTAAAAATGTAGTATACAGATAATGATCAGATAGGAGCTTTTTGTTGACGAAATTCTTCCACACTGAATTATTTTTCATTTGCCTATCCCAAGTCAGGTATATGTACTTGGACCTAGTTCAGCTACATGTAGCCACATGTATCTGCCAGAGGTCTTACCAACACCTGAAGTCCACTTAGTGTCCTGCAGTTGTTTCTACGGAGTATTTTTTATATTGGTCCTACATGTACTGATGTAGGCTCTCATAAATAATTTTGCCATTTTATTATGTACATCATTATAATTAAGATACTACATGTATTTTGCATTGTACATTATTATCAAAAGTTGTCAAAATGTACTAAATATAGTTATTATCATAAAAGCATCATTTTTAAATGAATAAAATTATTATGATTTTCTGAAATTTTCAGACTGGCACAATAAAGCTTATCACACAAACTATTGATTTTTCTACAGGTTTGATCTGTAAAAGCGGACGATGTCAAGAAATATTGGTTGCTCGCTTGAGTTAATATGACTTAGTATTTAAATATTCAAAAATACAAAATTTTGTCCGCTCGCCCCATAAAAGATCTCTCGCCTCAGAAAAATTAAGTTTGAGAAAAAAAATTAATTAATTAAATTGCTCACTCGCACCATATAACCCACTGACCCCAAATCCGAAGAACACGACCTAATTGACATCAACCATCGTCTTGAATATTTATTTTCGATTTCCTTTTGGCTAACTTCTGTTTTATAAAGCTGAATATATATTAGAATTACGTTTGATTAGGTATAAATGGAAACTACATGGAAGTCCAGAGGACAATAAACAGAAACGGTGATAATTGGACTTCAGGAAAATACAGGGATGGGGAAATGTGTCTTGGATGGGATAGCATCTCCTGCCGATCGATAACATCTGACATGATTCTAAAGTCAAATCAAAATAAAACAAGTTACGAAAAACTCCTCGCCATAAAAAGAAGTGATAATACCTGCCTCGGGTCTATTGTCAAATTAAAATAAAACAATTTATACCTGTCGTGGGTTTATAGTCAAATACAGTAGAAAACAAAGGAATTACTCCTTGCACAAAATATTCTATATTTTGTATCATTTTGTTTTCATTTTAATTTATAGATGGAGTTGAAGCATGTATAGCTGGTCGAAAGGGGATGCTTTCTCCTCCATGGCGCCTGATCCGATTTATAAGAGTTCCGAATGCTTTTCAATTTATTTGATATAAAATTGTAATATCTGGATATCGTGTGACTTTTAGATGAAAACACATTGCTTAGATATTTTAGGTCGCACTATAAAACCGTATGGTTACTTTCGATTCATTAAACAGTCGGAAGCGCGCTAGACTTTATCGTGAGGTCGTGAGTTTGAGTTCAGCCGGCGGCAGGTTGGTCTCCTGTCCTTCGGATGAGACAGTAAAAATTGAGGTCCCATGTCGCAGTAGGTGTCGGCACGTTAAAGAACCCTCAGTGCTCAATGGCTATAAGTCCCGAGCATAGGCCAAAATTTGAAGCCCTTCACCGGCATTTGGTGTCGTCTCCATATGAGTGAAAGATTCTTGAGTGGGACGTTAAACAACAATTAACAAACAAAAATTGATTCATTAAAGCTTATGTCACATGCAGTTTATATTTTAATAAAAAGACAGTGTCAAAACAATTATTTTATTGCACCAAATTTTAAAAGAATTTATTGACCTTGGCATATTTATAAGTACAACGATATATAAAGGTTTAAAGATCTGAAATGTTGTTCAATTGAACAACTATTATAACATCCTACAGCTGAATATTTACTGAAGAACAATATATATCCGTCTTTTAAAATATTTCTATTTCACTCAGTCGATTTCACAGATATAAGCCGAAAATAAACCGCTTCTGACTTTCCAGATATCTCCCCATTTATAATTGCTATAGGACTTCTTCATTCCAATGTAGTCCTGGTCACCACCCGCAGAATTTGGTTGTTGCGATTCCCAAGGTAAATAGGTCATTTTTGTTCCGTCATCAAATTTCCAGATACCATCAACTCCGACATCATTGCCTTGAATTATGATTTGCGGGTCACCAAAACTGGGGAGAGTAGCTGAAAGGACATAAAAACAATTAGGTAGGTCTACGAACTGACCTTTGGAAAGTCGCAAAGACAGGGTCTGAGTTGGTCATAAGTTGCTCCTCTTTATTCTTAATAAATAGGCCACAAGCTGTAAGAGCAATCGTATTACATAGTCTAAAACGTAAGACGTTTGATAAACTGATACCCTGATACTTCATTTTGCTCTGATAGAATATTTCAATACTGCATGCCTGGAAATTTTTACCCCTGTTTATTTTCGCCCTTTTACGACAATAAACATATTCACCCCATCTTAAATTCGCCCTAAATCACCAATGTTATTGATGTCATATTTGTTCCGTGCTTCATTGATTTAGCTTGAAAATTTTCCTTTCGTTTTGTATTCGCCCTCTCATCTAAGGGAATTTTTTTTTTAAAAATTGGCGAAAATTAAACGGGAGCAAACATTTCCAGGTACACAGTTTTTACAAGATAAATTCCTAAGTGTGAATCATACTGGAGGTAATTGAATTTAATATGGTTATCTTTCCTATATAATCAACTATCATATTTATGGATACTGTTCATGGGAAATCGAAAATTTTAAACATATTTAAATCAAATAGGTAAAGTAAGTAGTCAACACTTTGAATCGTTGTTAAATGAGAGCATTGTCTTACTCAAGTAATCCTTAATTAGTTGGTGCTTCTGACTGCTGTCGATTCTGATCAAGTCACCACCATCCTGGACACATGATGCCTCAAATGCCGTTACATTTAAATCCTTCATTCCATGCACAAACCTCAGACATACAGCTAAATTACCAACAGTAAAGTACGTATAACCTCTGTGCCGTTGACATTCTGTAATAAGAATATAAACGCAAAAATTA